>JAMXBB010000001.1:126489089-126644054 GCA_024138015.1 Lumnitzera littorea | reverse complement strand
AAAAAAAAAAAAAAAAAAAAAAAAAAAAAAAAAAAAAAATATATATACATGCTATATATAGAAATTACATTCCTTATAAAAATCAAGTTTTCTTTCATAAATATTAGTACTTCCTTTATAAGTGCATAAAGATGTACTAGAGTTTATAAAATTATACAAATTAAAAATCATTATAAAGTAACTAAACTATAAAATATAACTAATAGTAAACTTTTTATAAGATTTTTAACTCAACTTTCAGAGAAATACTGGCCATCTACAATTTAGGTAAATAGCCTGTCTTACAGTAGTTCTTAATGTGTTAACAAAAGGTAATAATCCATTATATTGCTTGTATTTGTAAATTAGTTGTATATGCGCATGTAATGAATATGGACGTAAGAATTCTGATTGATGATTTGTGCTACTTGGCTTAAATATATACAATTCTAATATAATATTGAATCACTAATTAATCGTTTAATTAACTTAACTAATGTAATATCCGACTTTAAAAATTATACATGCATAGCATATTTGCATTTTGCATTTTCCCATCAAGAGAGGAGGTTGCCGTTTAGGTTTGAAAGTGTCAAGAGGGATAATCTGGAATGGGTATAATAAAACTTCTCGAAACCTAGGCTAAAGTGGGTTTTTTTTCTTTAGTCTCACGATATATCGGTTAACGCCGTACATATGGCACTTTGATTGATACATTGTACTCTAAAAAGATTTACTTGCCTTACTTGTTTATGTATAACACTTATCTCTTACCATTTACTGAGTACATGATTTCGCTCATACCCTATAGTTATTCTCTTGCAAGTTAATTCTATAAAAGCTTGATGGAGACACCTCGTTTTTGCCATTTTTATTTTAGAATTTTTATTAGGCCAAGTTTGAAAAAATAAATAAATAATAACAATAAATATATAAAAAATACGAAAATTGAAATAATAATAAAAAATAAAGTATCGAGTTGGAGTTAAGTTGAGTGAAGTCAAGTTGTTTAGGGTTGAATTGAATAATGGTATGTGCTCAATTTAATAAATTCTAAAGTCATTAAATGATCGGGCTTCGTTAAAATACTTTAGTCCAATTCAATAAAAAGTGGATTTTTATCTAACTTATATTGGGCTAAAATAAACTTATGATTTATTAAGTAGGTTATTGGACTAAATCAAATTTGACTAAGTTGCGTTCAAAAAATAGAAAGTTCAAATTAAAATAGGGTTTTTAGAAACTTAGTTGAATCTTCAAAAAATCTAAATTGTATCTTTCGTATCTGAAATTTATTATCGTATCTTTCGTATCTCGAGATCAAATTTATATTTAAAAAGATAAAAAGATTCGGTTGTGTGGCTTATAAATAGCGAGCCGACATTAAAGTTTGAAGACGTTTTTACAATTACACACTCCACATAGTCACAAAAACATAAGTCTACACACCGCAGCACCCCATAAACACAATCTTTCGCACATCCATGATCAGCCTTAATCCCACAATTACTCTGTACTGTCCTTCACTCTCTCTCACAAATATACTACCCGCACATCCCCTATCATGTATACATTGCTACATGACTTAATCACAATACACGCAGCCCATACTCGGCATATGCAGATTGCCACTCGCCTGACTCCCACACACTCACTAATACGTTGCCTTACCATACCTCATACAGCACTCACAATACCTTATCACTCTCTCCTTCACGAAATACATTGACACACAACATACACTGCCCCTCACTCACCTAATTAATACGTCTCTACGTCTTAACACTCAACACTCATACATACGACTCCTTCACTTGCCTAACTCTATCTTACACACACACTACGTCTTGACACATAAACACATAATACGGTTAACACTAGTCAACACGTCTTGATACACATACATGAAGTCAACATATATACAGTTAAGTATAGCACACACCTACACCTGAAGTCAACACACAAACGACTACATAGGTTCACAAATACACACACACATATCCACACATGTTACTGAACATGATCACTCACTCATGTACTGTCGTACACGCGCATAACCAATACACACACCGAACACGTGAACGTAGTCCAAATGATCACGATGTAATCAATACGAACATATTGATCATGTGCGACTTGACTTATTTAGGTAAAAAAATATTATTATTTTTAATTATTTATTTTTTTATTTTTAGTTAATTAATTTATTTTAGTAATTTGTTATTTAATGTAGGTTTTTCTATTTTTTTATTGTCATATTGTTTTGTTATTTTAGATAATTTAGTTGAATTACATTTTTTAACCAAAATTGCATTTTTTTTGAAAAATCGCATATCTTCTCTCTGAGATCATATTTTCAGAAAAGATACATATCTTATATGTGTATCTTAATATATCTTACATATAGGATTTAGGAAAAATATTTTTGATCCATAGTGATTTTTTTTTTAAAATTAAGAAAAAATCTTAACTGGAATTTTAAAAAAGATTTAGTTAGCTAAGGTTTTTTTATATTTGCAAAATTAGATTTTTTAAGGTTTTTTTTAAGAAATAAATTGTTAAATAAACATAAATCTGGCTCAATTTTCAAAAATAAAAAATAAAAAATTTATCAACTAAATATTTCATAAAAAAGAATTACATTGGTTTGATCTCAACTAACAAGTACATATATACTTTTAGGACAACCGTATAAAAAAAATTCTCCTTTTTCTTCAAAAATTTGTAATAAAAAAATAATACAAAATTCATTTTAATTATGTTTTGCATATCTGTATATATCTTAGTATTTTTAGAAAAATAAATTATAAAAATAAAGGTCATCAATTTTTTTTTATTTTTACATAATGACTTACTTTTAATAAGTTAACTTCTAAACTTAGTTTTTTTTTCGTTAATTTTCTAAAATTATTTTTTTAGAAAATCTACAAATCAATAGTTAAATTAGGGTTTACTCGTTTCATTTTTTACTAGTTTAACCGGTTGGCAACTCTAATTTTTTAAAATATTTTTTAAAGAAAAAATATTTCCTTAATTTAATGTCAAATAATTTATATTAAATGTGTTAGGCTTAATATAATTTAAATTAAGAAAAATTGAAATAGGGCTTGATAAAATTGACAACTCCACTAGGGATCGATTAGTAGGCTAGTAATGTAAAAATAAAAATTAATTAATAGGCTTTCATTTTTTTTCCTTTTTATATAATATAGTTATACTAACCAAGTTTTAGTGATGCAAGTCTTTAAGAAAGTCCAGCCTAATAGGCTTATTATTGAGGATTTAGGGGGAATTTTTTTCACTTATATACTTAGATGTGATCGTACTTGGCTTATCTTAGGAACCTAGGATGGGTCATCATTGTGTAACCCTCGGATCGTTGGGGTCTTTACTTTTGCCTGGCAGTGATGGGCAAGCTCACTCACGCTTCAATGTAGCCTACTAGGCGTTTCCTTAAGAATACTAGAGACTACAAAGCTTGAGACCCATAAATCCTATCCTCTTATATCATTGTAAAATAAAAAGGGATTAGTAATTTTCAAATTATAGGAGTTAGAAAAGAATTATTATAACCCATGAGCAATTGGACCTTACTTTCAAAATTTAATGCACTTATATATATAAGTGTACATGAGATTTATTTTCTAAAAAAAAAAACTTTTAGAGATTTATACACTTATATATGTAAGTTTACGTGAATATTGACCGCAAATTTATAATAATTATATTCCTATAGTTTATTAATCACCAACCCTATTGCATTGCACACGTATGTAGCATATTGCATCGCATTTATTTTTATATCTTGCATTTTTGTCTGTATATGCTATCTTGTATAATATATGTAAGTCTTGTAAATTTTGTTTTGATTCATAAGTAATAGATTGTGTAACATAACATTTAACATAGAGGGTACAAAATTATTAATAATCCCCCTGTATCATAATGTGTCAATGTTAAAAAAAAAAAAAAAGCTTTAGTATTAACTTAAATTTTTTTTTTTTACATGTAATTATGGAAATTAACTATGATAAAAATTCTTGTAAAACTATCATTTTTTAAGGCGTTCTAGCAAAAAAAAAAAAAATTTAAAAGAAATTTCAAAAAGATATTTTATGATAAAAAACCAATTTCATAATAATTTTATTTACTTAATTGATTTTTATTACAATGCCTCATATGTACCATACTATTAGGAACTAACAAAATATAAAAAAATAAAAATAAAAATAAAAAAGATTTAACTATCAAATTTTCATTATAAATTATTTCCCACCCTAAAGTCAATCTTGTAAATGTCTAAGTTCTCGTTCTTCTTATTTACCTATTAAGTTATCATATTCCTAATAGAGTTTTCTCTATGACTCATCACCTTTGTGTCATCTGTTTAATAAATTTCTCATTATAAAATAATTTTCACTTCTCTATCTTACCCTTATGTCATCCTATGTAATCAGTTGTTAGTCCTATTATTTCCAATGTTTTTTTTTTTTGTTTAGATTCATTGATGTTAGTATTAGGTTTTTGTAACATAAAATCAACATTGTCTTTTTCAATAAAAGTTTTCAAAAAAGAAAGGTTTTCAAAATTAAAAACTTAATTTAAAAAAAAAGGGAATATAGTGTTGCTAATTAGAAAGGATTTTTGCAAGATTTGAAAGATTGCCTTATAGGTGGTTTGGCCTAACCTGAAGCCCATAATAGCTTTTTTTTTAAGAAAAAAAAAAAGAATTGTTGAAACTCTTGAATAGAGAATAGCTACAGTAAAAGGGTTCTAAGTAAGCATGCGAAGCAAATTGAGACCATGGTCCATACCTAAGCCTAGGGGCCTATTAACATACCATATAAGGCAAACAAGTTTAAAAAGTTACCAGTTCATGAGCTCAATAATAGCAGCAAAGGCTTGAGGAAGGAATTAGAGCAGGAATTATTGAAGATGGAAGAAGAAATCTTTCAAAAAATTGAAGAGAAAATGAGAGCTCTAAAGAATCACAATGTACAGAGTGATTTGGGCTTAAGCAATGTTTACCCTTATGAAGACCATGAGTTACTTAAGAATTTTAAGGTACCAAACTTTGAAAACTATGACGGAACAACCTGCTCTAAGCTTCACCTGAGGCTTTATGTCCCCACGATAGCCCAATTCACCAAACATGAGTAGTTGATGATTCAAATTTTCCAAGATAGCTTAATTGGGCCGACGTTGATGTAGTATGCCCAATTAGAATTAGTCGAGCTTGATACTTGGGATAAGTTTGCTTAAGCCTTTTATCAACAGTACAAGTTCAATGAAGAAGTGGCTCATTCCCTGATGGATTTGAATAGCATGAAAATGAAGCCAACCGAATCCTTTAAGGAATATGCCCAAAGATAAAGATCTATAGCCACTTAAGCTACAGTACAATTGCTAGAAAATGAATTGATCAACATATTTATCCACACATAGGTGAACCTTATTATAATCACCTCTTAGGTTATACCGCTTCTACGTTTGCAGACGTAGTTATAGCTGGTAGTTGCATTGAAGATGCTATTAGAGTGGGGAGATTAATAGGGAAGGGATTGGTCCTATTGGACTCAAAGGCCATTAAGAACGCTACAATGTCCTATTTAATGATACGCAAGCCTAGTGCCTTAGGCACTGGTCTAGAGCTTAAGGAAAATAAGATAAGCCGGAAATCACTTAGAAGGAGGTTCACTCATATCCTGATTCCTATGTCTTAGTTCTATTGCTGCCTAAAAGAAGAAGGTTTGCTGCATCTTAAGACTCCAACACTAAGGTATAAACCTTGGAAATACGATCTCAATACGTAATGTGAGTACCACATAGATCAACAAGGGCATGCTACCGACCATTGCTAAGAGTTGAAGAATAAAATCTAAGATTTGATTGATGAAAAATTAGTCCAATTAAGCTTTGTTAAGGATCCAAGGCCCAAATTCTATACATAGCCCACTATCAATATGATACAAGGTTTGAAAAAATGTAAGAAACAGATTTGAATGGTCAAGTCTAGGAGGTATGCTATTGCCATGATATGAAAAATAGGGTCATAGCCCTAAAAGAAAAGTTAGTGAAGTTAGAAGAAAGACTTACGGTTACAGAAATGGAAATGTGTTATGTGCTAAAGTAGCTTGAAAACCTACGTCCTAATACAGATAGGACATCACAACAAAAGCATGAGGATGATTCAGGGAAAGAGAAGTCAGGAGTGAATGTGCCAATTGGGAAAGCTCAAAATCAAGAGAAGCCTATCCATAACAAGAGGAGGTGACTTACACAATTTAAGATTCCAATAACCCAAGTGTTCAAGTAATTGAGAGATGTATGACTACTGGTATGTGAAAACCCAACAAAGAAACATAAGCCAAGGGATCATGACCTTAACAAATAGTGTGAATATCATATGAGCCAAGTGAGGCATACCATGGAAGATTATTAGAAACTGAAGCATAAGGTGTAGGATTTGATTGATGCTAAGGTTATCTAACCAAATTTTCTAGAGACTGATGGGTTTATGAGCAGTGGTATCCTTAACCTAAGGGCATTAAATAAATAATCTCCAACATCGGGTATTGAGGGTTTACTACTACCATATGACCAAGTAGTTCACCATTTGAAGAAATTGGACATATCTCCAAAAGATCAATTCAACTAAATGGGCCAAGTTTGAAGAAGTGATAGAAATAGGGACAAGAAGTGGAAAAAAGTTTTAGTTCCTATATTTATTTCTTTTTAGAATAATCTTTCACTTTGGAGATAAGATTTATTTGAATAAAGTGTTTCTCTTATGCATTTTGTTTTTCTATGATGTGCACTTAGCTAAGATCAACAAGAGCATGTCATTGGCCCTTCATTAATGAGATACCTCATGCAAGACTTGGGGTAAGAGAAAATAGATAAAGTAAATTTGAACTTGGAACTTAAAATTTTCTACCTAAGGGAATGATAATACATTACTTGAAAGGTTTCGGATGAAAAGAGATAACCCATGTCCTAAACACTAACTTTAAACACATGAGAGTTAAGTACCATCAAGGTGAGTATTGGGCTCATTTCTTAAAGGAGGTCTATCTTGAACTTGGTATACATGTCAAAATGATATTAGGCACTCATATCGTTATCCTAAACACAATTATCTTTTGCAAAATTCGTTTGAACCTTTAAGGGATTTTTCTTAAAATTAACCCTGCCTAGAACCACCCCACATTAGGGCAATTGGGAGGTTAAGGTCATCAATCTGGAGAAAATAGGTAGACTAACTTATGCTTGCCTTAGTTTTATCAATTCATGAGCAAATATTATCAAATATAATTCAATTTTTTTAGGATGAAGAAGAGTTTCAAATCATGTATACCTCACTCGGGCCTATATACTCATTCAAATACATTAAGCCCATGCACTTTTCTAAACACTCCATGCCATATACGCTTCTCCTAAGCTTATTCGCTTTAAACCCTAGTTTTAGGGCTTTGAATCCCATGAAGTAAAAACTCAATAAGGGAAGGTGATTGCCTTGAAAAAAAAAAAAGAAAAGAGAGAGAGAAAGGAAAAAAAAAGTGAAAAAAAGAAAAAGAAAATATTAGCAAGGTAATCAATTTCAAAACCGAATCAAATTGCCAAAAGTCCAAACTTACGAAAGGTATACAAGGACCAACCACTTTAAATTCCTAAGCCCAAAAGCAAAGCTATCACTTTATGGTCCCGTCTACTATACCACCCTTTGTGAAGCTCTTTTGACTAAAGAAATGGATTTATCTCAAATAATAAATACTCATGAAATTGGGGCAAGCCTATGTTTAGTCTCTCTTAGGTGCTTGGCATGTAAACTCAAGACAGATTGTATATGATTTCTTCAAAATTGGCCGATTGACCAAAAGCCTTATATTGTAAACCCAAAAAAGACCTTATTAATTAACCAAAGTGTATCATTTACAAGATAAGCTACAATTTTTGGAATTGATGCCGAGAGTGAAAACAAACCTATAAGAATGTAAGGAAGTCCTATTTGACCAAACGTTTTAAATAATGGTATATATCCATGTAGTAGAAAATTGAAAGAACGGTTGGGTGTTTTGTCAAAAACATGAATGGTTTTATCCCAAGCTTGAAATCAATACTTCCAAAAAGTTCAAAGATCATAAATTATGCTCCAAGAAAAAAGATTGAAAGAATGAGTGATCAATGGGTAAGGGGTAAGCTAACCCTTTATTTGTGATCTTTAGAGTCTTCGAAACTTTCTTATTTGTTAGAAACACAAGTTTCCATTAAAGAGTGTTTTTTTCTGAATTTTTTGTAAGAGAAAAAAGAGGAAACCTTTTCAAAAGAGAAACGAAACCTTTTTAAAAAATTGTCAAGAGAGATTTCTTAAAAAGAAAAATTCAAAATTTTCAAAGAATCATCGAAATCCCTCAAACTCAAGTCTTATATCATTTTGTCAAAACTCATCAAAGTCCTTGAAATTTATGGATTGCTTGCCTTTCAATACACTGTCCATTTTGAATAGTAATCTTAGATCACTTGCTCATTAGAGCGCTGCCCTATTCCTTTTGAGGATCGCTTGCTCAAAGAAGCGCTATCTTATTTCTTTTTAGGATTGCTTACTTATGGGGGCGCTACCCTATCTAATCCTTTGCTAGGATTGCTTAGGATAGCTTGCTCAAAGGAGTGCTGTCCTATTCCTTTTTAGGGAGTGCTTAATTATGGGAGCACTGTCTTATCTAGTTCTTTGCTAGGATCACTTGCTCAAAGGAGTGCTATTTTATTCCTTTCTAGGATTGCTTGCTCAAAGGAACGTCGTCTAGTCATTTAAAAAATTGCCTACTCATGAGAACCTTATCTCATTTTATCTTTAATAAAATGTCATCTTATCTTATCTTCGAAAGATTTATCCTTTTGAACAACAAATCTTTAAAGAGATCTATCCTCTTAAGGATACTCAACCTTTTAAGTCGGGACCCAATTTGTTTAACAATCAAAATCCTTACCATGCCAATTTAAGTAAGGACTAAACAAAAATGAGTATGTCTTTTTCTGTCTTTATAGCAATTTTTCACAAACTTTACTACAAAGAGGGGCAATTGTAGACACCACATTTTGTAGTGTAGTAAATGATAAAAAATAAAGTGTCAAGCGTATCGAGTCAAGTTGAGTCATTTAGGGTCAAATTGGATAATGGTGTATGTTAAATTTAATAAATTTTAAAGTCATTAAAGGATCGGGCTTTGTTAAAATACTTTAGTCTATTTGATAAAAAGTGGACTTTTATCTAACTTATATTGAGGTAAAATAGACTTAGGATTTATTAGGTAGGTTATTGAGCTAAATCAAGTTAGACTAAGTCGGGCCCAAAAAATAGAAAGCCCAAATTAAAATAGGATTTCTAGAAACTAGATCGAATCTTTAAAGAATCTAAATTGTATATTTTGTATTTGGGATTTGTTATCATATTTTTTGTATTTAGGGTTTGTTGAGATCAAATTTATATTTAAAAAGATACAAAAAATTCGATTGTGTGGCTTATAAATAGTGAGTCGATGAAGTTTGAAGACGTTTTCACAATTACATACCCCACGTAGTCACAAAAACACAAGTTCATACACTGTAATACCCCATGAACATAATCTCTCGCACATCCACGATCAACTCCAATCCCACAATTACTCTCTACCATCCTTCACTCTGTCTTACAAACACATTGCCCACACATCCTTTTTCATAAATACACTGCCCGTACATCCCTTATCACAGATACACTGCTATACGACTTGATCACAATAGACATGGCCCACATTCAGACACGGACACATTACATACAATCATACGTACACTGCTACACACCTGACTCCAACACACTTGCCAACATGTTGCTACACCACACCTTACACAGCACTCGCTGCACTTGATCACTCTCTCCCTTAAAAAATATACGGACACACGATACACACTGCCCCTTACTCACCCGATTGATACATCCCCATGTCCTAACACACGACACTTACATACATGACTCTTTCACTCGCCTGACTCTATCTCACATGCACACACCAAGTCCTGATAGACAAACACATAACACAGTCAACACTGATCAACATGTCTTGATACACATACACGAAGTCAGCATATACACGATCAAGCACAACGCACACCCATACCTGAACTGAACACATACACAACCACACAAGTTCAAATCTACACATGTTGTTGAACATGATCACTCACTCACGCATTGCCGTGCATGATCAGCACTGTCGTACACACGTACGACTAGTACACACATCGAGCACACAAATGTGGTCCAAATGATCACGATACAATCAACACAAACACACCAATCATGCGTAACTTGACTCGTTTAGGTAAAAAAATTATTATTTTCTTTAATTATTATTTTGTTTTTTAAAATTTTTAGTTAATTAATTTATTTTACTAATTTGTTCTTCAGTGCAAGTTTTTCTATATGTTTTTTTTATTGTCATATCGTTTTGTTATTTTAGATAATTTAGTTGAATTGCATTTTTTAACCAAAATTGCATTTTTTTGAAAAATCGTATATCTTTTCTCTAAGATCATATTTTCAGAGAAAGTGCGTATCTTAGTATATCTTACATGTAGAATTTAGGAAAGATATTTTTAACATGTAGTGATTTAAAAAATAAATAAATAAATCTTAACCGGAATTTTAAAAAAGATTTAGTTAGCTATGGTTTTCTTAAATTCGTGAAATTAGATCTTTTAAGTTTTTTTAAATAATAAATTGTTAAATAAACGTAAATTTAGCTTTATTTTAAAAAATATAAATAAAAAATTTACCTACTAAATATTTTATAAAAAAGAACTATGTTGGTTTGATCTTAACTAGCGGGTACGTAGACACTTTCGGCTTTAATCGTATAAAAAATTTAAAAAAAAATTTCTCTCTTTTCTTAAAAAATTTCTTTTAGTTATGTTTTGTATATCTATATATATTTTAGTATTTTTAGAAAAAAATTACAAAAATAAAGCCAATTATTTTTTTTATTTTTACATGGTGACTTAGTTTTAACAGGCTAGCCCCTGAATTTAGCTTTTTTTTTTTGTTAATTTTCTAAAATTATTTTTTTAGAAAATCTGTGAATCGGTGGCTAATTTCATTTTTTTACCAGTTTAACTAGTTGGCGACTCTAATTTTTTTAAATATTTTTTCAAAAACTTTTTAAAGAAATACGTTTCCTTAATTTAATGTCAAATAATTTATATTAAGTAGGTTATGCTTAATATAAGTTAAATTAAAGAAAACCAAAATAAGACTTAACACTTAGCAATGAAGAAATGAGTTAGGTTCAATTAATAGAAATTAACAAACCACTCCACTAAGCAATTGAAATAGGAAATTTAAGGTAAAGAAAGTATTGTACTTCAAAGTTATTGGTAGGCATATTTCGCTTCCATTAAATGCTGCCAGCTCAAAAGTAAAGCCTTATGTATATTTATGGTGAAATGGTAGCTATGAACTCTATGTTATCATTGACTATAGATATGCACGGTAGGGTTGTTCCGATATGGTTACCAGGGGCATAACAAATGTGATAATATTATGTCTACATTGTATGTTTACTTTTTAATTAAGTTATGTTCAAATTATATATACAGTTTACAAAAACTATATAGAAACCATAATTTTTCAATTGTCTATATATATAATGAATTTAGACATGTAATATACAAGAGTATAATATGCATAACTAGAAATGGGATAATTAATTATTTGTGTGTGGTTTCCTGTTCCACTATTTATCATAACCTATTCATATAGTAACACCGTTAATGTTTTATTAGTTATATCTTTATGCAAAAGTTCTACTTTTTTATGTTATTGATGAGTAGAATTATTGAATATTAGATTTTTATATATTATCTATATAAATATTCAGAAACCTTTTCTATTTATATATTGTTATTACTAATAACATTTGGGAATTTAAAATACATTATTTTTTACTAATATCAATTCCCTTAATAATAATAGATAAAGCTTATTATAATGTGTCCTTTCACATTTAATATGAAAAAGGGTTTTTCTTTCTTTTTTTTTTCTTATTTTTTTATGGCCTTTAAATTCCTTTTTCTATACTTAAGCTTTCGTCATTTATGTATCATTATAGTGCAAGTTTTCACACTTTGTAAAGAAATGGCTATTGTGGCCTTTATATCTTTTTATATCCATAAATATAATAAACTTTTTAATTGTAACCTTTCAATGAAAATAAAAAAAATGTCCTTAAATAAGAATAATCAAATAAATTTTATCTCCATTAGTTGCACCATTTTCATTTACATTTTATTTTACTTCCACTTAAACTACTTTTATTAATTTTTTTAAGTGGTTGGAAACGATCAAAGAGTTTTTTTTACAAAAAAAAAAAAAGAAAATTTTACTATTTTATAATACCACCTATAATATTAATTTGCACCATTTGTAATAGGTGCTTTTAAGGATTAACTAACATATCCCTTGATTATATATTGTTTTAAAATTAATGATATTATGTGTATTTAGGAACAAACTTGACTTCAGGTTCCTTCTTATAATTTTAATGACATGAAACAATTATATAAAAGGTATGCCATTAATATTTTATATGTAATAATTTAAAAGGTAAGTAGAAATATTTATTTTAACTTTGAGAAATTAGTTTGTTAGTGTAGACAAGGAAATCCCTTTACTACTAAAACCTAACATAAGGTATTCGAACTATAACCTTTTTCTGAATAAAAAATAAAGAAAACTTATCTATATGTTATATTAATATCTATGCTGATTTCTAAATAATTTATTGCTTGAATATACAATCCTTATTTAAACTTTCCATTGATGAATAGGTAGAATTTAATAAATAATTAAATCATAGTGCTCACATAACGTTTCAGATATAAAGTTATTAACAGGTAAATTACAATAATTTTTTAATGTAAATTATTATTTTCATATGATGAAATCTATACATTGCGCAGGGTTTTAACTAGTTTTTACTGAATTTTGAAGGATTATGGAATAGCTTTCTTTTGGATACCATTTTTTATCTTTCTTCTAATAAATTTATAATCGTGTATGTATATGTTGGCTAGATCGTAATGTCACTCTCATGTTTGATAGATGTTTTTAATTGAATATCTTCTTTTATTGTCATGTACAGATTTTGCTTCCATTCCAACTTGTATATGGCATGGTGTCATTTATAATATGCGCATGCAATCATTTTAAGCAATAATAAACTTTTCACTAAGATTAGAAGTATTTATTATTTATTGATTCTTTTATATATATAGGTGTTTTAGTAACTATTACAGCAAATCGTCAGAACCAATTGAGCAGTGCGATCGGTGCCTAAGTGAAAGAGAAAAATACAGGACATGGATGCTCCTGTTCTTCATCAATTTGTCCACGACAGGAAATGAAAACGTCGTCATAAAATCGGACTTTTCCGGAGATAAAATGAAGCAACATATAAATCGCGAGCATCGTGGCGGCGACGACGGTAGGAAGTACCGGGGTACGTAGCAGTGTCCTGTTACCACAGATTACCGCCCACCGGTAGAAGCTTCTCAAGAATGTCGTGTTATCAAGTCAAAATTAGGTAAATAATGCCTATATGGTAGCATACGATATAAGTTTGGTTTTGAGTGTTCCATTTTTTAGTTTCGTTTTTAGCTATATTTTCACATATTACTTACATTGAAGTTGGTTTAAGCTTTAACCTTAAGCTATATATAATGTGCTTTTCAACATGTTTGTTAATGTTATTGGAAATGTAGCTTATATACAGTGATTTTTATATTCCATTAGTGTGTGTTGAAAAGATGGAATTATTATGTTAAGCATGCGTTTTATCGGATGTACTTGGCTGTTAGACATTGTGTCCTTAATAATATTTTGAGTTAACGAGGCAAAAGGAAAAAAAAAAAAAAAGAAAGAAAGAAAGAAAAGAAAAACAAGGACTATTCCTATTGAACCCCATATGTCTAATATAAAGTTTAAGCATTTTTTCCTAGCCATTTTTTATAAAATGGATGGTTTTGATATTAGTATACAAATTTCATGCAATTGGTTTTGTAGCTCTATTTATACAACTTTAAATGGGATGTGTTGATAGAGTAGTTTTGACTTGAATCCCTCAAGCCCATGCCGATTTGTCTAAGCTCATGGCTTAGGTAGTTCTCCTCCAAATCCTGCCTCTTTGTCCACATTGTTGACCTTAGCTCGGGTCCACTGCACAACCTGCTCAATTGTTGAAGCCCACAATGGTTAAGAGACCCTAGATAAGGCTAGATGATTGAGTCGATAATTGCCTCCTACAATTCGGGACTACATTAGACTGCATGACTCCACTACCCACAACCGAAAGACATGTCCTCTTCCTACTAATGGACCTCCAACTATTGGCTACCCTCCTTTATAAATACAAAGCTACCTACCTCCTAACGATAAATCACTTGATACTTTCCACAAATTAGCTTACTTTTTGTACTCTAGCATTTTTACTTGCTTCATTACTCCAACTAACTTAAGTATTAAAGTTGCCATGTCGGACAACATCCTAACGCTCCTCATTGTGCTCTTTTTTGTAGGCTTACCCAAAGTATAAAGCTCATTTTACTACCAATCTCTATTGGTAAGATCTTACAGACGACATTTGGTGCTATATGTAGGAATCCAAACTCATCTAGCACCTAAACACTTTAAATACTTTTCAAACACCTTCCTCATCTCCTATATCCACTACGTCTTGTATTGTGGTTCCCAACAATCAACCCTTAGCTGAGGAAACCCTTGACTAACGTCTTGCTCGCTTAGAGCGAATGCTTGAAGAATTCACTGCTTACAATAGGGTATTTCGAGAATGACTCAATGAAGCCAAAAGACGAAGCAGGCACACTTATGTCCCCAAAGCATCAAATGCCCGTAATTGGTAGGATGACCAGCAACTACAGCAAAATGACAGGGTATTGTAACCCAACCCCCAAAGGCCAAAGTAGTAGGCACGGTTCGTGACTAACCACGACCGTGCCCTTGTTGGTGATAAGCAAACAGCTAACTCTCATGGAGGGGTAACCTTGTTAGTAGCACATCGTAAATACCCAATTTTTGCCCTCATTTATTTTATTTTATTTTGTTTTCATTTTTTATTTTATTTCTTCAATAGGTTCTAAATTAGTAAGAACATAAAAAATATAGGAAATTAAAGAAAACTCAAAAAATAAAGAAATTTAGAAGAAGACAATAATTTTAGGAAAATACAAAAATAGGAAAAAAGCACAAAAAATAAGAAAATTGGAAAAATATCAAAAATAGGAAATATAGAAAAAAAAAATAATACAAAAAAATAAGAAATTTATAAACTAAAAGAAAATAGGGAATTTAGAAAATAATAAATTTTTAGGTTATTTAAAAAGAATATAATTTTAATTTGAATAAAAGGCCATTGGGCTTGAGCTTACATTTGAATCGAGCTTAGGCTGATCTGATCCATATGTACAATAAGGAAAAACCAATAGCCCAGCTGGATAAGCACTTGAACTTCATATTGCATGACTTGGCGATCCTCGATTCAATTCATGGAAGGTACAAGATGTATTTTTTATTTTTTATTTTTTTTTCTCACTTCATCGCTTCGCTACGTCACACGCTACATTATCCCCACGTCATTTGCCAACTCGCTTCTAAGTGTAGTAGACACACTTTTGTACACGTTGGAAACACTCTGACACATTCCTACGTGCACAGCTATATATTTGGCATTGCATATTGTCCAGGTTCATTTAATCCAAAATTGGAAGAAAATCATATTGCATTTAATTTTTTCCATTCTTAACTCAACTATGATACCTATAAATAGGAGTCTACTCTTCATTTTCAAAACACAATAAAGTTTTGAAACACTTTAGAAAAACAAAAATCGAAGTTTCCTCTCTCTGGCACTGTTCCTCTCTCTTTAGGATAACATTCCCTACAGTGTTTTTTGACGAAAACCACCACCATCGAATTTTCCAAACCAACCGGAGCTAACCAAGCCAAAGTGAGCCAACCCTTGAGCTAAAGTGAGTCGACCCCAAGTCGATACAAGTCAAAGTGAGTCAATAAGTCAATCCGAGCCGCCTTTGAGCCATCCAAGCCGATCTGAAGCTAATCTGAGCCGATTAGGTTTGTTTTTTTTTTTTTTTGTTTATTTGTAAATGTTATAAATGAGAAAAAGAAAAAAGAAAAAAAAAAGAATGAAAAAGAAAAAAGAAAGAGAAAAAAAAAAGGAAGTAGTCTATTTCTTTATTTATTTTTATTTTAATAGAAATAGATAGAATAAGTGAAATAATAAATAAAATAAAAATAAATAAGTTAATAGAAAGAATAAAGATTATTATTTCTTTTTGTCACTTAGAAAATTGATTTTTCAAAAATAAAATAAAAATAAATCAACCATTTTCTAAATTAGGATCTTTTGGAATTTCTAAAAATAAAAACCAATTTAAGGCCTTTTAGGAAATTTTCTTAAATAAATAAAAATAGTAAAAACATAAACTTGACTATTTTAAAAACTAAAATCAACTCAACCCACTAAAGTTTTCATTAAAAAGAACTACGTACATCTGATCCTGAATAGTGGGTATGTAGATACGTATGGGGCGATGACAAAAATGAAAAAACCTAATTTCCCTTTTCCTTTAGTTTAGATTGTTTAATTAATGTAATCAATAACCAATTTCTATCTTTTAAAGTTAAAAAGTGATTTTTTAAGTTTAATTTTAATTTTGGAAAGTCAATGGTACCTTAAGGGTTTAAAATTCCTAACCTCCGGACCTAAATCTCTGGTTTTCAAAAAATTGTTTTCACAACATTAGTTTTAATCGTTAAATTAGTGGTTAAGTTATAACCAATCCATTCAATTGGTTATAACTTAATTGTTTTTCTTGACTCCAGTCGCGTGGTGACTCCAAAACA
The DNA here is from genome assembly GCA_024138015.1 of Lumnitzera littorea. Taxonomy (NCBI): domain Eukaryota; kingdom Viridiplantae; phylum Streptophyta; class Magnoliopsida; order Myrtales; family Combretaceae; genus Lumnitzera; species Lumnitzera littorea. The sequence goes on along the minus strand of JAMXBB010000001.1, from coordinate 126,627,103 downwards.
TTTTCAAAGTATAAAAAAACTGGTTTTCTTTAAACCCTAGTCAAGGGTCGGTATTAAATGGGTAGGGTTTAGTACTTATTAGTTTAGAGAAAACTTAATTTTTAAAGAACTAGGAGGGTGAAAAATCAAGCTTAACACATGCAGAGCTAATCAAGCTAAATATGTTGAGCTGAATGAGGTTTGTGAAACACTTAGGAGGCTCTTCGAGAAGATGAAGAGTAAGATAGTAGATGGAGACGACTTGATGACTAGCAACAAAACCCCCTTTACTAGGGTTGTCCAAGATGAGGTCCTCCCTTCCAATAGTAAGTTTCCCACGACAGCATAGGTGATCTTGATAATTACCTCCTCCATTTCCGTGACCTCACAAACCTCTATGATTTAGGGGATACTATCATATGTAAGGCCTTCCCAAGCACTCTAAGAAAGGTAACTCGAACATTGTTTAACCACTTGCCTAAGAATTCCATCAATTCCTTTGATGATGTTTAGTCTCTACTTCAGGGATAGTAAGCCCCCATCAAAGGGCACCTCGTCCTTATATTTGATGAAGTAAAGAGAAGGAGAGACTTTATGAGAATATGTGGCCAAGTTCAATAATGCCATGGTTGAAATTCCCCAGCTGGATGAGGGAGTCGTCGTATATGTTGCTTAGCTAAGCATAAAGCCTTTTAGGGATTTCTTTAGGTCGTTTGCAAAGAGTAAGCTGAAGACCTTGGCCGAATTCTAATATAAAGCCCAAAAGTACATTGACTAGGAAGATAATATTACTGCCAGGCGCGAGACTAACTTAGAAAGGTCGAGTGGGAAGAAAGGCAAAGACAAAGACAAAGTGTTTGTAGAGGACCACCTAGCAGCAAGGGCTAGAGCCGAGGTGATGGGAAAGGTTCCAACGCAAGAAATGTCAAGCAGAGTTAACCCACTACCCCTACCCATTTACACTTGACATTTGCCTTTAAACTGACCAATTGCTCAAGTCTTCATGGAAGTATGGAACAAAGGCCTATTATAGAAGCCCCTGAAGACGAAGGGGAACCCCAGTCGCAAGAACTTTAACAAGTACTATCAATTTCTTGACAACTACAACCATACTACAAAAGAATGCTTCGAATTGAAGAATGCAATAGAGTATGCCATTCAACGGGGCTACTTCGTGAGTATGTAGTTGACCCAAATAACACCAATAACGTTGATAATGGCAAAGAAGGGGCACCTTGGAGGCAACGGACTAAGAATCCCGAAAAGAGTAGAATGATGACCATTGTGACAACTAAGCCCCCAACGATGTCATCAACATTATCATTGGGGGGCTATACCTTAAGAGCTAATTGAGTTTTAGTAGCTCAGTTAACGCCCAGTCCAAGGTGTTAGCTGTTAGAGAGAAGAAACAAAGGAGAGATACATTGATCTCCTTTTTTGATGACGACCTAGAGGGAGTAGACACCCCTCACCAAAACACCCTTATAATTAGGGCAAGATTGCAAACTTTAAGGTCCTCAAGATCACGGTAGACACTGACAGCTCACTAATATCCTCTTTAAGTATACTTATGACAAGATGAGGAAGATGTTGTCTATTAAGATGAAGACATACCACCATGATCTCATTGGCTTTAATGAGGAAACAGTCCAAGCTATAAGTATTGTTACTCATGACATGGAGCTTAATGATGATGAAAACATCGCCTACTAACCTATAGAATTCATGGTAATAAATTACACTCCTTTCCTCTGACAACACTCTACCAGGACAACTGAGCTTAAATAGCTTCGAGGTATCACATCATCCCTCTACTTGAAGGCAAAGTTCTTGACCTTTATTGGAATAAGAATCTACCAATGTGACTAGAAGCTCTATATGGAGCTTTATGTGAAGGTTGCTAAAGCTGATGGTGTCTTCACTCTGGAGACTGATCTATAAGATAAGCTGGCTAAGAGAGGCAAGCCAAGTAAGAAGACCAAAGAGGTGCAAATCAGCACTAGTCCCAACTAGACCACCAAGGTCAGGATCAAGACCCTTCCTAAGGTGAATAAGGCCATTGTTGACCTCTTGAAGGCCAACTTGGATAGGTTTGCCTAGTCGATATTAGACATGCCTAGAATCTCCCTTAACCTAACAACCCATAACTTCAATATCGATAGTAGTATATGACCTGTCAAATAGAAGAAGGGACATTTCGTACTAGAACGACAGGTTGCTATTAAGGAAGAGGTATAGAAGATGCTAGAGGCAAGCTTCGTGCGAGAGGAGAAATATCGGACCTAACTGGCCAATGTAGTGTTGGTCAAGAAAAAGAATAGGAAGTAGCATATATATGTCAACTACATTGACCTAAACAAAGCCTGCCTAAAGGGTTGCTTCCCTCTCCTAAGAATTGATTAGTTGGTCAATTCCACATCGGGACATGCTTTACTTAGTTTCATATACGCTTTCTTAGATTATAACCAACTCAAAATGGACCCGAAGGACGAAGTCCATACTTCCTTCATCATCAACATTGGTGCCTACTGCTATATTATCATACCCTTCAACCTTAAGGATGCTAGGGCGACGTACCAAAGGATGGTGACCACCTTGTTCAAGCCCTAGCTTAGGTGTAATATGGAGGTTTATGTATTGTCAAAAGTAAGCAACTTGTAACCACATTAAGGACTTACGAGAAGCCTTCGATTGAATGAGGAAGAGCAACATGAAGTTAAACCCTCAAAAGTGTGTTTTTAGGGTCGGCTTTAGCAAGTACCTAAGCTTCATGGTCACCTAATGAAGAATTAAGGCCAATCTAGAGAAGATCTAGTCTATTAGGGATATGAAGCCCCCCTCCTCTGTCAACGAAGTTCAGAAGCTCACCGGCATGGTAGCTGTGTTAAGTAAATTTGTTTCAAGGAACATAGACAGATGCGCAAAATTCTTTAAAATCCTTAAAATTCTAAAGGGTTTTGAATGGACTCTTAAGTGTGAGGTAGCCTTCAAGGAGCTACAAAACTTCTTTGAACACCTACTAATCCTCTCTAAGTTTGTTCTAGGGGAAGACCTGTATTTGCACCTAACCGTCAATGATAGGGTACTTTCATCCATGCTTATTAAGGCAGAAGGAAGAGAACATAGGCTTGTGTACTGCGTTAGCCACATCGTTTAGGGGCTTGAGGTTAAGTACACGAAAGTGGAGAAATTTACCCTAGCCATTGTAATCTCTATACAATGGCTTAAACCCTACTTGTAGGCGCACCAAATCTCATGCTATCAACTAACCATTGCGCACATTGCTATAGAAACCTGATGGATTTAGAAGGATGGTCAAGTACGCGATAAAGTCAAGTGCGTACAACATCTAGTTACAACTATGAATGGCTTACAAAGCATAATTTTAGCCGACTTCATCTCAGAGTACACAGGAGAGGAGGAAACACCACTCAAAGATAACAAGTTGGTATGGACTATCCACGTAGATGGGTCATCGACTTCCAGAGGTGGAGGAGCAGGTTTAGTATTGACCAAACCTTATAGGGCTATTGTTTGCTATGCCCTTAAATTTGAGTTTGACACAAGTAACAACGAATCTTAATATGAGGCCTTGATTACTAATCTCAAGATGGTCAAGGAGATCAGCACAAAGCACCATGAGGTTTTCTCGGACTTAATGCTTCTAATCCAACAAGTTCAAGGCAAGTACGAAGCAGAGACGATACCATAGCAAAGTACTTAGATAAGGTGAAGACTCTTTTGGCTGAGTTCCCATCTTGAAACATCACTAAAATTCCTCGAGTTGAGAACTCAATAGCTAATTGGCTCTCTAGGCTTACCTCAATGGGAATATAAAGGCTCGAGGTGAAAGGCAGAAAGATATTCATCAAATATCTGCCTAAGAAGAACATCACTCTAAGCACAGCCAAAGTCCATGAACCTAAAGCGACACCAATAGAGCTGAGCTGGATGGACTCGATCCAAGGTTACTTAGAGGAGGGTACCTAGCTAGACAATAGAAAGGAAGCGAAGAAACTAAGATACCACACCGTCTACTACACCCTAATCAATGGCATCTTTTACTGAAAAGGCATGTGCCTCCCTTTGCTCAGATTCCGTCGAGGGGCTTCACTTCATGGAAAAGTTGTATACCAGAGTATGTAACAACCACATCCAGTTGCAAGCTCTCTACATTTGAGCTCTTCGACTTAGATTTTACTAGCTTACCATGAGATGGGATGTAAAGGTGGTAACCCAGAGGTGCAGATAGGAATCAAACTACCAGACCAATAACCCGAGCCTGAGCCCGAGATATTGAAGCACTAGTGAAGTAGATTCTACTGTTCTAACCAACTCCTGCCAAGGTTAAGCTAATTCTCACTACCAACCAACTCCATATGTTGAGCCAAGTAACTTCTCATCTCTCAGTAGTCAATTGATAACCTGAAGTATGTGTCATCAATAGTTCGATCCCTCATACGTTTGCTTAACCATGACCGTATTGACCTCCAACTTGGCAATATTGGTGCTGAGAACCCTAGCATACATCCGCAGCCAAGGATTCTCGAAAGGACCTTAGGTCTGCTCAGTACCTCTACTTGGTACCCTTACTTGGCGACCTCTATCCTAACCATAACATTTATTTATTTTTGCCAGAAGTGTCTCCATTGACCTTTCGCCACATGTCTAGTCCCATGTGAAAGGATTCTGTTGTACTAATGATTAATTTCTTTGATTTTTCATTTATACCCTTTATTATTCCTTATATGTTACTTTTTTTAAGCAATACCCTTTTTATCTTTTCCATTTTAGATAAAATGCCCTAACATTTATGGTATAAATACTCAAGCCTAAGTGTGAGGTCTTGAAGGACTAGCGAAGTAGATTCTACTACTCCAACTAACTCTTGTCGAAGCCAAACTGATTTTCACTGTTAACCAACTCTATATGTCGAGCCAAGTAACTTCTCATCTCTCAATAGTCAAGCGCTGACCTAAAGTATGTTCCATTGACGGTCCGACCCCTCATATGTCTGCTCAACCATGATTGTACTAACCTCCAACTCGGTAGTATTGGTGTCGAGAACCCCAACACACATCCGCAACCAAGGATTCTTAGAAGGACCTTTGGTTTGCTCAGTACCTTTACTCGGTACCCCTATTCGGCAACCTCCATCCTGATCATACCATTTATTTGTTTTTGCTAGAAGCATCTCCAGTGACTTGTTGCCATGTATCCAACCCTACGTAAAAGAATTCTGTTATACTAATAATTAATTTCTTTGATTTTTCATTTATACCCTTTGTTATTCCTTATACATTACTTCTTTTAGGTAATATCCTTTTTATCTTTTCCATTTTAGGTAAGATGCCCAAATATTTCGGGTGCAAGAATCATCATACACCTAATATTGAATATACTTCCCTTTCTTATGAGCTTAGAACGCTTACTTCCCTCTTCTTACTCTTACCATAACCTTAAGTAAGATTAGGTCACGAGTGACCTTAATGTACTAGCTCATGTGTCATATTGAGTCGAGGCATGAATTTGTGAAGTTTTCTTAGTGTGTCATATCTTCAAAATTGTTCGTAGTTTTGCTTATTTACTTTTCATTGATATTTGCACATTTCCCATCTTCTTTTTTAAGCTTTCTGTAAGCTTGGACCAACTTCGATATTGTTGCCCTTGTTAGCTCTTGGAGTGGTGTATCATCTTTGGTATCAGAGTGAAAGTTTGTTTAGGTAAGTTGAGTTTGAGTTTTGTTATGACCAATGTTTGTTGTGGCAGTGTATTACAATTGTATAAAGATTAGCTATGAGTATCTGAATAAGTAAGAAGGCATAGTAGTTTGTTGTCATCGTATACTCTATTTTGTCTTGTTTTAAACATTCAAAAATAGAGCAAGGTTTACTTGGATTTGTTGTTATTTGAAAGTAGTCATTGTGTTAATATTTAGCTTAAGAAGGGTATGTGTGAGTTGTTTGAGTTAAGAAGGTAGTTTCTAGTGTTTTGTGGATTTTGAGTTTGTTTACTGAGTTTTGTCGAGAGGATGACAAATTCTATTGTCAACATTAGTATTGGAGATGATAATAGCGGTGTTGTCTATCATGGACAGCAACCCTAGGGTATCCCTAGAAGCATAAATGAACAAATTGATTAAATGGCTAACCTTATAGCCGACCTTACTAGGGTTGTACATGCATTGGCCTTTTAACTTGCTGAAGCCATACAGAATACTTTCCAAACTACTCGACTTACAAGAGGACAAATCTTAGCTCAACAAGATTGAAGAGGAGTTGAGGACGCGTTAGGAAAAGGATTGACTTAAGTGATATGGATGAAGGAGAAGAATAGTGCAATGAAGAAAAGGAGCAAGCTTAAGCACCTCGAACTATCGACCATGTGAAGCTTCAGATTTCGAGCTTCAATAGTTTTGGAGATGTAGACAATTATCTGGATTCGGAGGAGAAGGTTGAATGTGTTTTTGACTGTTATCAATATAAGGATTGCGAGAAGGTGAAGGGTGCTACTGTAAAATTCTCAAGGTATGCTACATTATGATGGAAGAAATTCTAGACCGTAAGGAGATAAGAAGGATATAGAGAAGTTAGCACTTGGCCTCGAAAAGAAAAGAATTCTTAGAAATAGGTTCATGAAAGATACCTACCAACTGTATATTTTTGTTAGACTTTAAGAGCTACGACAAAGAAGCTGAATTGTTGATGAATATGTTCGAGAGTTCCAAATGCTTATGATCCGATGTGAAACTGATTTGAAAACTAAATTAGAACTTAGTTCAAAATTTGGAATCGTTGTAAGAGACTTAAAAACCTAAATAAATGGGTATATTAAACCCTAAAAAAAAAAGATTACAATAAGCATTATGGGATAAAACCAATCTTTAGCAATTATATAGAAAACTGAAACAATATTTGTATTACAAGGATTTTTTGTAATGGCTAATACGAGTTACACCTCGAGTCAGCAAGCGATGAGTTTAGGTAAGTTGGGATTAATACGTTATTATATTTCGGAGTACTAATTTGTATTACTTGGAGACTTGAAATTGTATTAGATTGTTCTTGTTAGATAGTTGGTTATGTGTATGTGCTTGTTTTAAGCTACTGATATGATTACTGATTTGCTACTTTAACTTATATTTGTGTCATTTGCTTGAAATGATTGAACACTTTAAACTGGATTTAACTGAATATTTGACTCGTAAATTTAAATTGGACTTGATTAGCAACCAATTAGGGAAATATTAAGATTCTCCGGCCAAATACCGACCCTTTCGAAAAGGATAGTGTTGGAGAGCATAATTGGTCTTTTCTTTATCCTTAGTCGAATTAAGTGACAGGTGAGAGGTTGCAGCAAGGGTGAAATCAATGGTTTGAACGTAATCGCAAGAGGAGCAGTGTCTCTATTGCACAAGCCTAGGTTTAGTCGTGAGCTATTGCATTAATGGAAACTCTTCAACTTGAATTAGAGTAGGTGTAATTTCTCTAATTCTACGATGGGCCGAACAATGTCGTGTAATGGCATTTGTTTGAACATGTATTGTATCTAATTAATTTGATTGATAACCTTGTTTATGTTTGTTATATAGTTTTAAGTTTCCATCCCAACTTACTAAGTTGTGGTTACTCACATTCTTATAAAATTTGTGGCAGGTGCTAGCTAAGAAGCGACTTACATTTATTTTGAAGCTAGTAACTGTAGGATCCTAAGGAGTGAGGATGTAAACTGAAGACCAAATAAACTCCCTAGTTAAATTTATTTTAAAGCTTTTAGCATTAATTTACAAATTACTCATGTTAATTGTGATTAGATTGCTAAATCTTATAAATATACTTAGATTATTTTAATATAAGTATGTATTTTGCTTAAGTTTATAAGTAAATACTATGTTTAATTTATGAGTCGTTTACTTCAAAGCGGGATAGTCGTAGATGCTTTGTATAAATCAAGTTTGAGATAACAATCGTATGGTTAGTTTCTATCTTAGAATGGTTTGCACGGTGGAACTATTACAACTTTGCTGCTTTAAGGCGTGACAATCATGTTAGCCCTTAGCAAGTCACCCACCGCCTAGCACCATTGACATATGCCTACCAACCGCCACTTACCAAAGCTTCGACAAATATTAGGTTCCAAATTTTGCCTTATTTTTAACTAAATTTTAAAAATATTAAATTAATTAAGAAAATTCTAAAAAAAAATTATTTATTAGTTATTTTACATATACTTTCATGTGGTAAATTTAGTTTGATAAAATTTTAAATATTTTATACACTGCCTTAATAAAGTGTACTGTTCATTCGAATCTTTAATTTAAACATAAATATATTAAACAATTTTGTTTTAAGCTTAAATTTTTTTTGTAGGATTCCTATTACATCTAGTTTAATGCTATAGGCCCAATTTTGATTTTATATATGTCTAATATTTATTGTATTTTTTACCCTAAAAATTGCTAAAACTAGAATTTTCTAAAATAAATTAATTTTTAGAAAAAGAATTGATGAAAATAATATATGATGACTTTTGGACACTTATAATAATGTCAGGACATTATGGAAATTAATTTGCATGAAAATGATATTATTTGATTAATTATTCTTAATTTAACGGAAAAAATGTAATTTACATATTTAAGCGATAATCCCAATTGCATAGAATAAGTTGCTGATTGAATTCCATCTTTTTCTTTTTCTTTTTTTGAGGTTACAAGAATTTTTTTAGATTTATTTGAGAATCTTAGCTATTTATTATGAATTCTTCTAATTAAATGGCCTAATTTACGAACTGGGATATGTTTTTAGTGAAATTAAGCTAAAATATGTTGATTATATGAGGAAATCATAATTTTTCTTACTCTAGTCAAATTTAATTAGAAGTTGTTTTTGTTATAATTTGTAATGTTATATGGTCTGGGTTAGGATTTACACATACTAGGATTAGATAACACTTGTTTTACTATGTTTTATTAGGAAATTACCTAAAATACATTTTATTTAGATAATATGGAAATAGTGTGATAATGCTTGTTATATAGGTTTATATGTATAGTAAAATTAAAAATATCATTTAAAAAATGTCATTTGATATAGATTACGTATTACGTATCGTTGAGCTCATACAGACCTAATGATACTAATGTTAGTAAAAATTTGATAATTTGATAATGTTAGGTAGTAAACTAGGTATTTTCTATAATATTACGAAAAATTATTATCCTACGATGGCCTTTCTGTAATTGAAATGTAATTTGACTGATAAAATATATGTTTTGATACAATTGAAATGGTAACAATCGATACTATAATCATGTATATCCATTAATATTAGTTAATATAACTCATATAATAAAGCTATAATAATTAAGTATATGTATAAAAATATCTATGTTTCTCATATACAAATAAGATACTTCAGATATATATATATGTGTGTGTGTGTCTATAGTAGATACAATAAAATAACGTAAGAATATCAAGATTATTCTATTAAACAACTATATAAATAGTATTTCAACCAAGTTGTATGATAATATGAAGAGTTAGATAGAACTTTGACGTTTTCATAAATCTTATGAAAATTAAATTTAAGTTTTAGTATAAGTGAACGGAACACTGACACAACAAACTTGTTAGAATGAGCATTAGCATAAGTAAGTGGGATTTGTGAAGACTAGAGTATATGTTCGCTTGTGGTTATAAGTAGTTGTTTATGCGCATGCTATGCCTGTGCTTGGTTATTAAGGTGCTGATTGGTAGCTGAGTTATGTGTTTTGCTGTGTTGCTTAACTTTGTTTAGTGTGTTACAAATTGATTGATTACCCTTAGTCGAATTAATTGAAATACAACTTAGAACCATAAAAATGACATGCATTACATCCTATTAGAGGACGATTAGTTTTTCTCCTGTTAAATTATAATACCTTTGACAAGGTGCATTGAGCTAGCCTTATCCTACCCTTAGTTGAAATAAGTGTTATGCCCTAAAAAAGTGAAGTCGTAACAGTCTCGCCATTTAAGCCATCCTAAGATAGAAACAATCCTTACAGTTACTATTCTAAACCTAGTTCATACCAGGTGTACTCGACTCTATCCTTTTAAAGCATCCAATTCTATACCTGTTTAATATAAACTTGTGGAGTAATCTTCTAAAATAATTTGTTAAAAGTAAGCTTGTAAATTGACTTTATAAAAGAGTGACAGTAAATCCTACAGGTACCTGTTATTTCACATACAAACTAAAATATTGAAAACTATCAAGCCCTTTGAGAAGTACTGTGTAGTTTTCCTTAAAAGATAAAAAGTTAATACTAAAGGTAATAAACGGCCATTTCTTATTGCATCTCACTCCCCATCCTAATTTACTAGTATTCTGGTGTTGGATAGGCACTTGTAATCCATTTGGAATCTGTAAAACAAACTATAGGGGAATGAGCAACAACTTACTCAATAAGTGGGGCAAAGAAAAAAGTATGCACTTAACACATCATAAGTAGGGTTTTCAACTAAATTAGTTAGATGCAATGTATATAAAAATATATGCAATGTATATACAAATAGATGCAATGTATATACAAATAGATGCAATATTGCATGACGTTATCCGGTTTGTTGTGAGATTAGAGAAATTACATCTACTCTAATTCAGGTTGAGAAGTACACTCACGAATCGAAACCAAACTGAAGCTTGTGCAATGGAGAATACCTTCCTCCTGTAACCACCTTCAAACCATGGCCTCTAACTTTGTTGCGATCTCCTCTCCTATCACTTAGTTTGGCTAAGGGTAGGGAAAGAACCATTTCAATTATTCTCATTGAAAGAAGTCCGTGTTTGGCCTAAGAATTCTAATTGTTACTCCTAGTGGGTTGTGATGCATATCAGGTTAGGTATTAAGCCGAGTTTGAGTTAGTTAATCTTTTTAGGATGATCAACCAAGCTTAAACCATTCAAGCATAATAATATTTACGGAACAACCATATCATGGAGCTTAGCTTTCATCATAGCAAATCAAAACCCAACCACAAACGCTACATACGTAAAAACAGTTAACTACAATTTCAAGCCAATACATACCAAAGTCTCTAAATATTCTGAAATAATATTGTAAAATATTGTAAAGCATTAATCCTACTTACCGGTCCCGACGCTTACTTCGGAAAACTTGTATCATCAACGGTTTAATCACTTAAAGGCCTTATATATACAAAACCTAAATTCAGTTTTTGTAATAATTATGAAAACATTAGAGTTTTATCTAAAACGGTATAAAGTATATTATGATAATAATATATAATTTTATTATATTATATATATATATCAAGTTAAGTTATTAATTATTAATAATATACGTAATTATACTATAACGTATAATATATCATTTTGATCGTATCAAAACATATTTTTAATTGGTTAAATTATGTTTTAATTCTGGTAGGTTTATCATAATACGTACATTCTAATAATATTATAAAGTTATAGGTTATATTACCTAAGATTATCCGATTTTAGTAAAAATAGTATCGTTAGGTTCGTACAGACCTAACGACACGTATTACGGGTCATATTTCTAGAGATAATCTTTAAAGGATAATTTAAATTTTTAACACAGTTATACATATCTAATCAAATATTATTGTATTATACGTAATTTATGTTATTAAACCATATTTTACCTAATTTGTCAATATAACTTATAATATAAGTATTGTTTAACCCTAATATCTTCATAACGTTTCTCGGTTATTAAAATATCATTAAATATATTAAAAATATATTTTTTATCTAATCCGACCAATACACATATAGATAGTTTTTATTTAATTATTTATCATATTTTAACCTATTATTACCAAAATTAGGTATCGATTTGTTATTTTACTATATAAATTCGTAATAAATAGCTTGGGTTATTCATTAATTCCCTGAAAATTTCTATGGACTCTTAAAAATATGGGAAATTCAATCATTACTTAGTTTTGTGTTATCGATTTATTGTCTATATAATCGAAATTACGATTTTACTCCTAAATTACACTTAATTACCCAAATATGATTCTTTTTGTACAAAATTATTTTTAACCTATCCTAATATCATTACACTTCATTAGAAATCAGTATAGGTCAATTTCACCATTTAATTTCATAGATCCTATTTATTTCACATTTTTAGGCCAAAAAATACAATAAATATTAAAGATACTCAAATAAAAAATTGGGCCACATAGAAATTATCTATATATCATAAGTATTTTAAACAAAAATTTTGAGCTAGAAACTACATCGGTCAGTGCATTTATTTTGAATTTCAAATTTCAGATAAATAGTATATTTGTTAAGCAAGTACATTAAATATTCCTAATTTTGTAAAAATAAATTTACTAATTGAAATTAAATCTAAAATAACTAAAGCATTAATTTTTTTTTCATATTTTCTCCTAATTAATTTAATAATTTTTCAAAAATAGAGAAAAACAGAGTAGAAACTCAGAACCTTAGTTCATCAAATGGCCTATTCGATGGTGGCTTTGCTAGGTGGTAGCGAGGCTCTACATCAGGTCATCAAATGGACGGGGAATAGTCCTAGCTCAATCCTTGCTTTTTTTTTTTTTTCTTTTTGTCTAATTTTTTCTATTTTCCTTTGATTTTTTTTTCTGATTTTTCCTTTCTATAATTTGGGTTCCTAAATGTATATCTGTTGTAGGGGACTCTTATTTATAGTAATTAGGGTTGGTTGAATTTTTTCTTAATTATTAAGTAATTTATTTTAATAGTTTTCTTGAAAAACAAAAAATATGAGGTGGCAAATGGTTAATGATTCACTTTTAAGTCATCATTTCAAGCTGTTGTTGAAGTAACACATGGATTCCAACAATTCCCACATCATTTGGATAGGTTTTGGTTTAATTTTAGTGAAATTTGAATAATTTAAGTATATTTAATTATCATATTAATATACGTATATATATACACTATATATAACACATATAATGATTAACCATATGCATATAACCATGTTTCTAGTATGTCTTTTATTTTTAAGATACTTCTCATATTTAATTTTGCTATTTTATCGCTTATTATGTATAATTATATAATTTTAGGTTAATTTACGGGTATATTCATTATATATACTAGGAATACTCATAAAAATATTTGTATACTTATATAGTATATTATGCTATATTGTTTTCTTTTATTGCCTAATTAACTTATCTCTAAATTCTTATCAAATTTCGAACTCGATTTTAAGAGTTTTGATCATTTTTACACTATATTAAGTAATTATACTTTTAGGGGCCAAATCAAGATTTTAGATAATTATTTTCAAAATCTAACTTCACCAAATCAATTCAACTAACTTTTCTATCTTAGTTCTAAAGTTTACATTCAATCGGATAATTTTTTCCGAAAACCCTAAGTTTAGATACGATTACCTTAAGTTCGACTTTAAAGTCTCATATAGAGTAAATTTTTATTATCTACTTAAGCTTGACTTTAGGGTCTCATATAGAGTAAATTTTTATTATCTTGATTATATTCTTGGTATTTTATTATATTTTTTACTTCCAAGTATACAGGGATTCCTCAATTAGGATTATTGTGTTTTTGGTAAGTTTCTAGCCTACTCGATTTACTTTTCTAAATGCACTAGATCCACTATTGACCTTAATGGTACAAGAACATGGCTTTGTCTTGATACTTAGATGTTCATGTCTTGATTGCTGATTTATGGGGTATTACACTAAGTGATAGGAAAGAAGATCGTAGCGAGGTTGGGGACATCGATTCGAAGATAGTTTATGGAGGAGAAAGGGTCTTCATTGTGCAAACTTAAAATTGGTTGTAGGAGGGTATCGTAGCCTTTATGATTGGCACTATAGCCATCATATCGCGACTCCTCAACTAGGATAAAGCAGGTGTAATTTCTCTAACTTCATGATAAACCGATAACGTTTTGTGGATGACACATTACTTGTTTATGCATCGCACAAAATAATTATTTGATAACTTAGTTGTTCTACTTAATTTGTATATGCTTTTTGCCTTCTGCTTCTTATTAAGTTATAGTTTGCTTACTTCCCTGTAAATTTGCTTGTAGGTTTTGAACAACCATGCCATAGGATGATCATTACTAAGTGTGTAAAGGGTATAACCGGGCTTGAGTGAGGAAAAACAAATGTTAAACTATAATTTTGGAACTTTTTGTTTTTTTTTTTTTTGAAATCGACTAGGTCTCCTCCTAAGCGATCTAGCAAGACTTCTGAGTCGGGAATGTACCATGTACTTTTATTAATATACTGTACCTAGTTTATTGTGAATATAAGTTTGCTATTTATATAACTTTTAGTCTATTTGTTGAATTGTGAGCATTTCAGAGCAGTTTGTTATATGAGTCTTATGTATATCAGGATTATGCTAACAACCGAATAGACAATTTTTGATATAAAATTGATATATAAGATGAACTGTTGTAACTTAACAGCTTTTGAGATATGATGATAATGTTGAAACATGATGTGTACGTCAACGCAGCTCAATTTATGTACGGTAAGCTCAGATTTCACATGTTCAGCAAGGTAAACAGCTTGGGCTAAGAGTGCCGCTTGCTGCTGGAGATGGAAAGTTGGAACTCGGATTTGTCGTGAAGAGCTTCCTCAGGTAGATTGGCTTGTGAATCTTTTCGCACGAGTCTGCTATTTCTTTTGACTCCAATAAGTGCTACACATATCATGCTTGGTCACAATTGATCGTGTTGTGGTGCTACGGCTGCAGTTCATCAGATATGGCAAAAGGAGATATGAGAAGTCCTTTATGATTTGCACATGTGGGATCAAAATGGAGTTGGTTGCCCTTGAAAAACGAACTGATCCCATTCTCTCCAAAATGAGAATGAACTGTTCCTTGCTCTGTTGCCTAGCAGTAGGACAGCTCAAATATGTCGGTCATGCTCTCTTTTTTTTTGGTTTAAATTTTAGCACCTGCTTGGGTGGTTCCTGCTTGTAACTTTATTGAGTTGGTGCTCATGTCCATTTGGAATCCCTACTCTCCATCAAAATGACCATATTTTTCAAAATTCTCATGGGATATATGATATAAGATTTGCGGCTTGGTTTGGCAGAGTAGAAGCCTAATTTTGCTCGGACTTGTTCAGTTATGCTCGGATTGTGCAGGCTGCAACTCAGCTTTAGGTGTTCTGTAATTAAACAGGACGCTACAGCTTTGACTCAGCTTGATCTTTGACGGATCTGCTCGGCATGAAAGAGGTTGGCACAAGGAAAGTAAATCCATCAAGCTTGAGTTCCTACTCGGGGCATCAAAATCCAATACCCTTATATTTCCCCCAATTCAAAACCATCTATAGGACTGCATGCTTTTAAGGTAGAAGAATATATGAACCCATTGTTGTTCGTAATTCAGGCACCAATATATGATCATATAATTCAATGGCATCATGGGGTTTTCCAGAAATAACACATGCGGGTGAAATTGTTATCAAGCACTTCGTAGAACGGGTTTTCTGCATCAGTTAACGAGCTAGAATCCATGTACATAAACATGAAATTGTTGGCTACAATGACATCGTTTGACAACCCAAGTCTGAGAAAATGGGAATGAAATGACTTTTCATATATGAGGGGTCGAATTCGACCACACCAACGCAAAGCTCCGACAAAAGGGCTCCATTCCACTCCATGTGCACTACCTTCACGATTGATAATGAACTATGATTATTTATGAGTGACACAAATATTTGCCAGACCTTATTCTTTAAGCTGTTCACAAAATTTAGAAGGACAGCCTATTCCCCTAAGCACATGCCATCATCGAAATAATGCTAAAAACTGCTAGGCCATTTTCTAAGAGATGACTCGCATGGCAAAACCCACATGGAAACAGTTCGTTTATTTCATATTAAAATAGAAAAGCAGTTAACTAATACCAAACTTCGAGGAAGTATGATACCCTCTTACGAGGAAACCCATTGATTTTTCTTTTAAAAAAAACCTAACGAGAACGTTTTCGGAAATCCTCGCGACATACGGTCGAACCAACAATTCATCTTGAAACATGATGTGTCGTATCTTGACGCACTATGTGATTTCAAAAACTAATTACGAAACTGTGGTAGTAGGTTGAAATTCCCATAGACAATGCTAAATGTCGTTTTTTAATTTTACCAATAGAGATTGCAATTATTTATTTCATTATGTGATCACCTGCAAGACACAAAAAAGAGCTATGGGAGCGTCAGAGAGTGCTCCAACACGGCTACTTTAATACTTAGGTTAATCAAGTAATCTAAGCAGAAAAATCCTAGAAGAGTAAAAGAGAGAATCCCTTTACTTGTGGCCCTCATCCTCTATTTATAGTAGATGAGGCCAAGCAGACTAGGTTGTTGAAGCTAAGCTAAAATCTTGGGTGGTTGGTTTGAGCCTAAAGCCTACATCTCAAAAAGGCCTATCATGTGCATTCTCAAGTTGTGATTTAACCATTGTATTGATAGGGCCTCTTGAACATGAACCTTTTAAGCTTATATTGACCTGATTGGGCTTATAGCCTTGGCCATGCCTCTCTGGACTCGCCTCCTTACCCCTATGACCAACTACAGTCTAAGCCCATTATACAACCTGCCTAACTACAACGATCACCAACAGCTACGAAATTATAGATAAGGCTAAGCAACTGAGTTAACAACCACCTTCTACATTCGAGGACTACGTCGAACCTTGTAACTCTCTTACCAATTACATGCAGATGTGGTTTCTACTTACTAACGACTCTCCAATCACCGATACCACTCCTCTATAAATACAAGCCCACCCAATGCTAAACCACTTAACACTTTATACACTTAAGCCTTCTCTTTGCATTCAAGTATTCTCACTCTCTTTACACACCCAATTGATTTAAGTATCGGAATAGTCACGCTGAACAACATTATGGTGTCCCTCACTATTCTTTGTTTTACAGGCTCACACAGTAGCGTAAAGCCAATCTCAGCTAATCTCTATCGGCCAAAACCTAAAGATGACATTTCGCATTTTCTATGGGAAACAAATCCATTTTCCCACTCGAATACACACTAAACACTCACCTAAATACCACCTTAGATTGCCAATATGTCTTGCATCGACAATTCCGAAAACAAATAGTTGGTGAACAATTAGCCTGCCAATAACCAGCACCCCAATTAAGGAGATGCTTGAATAGCACTCAGAGCATGCGAAGCACCTACTTAAGGAGTTTGCTACCTAAAACAAGTTACTCTACATGTGCCTTAAGGATGCTAAGAGGCATAGCAAGTAGACCCACCCACCTGAGGCATTTGATGCCCACAATTGCAACAATAACCAACATTAGCAGCAGCAGAATGGTAAAGATTAACTACCTAATCCCCCAGTACAGGAACAACAAGCGCGGTCTGGTGTCACCTACGATTGCACCCTTATTGGTAATGAGTAAGTGGCTGACTCTCATGGAGTACCAGCACACTTTATAGTGCAGTAGCCTCATCCAGTAGACAATGTTGACCTCAATGAGCTCCACATGATCATATGGAGGCTTTTCAAGTAGCAAGGGAGCGTGGTAGCTAATGACACTGCGTTGGTCGCTAGCAACCAAACTCCCTTCACTAAGGGTGTCTAAGATGAAGTTTTACGTCTGAACAACAAACTTCTTACCCTAGACTAGTATGACAGCATTGGTAATCCTAATGATTACCTCCTCCATTTTCATACCCTCATGAACCTCAATGGTCATGGGGATGCTATAATGTGTAAGGCTTTCTCAAGTATTCTAAGGAAAGTAGCTCGGACGTGGTTTAACTACTTACCCAAGAACTCTATCAACTCCATTAATGAGTTGCCACAAAGGTTCAATCTCCACTTTAGGGCTAGCAAACCTTCGTCTAAGGATATTTTGTCCTTGTACTTGATCAAGCAGAGCAAAGGGAAGACTTTGCAAGAATATATGGCTTGGTTCAATAATGCTATAGTCAAGATCCATTAATTGGATGAGGGAGTAGCAATACATGCCGCACAACTCGGCATAAGACCCGTAGGAGACTTCTTCCTTTTGCTTGCAAAGAGCAAGATAAATACTTTAGTTGAATTCTAAAATAAGGCCCAAAAATACATAGACTAGGAGGACTACATCCGTGCCAGGCACGATGTCAACTGACAGAGGTTGAGCAAAAAGAAGGACAAGGAAAAATTGTCTGTAAAAGATCGCCTTAAAGGTAAGGCACCAAGCAGAATTGAGGGGGAAGGCTCGGGTAGTAAGAAGCACTTAGTCGAGCAAAACCTATTTCCCCCTCCCATATACACATACCACACACCTCTAAACCAATCAATAGCCCAAGTCTTTACCAAGGTGCAAAATAGAGGCTTACTACAAAAGGCCCCTAAAATGAGGGGGAATCCCAATTGATGGAACTTAGAAAAGTATTGCTATTTCCATGACTACTACGATCACACTATAAATGAGTGCTTTTAGCTGAAGAATGCAATTGAGTATGTTATTTAGCGGGGCTACTTTGGCAAGTTTGTGGCTAAGTGAAGGAACAACGACCATTCCGATGATGATGAGGATAAGGTGCCTCAGAGGCTGTAAACTGATGGTAATCAAATAGAGCGGATTGAAGATCACTACAATGATGGAGGCCCCAATGACAAAGCCTCCAACATCGTCATCAACATAATCATTGGGGGGCTACGCCCATAGAGTTAACTAAGCACTAACAGCTCAGTCACCACCCCATCCAAGGTGTTGGTTGTCAAAGATAAGAGGCAGAAGATTGACATTTCGATCTCTTTCTCTAATGATGACCTGCAGGGGGTATTTCTCTAATGAGGACCTACAGGGGGTAGACACCCCTCATCAAGACACCCTTACTATTGGGGCAAGAATCTCAAACTTTGAGGTCCTCAAGATTATGGTAGACACCAGCAGCTTTACTAACATCTTCTTCTTACACACATACAAGAGGATAAAGAGCAAGTTGTTTATCAAAATGAAGCCTTACCACCATAGTCTCATCTGTTTCAATGGGGGAATTGTCCGAGCCAAGGTGATGTGCCTCCGGGGTCGAACACACGGAGAAGTACCGTAACGAACTAAAATAAGAAAATAAAATGGGGGTGTAGCAAATCCGTAAGCTATTTAGTTAGATATGATGCACCAACAAGATCAAACACGACCTAAGACTTGTCGGATGTGACACACCAGTCCAAGTGATAGGGTTACTGGCCACAATCCTTGCTAAAGGGATTAATAAGAGTGAGTAGAGGAAAGCTTTCCAAGAAAAAAGACTCAAGGGTTTTTCATTCAAGTGTTAAGTTTCTCCCTAAAACCCTATACAAGTGTTCTATTTATACAAAAAGAGTAAAATTGTAAATAAAATGACTAAATGATGCCCTAGTGCCATTCCAGTAATTACAAATGAAACATGAACAACAACTAAGGGAAAATATAAGAAATGGGAAATTTAAATAACATAAGTAAAATAGATAGTTGAACAAGATTTTCTAGTGAAGGGCTGATGTTTGATTTCGAAGGGCTATTAGAGACTCTGAAGCTTTTATCCAAGCGGACTTGAGATTCTAGATGACTTATCTTGTTCGGGGCCAATCTTATGTAATTGGGGTCAACCTGAAATGACAATGGCCGACCTTACTAGGACGTTCAATTTGACATAGATGTGGCCGACCTATTTGGAGCTAACCGACTATATCGAGCAGAACTGGCCGAGTTGATTTGGAAGGTTAGGATAGACCTGGTATAGTGAGGAAGGCTTAGCAGTACAAAGCATAACTAATAGTCTAGGACAGAACTAACAAAGCAGGTTAAGTCTTCTTATGTGGATGGAGTTCATAAACAAATCTACCTGAGAGCTCAGTCAAGGTAGAACAGGGAATAATCAACATAACAGGGCCGATCCAACAGAGTAGGGTAGGCTATCCAGCACTAATAGAGCATATAAACAGGTCATCCATTAGCGTAGAGCTCACAAGCAAGCCTTCCATGTAGTCTAAAACTTGGCATGTCGTTGGGTCGGTACCTAGAATCCTATCATCCCTTCCCTCTTGGAAGAGTTTCGACTTAAAACTTAGCAGTTGGAGGCTCCAAATCCCTTCAAGGTCAAACACGAATCGATAAAATTGAAATTTAAGCATAGTACACTTCAATTCTTACAACAAGGGCATCACTAGCCAATGCTCCCACCATTCATCATGGCCTCGATTAATCAAATCTTTTATCTTAGATTTTTCCTTCCATTCATCATGGATCCGATCAACTACACCTTAGTAGTTAATGTGCCTAGGAGCTCAATTATCATTAGAGCTTACAGTAACGGATTCGAACTAATGGGTTCTTCAAGATATTGAAGAAAGATAGGGTGAACCAGTCTAAGAAGTGAGTAGAGTAGCTGACACAAAGCTTCTTGGAGGATATAACACACCAATAAACACAATACGACTTGACACTTCACTTGATATGACACACAAGTTGACATTAAGGTCTACTCGCTACTAATCTTGAGCTACTTAGCAAGCTTAGATAAAAGTATATGGGAAAATGGACTTAAAGATGGTTGTCTCACAAGAACAGTATATTCAATGTATCTATGTGAGATTAGATGATTTCGACTTACAAGAAGAAGGGACTATTTATAATAAGTCCCTAGGGCAACATTACAAATAAAGAAATTATAAGAAGGTATATAAAAAAAGGGGATTCTTAATACATACAAAAAGGGGTAAAAGGGATAAAAGATAAAAAGGGAAAATAGTGCAATGTCAGATGAAGATGACAGGTGGCAATACAACACTAGATTCATACAAAAGGTTCTCCGAGCATAGCAAGTGAGAGTAATCAAGGTGTTACAACGACAAAGAAGCTGAGACGTGAAAGGATGCCATGAGAGTTGGAAGGGGGGCTGGAAGAGAAGTACCTAACTAAGAGCTAGTTACATATACTCGACAGGAGGCTCTCGGCAGTTGGAAGTTTGATCACTCAACATAGAGCTCTTAGCCCAAGGAAAGTCAGCATCGGTGCATGATAATGAATAGAGCATAGTATAACCACTCGGAGCTCTCAGGAATTCAACCATCCTCCTTTAACATATTATTTATCGTCATCAGTAGTTTGACAAGAAAGGATCCTTCGGATGATGGATTGGAGGCCTCAAAGGCGTGCGTAAGTGATCCGACCGGTAGTTGGTAACCAATTAAGAACTAACAGAATAGGACAGGTCTTCCTATGTAGATGGAGTTCATAAACAGATCTATCTAAGAGCTTAGTTAGAGTAAAATAGGGCGTAGTCAGCATACAGGGCTGATCCAATAAAGCAAGGCAGGCTATCTAGTACTAATAGAGCACATAAATAGGTCATCTATTGGCGTGGAGCTCATGAGTAAGCCTCCTATGTAGTCTAAAACCAAACATGTCATCGGGTTGATACCTATAATCTTATCGTAAGGGTATCATCACTCTCGACATAAAGCTTGGTGATGACGACAATGTTGCGTAACCACCAATGAAGTTCGTCGTATTTGATTGCCCATCCCCCTATAATGTTATCCTAAGATGACCAAGCTTGAATGCCTTTAAGGTCATCACCTCATCCCTTCAATTAAAAGCTAAGTTCTCGACCACCATCGAGGTGGGAATCTACAACTGCGAGCAAAAGCTCTCATGAGAGCTTTATGTTAAAGTCACCAGAGTTGATGGTGTCTTCACTCTGGAGACTGTCCTATAGGAGAAGCCAACTGAGATAAGCGAACCAGGTGAGAAAACAAAAGAGATGCAGAATGGCGTCACTCCCAACTAGACTACCAAGGTCAGGATCAAGACCCCTCCAGAGGTGAAGGAGGAGAAATTATCCTTCCTGCGAGCCAACTCAGATAGGTTCACTTGGCTGGCGTTAGATATGCCTAGGATCTCCCTCCACCTAGCAACCTATAGCCTCAATATGGACCCCGGTGCGAGGCCTATCAAGTAAAAGAAGAGGCATTTTGATATGAGTTCGACGTAGATGAATACACAACATTCGGTATTATATGAACTAATGGGGTAAGTCTAAACCACAAGATGGTTCAAAGAGTAAATGGAATTCGAAGGTTAAGCAGGGGTACCCTGTACACCGACATAGGATATGACACACCTATGCCTCACATGAGCTTAAATTACACTTGATATGATGCACAAGCGTGGTTAAAGGTCACTCGCCACTAATTTATGCTCAATAGGCTAAATAAGAGTATTTGAGAGTAAGTAAAGAAACTTAGCTCACGAAAGAGATATCAAGAAAATATCAATGGTATTCTCTGTATGTTCTTGCGACCATTACAATATACAAGTATTTATAGGACCTAATTAGGGTAAATCCTAGGTCAGAGTAAATTATAAAAATAGGATTCCTATTAGTTAAGGAAAAAGGGAATAATTTACAGGGGTATTGATGTAATCGTACAAAAAGAATATCCAATGTTAGAAAAAGGACAGTACGAATGTCAGAAAAAGACAACGCGTGCGTGGTTTGCTTATTTTGTAGTCCTAATGACATTGCTGGCTAAGTTTGCGTCGGCAATTCAACAGCTTAAACAGTTGAGATTGGATAGGGGTTGGTTTAGGAGCAACTTATTTTTAGGTCGGCCTCAGATGGTGGCCTCCTGGCAGGTGTCAGCCCAACTTCAGCATGGGTCAGGTCGGTAGTATCCTGATTCGATGCTTAGATTAGTGTATAGCTATGGGGTTAGCTCAGTATGTTGGCTAGTCACTTCAGCAGCTTCTTGGATGATGTAGAGAGCGAAGTAGCTCGGCAGGTAGGACTAAGGAATGCACTGCTCCTCATCACTCAATTCACTTTGGACAACTCGATGAGCCATCTAAGCAAGCTTACAAGCTCGAGAGCATGTGATTAGTTCGTGATCCCTATCATCTCTTCCATGTTATTTGAGATTTTGGATCAAATCTAGCTTGGCTCCAGGGTGCTTGTCCTCAAGAGTATACAATTGGAGATCATCAATGTTAAAGGAGTCCAAGACTCCATATCCCTTAGGTAGTTCAATCTTATATGGATTAGGATTGATCTTTTCAAGCACTTTGTAGGGTCCATTGGCTCTGGGAGATAACTTACTCTTCCTCAAGTTCAAGAATCGTTCCTTGCTGAGGTAGATCTAGACCAAATCACCTGGTTAAAATTCTCTCTTCTTCCATCCGAGGCCTTGCCTCTCAAGCTTGGCAATAGTTCAACTTAACTACTTTACCACCTTTTAGTGCATAGCTCTAATGGCCTCCACTCTCTCTATAGGTAGCAGGTCATCACTAGGCCTCTATAGGGGTGCTTAGTCCATCGGGAGCTCGGGTTTAAACCTATAGGCGACCTTAAAGGGAGACATGTTTGTCACACTGTGGGTGGTTCTATTGTAGGCAAACTCAACGATTAGCAAGCATAAATCCTAATCAGCCATGTTTTATCCAACAATAACCTGTAGTAAAGTTCCTACAATTCTATTAACAACTTCAGTCTGTCCATCAGTTTGTAGAAGGCAAGACATACTGTACGATAGCTTAGTTCCCATTTGCCTCCATAGTTTCCTCCAAAAGTGGCTCATGAACTTCAGGTCTTAGTCTAAAACAATGGTTCTAGGGACCTCGTAAAGCTTGATTACTTCTTGTAAGAAAAGAAAAGAGATAGTTGAAGTATCATTAGTTTTGGAACAACGTACGAAATGTACTATCTTGCTAAATTGATCCATGACCACCATGATGGAGTCCTTCCCTCAAGATGTCCTCGGTAACCCTAATGTAAAATCCATACTCAGCTCGGACCATAGTTTGGTCGAGATTATCAAGGATAGATAGCATCCTTGCTTGGCTCAGCTCTTCGCTTTTTGACAGGTTATACACCTTTCCAGCATGGATTGGACATCTCTCATCATCCTTGGCCAAAAGAATCTTGAGGAGAGTACCTCATGAGATCGGCGTTGGCCAAAGTCTCCTATTAATCCTCTTCCATGCACCTTGTGCACTAGTATCGGTTAAAAGGGAATGTCGTCCCTGTAATAGTTGTCTAGAGTCCATCCTTCCTCACATTTGGCATAGATGGGACCGAAGTATGGGTTCTCAGCATACAAATTCTTTATTATAAAGAAACCAAGTGGCCTGGTCTATAGTTCAGTTAAGAGGGAATGTCATCTTAATGTGGCATCAGCTACTACGTTGTTACCCACTTGGCCTGTCTTTGAGATAACTTCAATTAGCTCTTTAGATATCTTTAGGATTCATGGTCGATGTAGATCACAAATTCCTTAAGTAGCAGATAGTGTTGCCTTACCGTTGAGGCTGGAATTACGAAGTAAAACTCCTTATCGTAAATTGAATAATTGATTGTAGCTCCTCTAAGCTTTTCACTGGAGTAAGAAATAGGTCGGCCTTCCTATATTAGTATGACACGTATGCCTAGTTTAGACGCATCATACTTTACAACAAACATTTTGTCAAAACTCGATAGAACTAAGACAAGGGCTATAGTCAGCTTCTTTTTTACTTCCTCAAAACTCCTCTAGTCCTTCTCTCCTCATCTGAATTTGACATTCTTCTTTGATAGTTCAGTGAGTAGTGTTACTATCATACTAAAATTCCTTATGAACCTACAATAGAACATGCTAAGCCGTAGAAACTCCTCATGTTACCCAAACTAGTTGGTACTAGCCATTCGGTGATCACTCTAATCTTTTCTTCATCAACTTGTATGCCACCACTACTTACAACAAATCACAAGAATATTACTTTAGATTGGCAAAAATTGCACTTCTTTAAATTGGTGTAGAGTTGTTTAGCCCGAAGTTTTGCAAAGACTCTTCGCAAATGCTCTTAGTGAGTATCTAGGTCAAGGCTGTACACTAAGATGTCATCAAAATAAACCATGACAAACTTCCCTATTAATTCTTAAAGCACATGATTCATTAAGCGCATAAATGTTCTTAGTGTGTTGGATAGTCTAAACAGCATTATAAGCCATTCATATAATCTAAGGCGAGTTTTGAATGAGGTTTTCCACTCATCATCCTCATGCATTCAGATCTAATGATATCTTGATTTGAGGTTAATCTTGGAGAATACTCTTGCTCCGTTTAACTCATCTAACATGTTAGTAAGCCTTAGTGTCGGATACCTGTACTTGATAGTAATTTAATTGATTGCTCAGCTATCTACACACATTCTCCATGACCCATCTTCCTTAGGGTCTAATAAGGCTAGCATAATACATAGGCTAAGAGATTCTTGCACAAACCCTTTCTTCATTAACTCATCCATCCGCCTCTGTGGCCCAACGGCTTATCTATGATTCAGCCTATAAGCAGGCTCGTTTGGTAGTGCGACTCCTGGTTGTAAGTCAATGGCATGTTCTATACTTCGAACAAGGGGTAAACCATTTGACAACTCATTTGGGAATAGATCGATAAACTCCTCCAATATTGCTTTCACCTCGATAGGCAGCTCCTACTCCTCGAATCTAATCTCTAATATTTTTCGGACTAGAAGATAGGTTAGTCCTTTGAGCTCCATTTCTCTTTTCAGCTTGGCTCGAGTCATTACCAAAGCCTCTTTCTTCAAGGTCTGATTAAGTTGGGTCTGCATGACCTTTACCTGCTCAATAGTCATAGGACTCAATTTCACCCTCTTACCTTTATGCTCCGAGGAACATGTATTCCTCCTCCCATCATATATTACAGCTCGATTGAACATCTATGATCGTCGGGACGTACTTATAGGTAGCACATCACAAAGCATTTCATCTCGATAATTGCTAATGCAGATTGTTAGAGATGCCTGTTTGTTCACTAGTAAGGCTCCTTTATCACTGAGCCAATGAAGCTTATAAGGTTTTAGGTAGGGTTTGGTTAGCAATTTCAATTATTAGACCATAAATGCAGAGGCTACATTGGTGCCGCTCTCACTATCAATGATTAGGGCACACAATGACTCATTCACCTTACATCTAATGTAAAAGAGATTTTCCTTCTGTTCGTCCTTAAGTACAGGACTGACACTTATTATCCTTCTCAGCACTAGAGTGGCCAACATAAAGTTGTCTTCCTTACTATAGATAACTTCTTCCTTGAACAACTCGGTTTTTCCATCCTTTTTCAGGTCCTCCACTTCTTTGTTAGTATTATTTACCTCAACAATTGGCGCCTCACCTTGGATCACCATAATTCTTCTGTTTAGACACTAAGCGGCCATGTGTCTAAGTCCTTGGCATTTGAAACATTTGATCTCACTCTTTTTCTTACCTGAACTCTAGCCTTTCTCAAAATTCCTCGAGACTTCCTTCTTTTCTGTTCGAGTAGTCTGAGCAAGTCGAGTCTTAGTAACCTTACTCCATTCTGTTTGCACAAGTCTGCTTAGAACAGATCGGCTACTACTAAGATGGTTGACAGATGATTAGAACCTTCTTATTTGACACCTTTCTATCCTCTAAGCAGCTCGAATTGCATCATCAAGTGATCTAATATCCATGGTTTCTAGGATATCTTCAATCTTATACTTCAATCCACCAATGAATCGAGATATAGTTCGATCTTCTGGCTCGTTGACTTCTCATCAGATCATTAATATTTAGAATTCCTAAACATAAGCTTCAACAATTGATCCTCCTTACCTTAGTTCCTACAACCTTTTGAAGGCATCCTGCAAATAATTACTCAACACAAACCTTCTCCCCATGGCTCTCTTCAATTCATCCCAACTTTTAATTTATCATTCTCCTTCTCTTCTTCAGGTGGCTTGTAAGTTTTTCCACTACAAGGCGGTATAACTAGCAAACTCTAACATACCAAGTCTAACCTTTGCATTATCGGATACTTCATGGCATTTAAATTGCTTCTCAATCTTATCTACCCAATTTAGGTAGTCCTCAGCATCACCATTCTTGGGAAAACTTGGAATACACATCCTTAACTCTTCAACTCTAGGGGCTCGAACATTCCTCCCTTAAGTGTAAGCCCCACAACCAATCACTCAAGGTTTCGATCGGCTGAAAGATCCGATCAAACCTAAATTATAAACCATTGAGAGAAATATTAGTAAAAATGACCCCGTAAACGTGAATTTAAGAAAATAAGTAATAAAATAAGAGACTATAAAATTTTTAAATTTTAAGCATAATAATTGCTAATTACTGAAAAGGTAAAAAATGTAATATAACAACTAATAAATTACTAGAGATAGATTATATGTATACTAAAAATAATAGAATGACTTAAATAATATTTAAGAATATTTATTTATACTATATATGAATTTACATGTAAGTATAAATACGCGTAATTACTTAAAATACGCAAAATGTGCTAAAATAATACTAAATGCTTAAAGAAAATTCATAATTAATTAAGGAAAAATCAAGAAAAATCAGGAAAAATCATGAATCATCCAGAATTGGGTCGTGGCAGCTGGGAAAAATAAGAAAAAAATTCGGCCAATTAGAATAAGCCAACATAAAAGCCAAAAATTAAGGGATAAGTCAATTGTCTTATCCCATTTAATGCACAATAAATCCCATAAAGCCCTATAAATAGCAGAAAAAATCACAGAGCTCATTTGGGCAGTTTGGAAAGTGAGAAAATTAGTGAGAGTCGAAAATTGAGAGAAAAAGTCGGTTTAGAAAAAAAATAAGAAAAACTGTGCAGTTAGGGCATTTAAAGGGAACCCTTACCAAACGAGCAGCTGGAAGTGGACGGCCACCACCACCACACGGTGGTGGCAGCGCCCAGGCCGGCCGACAAGGCCACTGTGGTCCGCAGTGGCCGAAGCCACCCAGACCGGTGAGTCCAATTTCCAGCCCGATTCTTGTGAAATTTTGTAAAAATAGTAAATATAATTAGAAAATTATGAATTTTGTTATTCTAGGATATTTTTGTATGTAGTTTCTAGGAAAAATGTTATTTTGATGAAATTATGTCCTGTAATATATGGTCCCTAAAAAATCGTACAAAACCAAGCACATTTCGGTTTAGAAATAAATGATCTTAGGAGTATAGTTTCAAGCCCAAAAATTTTTGTGTAGATTACTTAGATGATATAGAACAGTGCTATGAAGCCCGTTTTCAAAAATTAATTTTCGAAATTTTTAGATAATTTTTAAGCCCTAAAATGAGGCATAAAATGGGTAATTTGGAGTTAATTAGGTGATTAGGATATTAATTACTAACTTAGTGAATAAGTAAATG
This sequence comes from Lumnitzera littorea, assembly GCA_024138015.1. NCBI lineage: Eukaryota > Viridiplantae > Streptophyta > Magnoliopsida > Myrtales > Combretaceae > Lumnitzera > Lumnitzera littorea. The sequence continues at coordinate 126,598,880 of JAMXBB010000001.1, read as the reverse complement.
TTTTAGGATGTTAAAATCTGATGGAGTATGATACTTGTAGCAATTAGAGTGTTAGATGTAATTATTAGGTTAATTATGTAGTAAATAATTAATAGGGAAAAATAGTTAACTTTAAGTTAATTTTGTAAATTAGGGAAAATAGGAGTAAAATCTGATCTAGGATGAATTTAGACATTTTGAAATGATAATTGGTGTTTAGGGATGGTAATTAGGGTAATAGAAATATTAGAAATGCATTATGTGCATAATATGCAATAATGCATAATGTGTAATTTTTGAAAATATAATAAATAGAGAATATTAGAATAAAAATTGATATGATGATAATATTAAAAATATATGATAAATCTGATGAGAAACTTGAATTTATGTAATTATATGAAAAATGTAAAAATTTCTCACATTAGGAGTAAATTCGGTACACAAATAGGGATTTAAGTGTACCGGATGGAATAAAATACTAATTAGAGGTAATAATGGTATTTAGGAGATCGGGAAGTAATGTGATTAATTTCACATTATGGGTTGAAACGGATTTCTAGGGTTGGAATCTAAAATATTACTTAGAAATCGAACTAAAAATCTAATTTAGAAATCGATGCGAAAACCGAACCTGAACCTAACCCCAAACATAGAATAATTGTAAAAGACTTAATACCTAGATAATTAGGCATATTAAACCTTAAACAAAACCTAACAATAAGTGTTATAGGATAAAATGAACTTATAATATTTATATGAAAAGCTGAAACCACGTTCGTGTTATAGGGATGATCGGTGATGGCCTGAGCAAATCGGACCTCGAGTGAGTGAGCGAGGAGTCGAGGTAAGTTGGGATTAATACGATGCTGTATTTTGGAGGCTTAAGATTATGCTTGGTTGTGCTTGTTAGATAGTTGAATGTGTGCATGTGCTTGATTATGGGTGATACTATAATTCTGTTTATTGTTTTGGCATATATTATATGATTTGTATGTAATGATTGATCACCCTAAACTGGACTTAATCAAATATCCGACCAGTAATCATAATCGGACATGCATGTAACCCGTTAGGGGAACTTAGGACTCTCCAGCCAAATACCGACCCCTTCGGAAGGGATAGCGCAGGATTGCAAAATGGTCCCTTCTTCATCCTCAGTTGAACTAAGTGACAGGAGAGGAGGTCGCGGCGAGGGTGAAGGCAGTGGTTCGAAGGTAGTCGCGAGAGAAGCAAGGTCTCCATTACACAAGCCTGAGTTTGGTCGTGAGCTGTTGCATTAACGGCAACTCCTCAACCCGGATTAAAGCGGGCGCAATTTCTCTAATCTCACGACGGGTCGGACAACGTCGTGCGATGGCATTTGCTTGCACATGCATTGCATTTAATAAGTGATTGAAAACCTTGTTGTGTTTCTGGTATAGTTTTAAGTCCTCCGTCCCTACTTACTGAGCTGTGGTTGCTCACATCCTTATAGACGTCGTGTAAGTGCTGGCTAAGAAGCGGCAAACAACTACTCTAAAGCTAGCAACTGCTGGATCCTGGGGAGTGAGGAAAAATATTGAAGAATAAACACATACTTTAAGGTGTAAGTATTTACTTTAGACTTATTTTTCATTTCTGAATAATGTAATAACTAGAAATTATATTATGGAAAAATTATTGTAAACTTTAACTGCAATAATTGAATTATAACATATATGTATAATTCCTCACTTTTATAGGTAAATGATTTATTTAAATTTCAAACTGTCTACTTCAAAGCGGGGTAGTTGTAGACGCCTTGTGTAGATCAGGTCGAAGATAGCGGTTGTGAGGCCAACTTCTATCTTAGGGTGGTTTACACGGCGAGGCTGTTACGACTCTACCGCTTCGGGGCGTAACATTAAGGCTTGTAATATTCCTTTACTTTGTCGCCTCCTTCCTCTCCTTCTTCGATTTCTTCAAGCGCTAGCCTACGCCTAGCAACCCTACCCACTCCTTTAGCTTAAGGTAGTTGACTTGGGGCATTAACTCGGCCAAACTAACCATTGCCTCACTCTTGTTGCTCACGTCATCTGATTAGGCTACTTCTAGCTTGTTGTCTATCTTCTTGGATAACAATCACCAAACTAGCTACTAAGTCGGTGAACTTATCTAATCAGTCACCCACTGATTGAGGTGTGAAGCTTCCTTCTTGCCTTTAGCCATTTCGAGCACCACTTTCTTGGTTTTCTAGAGTTCCTTGAACCTAACATTATTGGTTAGCTCACAAAGTTGATGTTTAAAATACCACTTAAAGTTCTTTCCATGAATAACAACAGTAGAACAATAACTACTACTCCCACTACTATGACAACTACACATAGTGAATAAACAAATAACCACACTTTGGTTCTATGTATAGGAAACAAGGAAAAACAGAGTACGAAATTTTCCTTAATACGTTTCAACTACCAAACTCCTATGTTAACAATAGAAATTTTAACACACGAAAATAGTAACAAACCACTTAAAGAACAAAGTAATAGAATTTGACTTCGAATGTAGCCAAGCTCTAATACCAGGATGATACGGGTTCAACATGGATGAACACATGATGTCCAATATCGCACAAACCAATGGGGTGGATCTGAACCATGAGATGGTCTAAAGTGTAAATGTAAGTTGAGGGTTGAGTAGGGGTTCTTGTGCACTAATGCCTCATACGAGCTCAAGTCACACTTGATATGACGCATAAGGGTAGATGGAGGTCATTCACCACTAGTATACGCTCAATGGACTAGATAAGAGTATTTGAGAATAAGCAAATAAACTTAGCTCATGAAAGAGATATTAAGAAAATATCAATGGTATTCTCTATATATTCTTGCAGCCATTACAATATACAAGTATTTGTAGGACCTAATTAAGGTAAATCCTAAATCAGAGTAAATTACAAAAATAGGATTCCTATTAGTTAAGGAAAAAAGGAATAATTTACAAGGGTATTAAGGTAATCGTGTAAAAAGAATATCCAATGTTAGAAAAAAGATAGTATGAATGTCAGAAAAAGATAATGCATGTGTAGTTTGCTTATTCTGTGGTCCCAATGACACTACTGGCAAAGCAAGGGGCATGTCCTGATCAGGTTAGTTGGCATTGGGAGTTTGGTAACTTTGACAGTTAGGGCTAGACAAGGGTTGGTTCAGGGGCGACTTGTTTTCGAGTTAGCTTTAGATGATCGACTTCTGACAAGCCAGCTTAGCTTCAGTATAGGTCAAGTCAACAATACCCTGATTTGATGCTTAGACTGGTGTGTAAAGATGGAGTTGGCTCGGCATGTCGGTTGGTTACCTCAGCAATTTCTCAAATAATGTGGAGAGGAAAGTGGTTTGGCATGTCAGATTGGAGAATGTATTGCTCCATGGCACTTAATTCAACTTAGACGACTTGGTGAGCCATCTAAGCAAGCCCACAAGCTAAGAAGTGCATGATTGGTTGGTGATCGCTATCACATTTCATGCCAAAAAGGCAAGCTGCTATAGAAGAAGAAGTATAGAAGCTACTTAAGGCCAGCTTCGTCAAAGAGGAGAAGCATCTGACTTAGCTGGCTAACGTAGTGTTAGTCAAGAAGAAGTCTAAGAAGTAGCATATATGCATCGATTATACCGACTTCAACAAAACCTGTCCAAAAGACTACTTCTCTCTCCCCAAGATCGACTAGTTGTTAACATCAGGACATGCTCAGCTCAACTTCATGGATGCCTTCTCAAGCTATAATCAAATCAAGATGGACTTGAAAGACGAGGTCCACACCTCCTTTGTCATCAACTTTGGCACGTATTGTTACACCATTATACCCTTCAACCTTAAAAATGCTGGGGCAACATATAAGCATATGGTGACCAAGTTATTCAAGACCTAACTCGGGTGAAACATGAAGGTGTATATCGATGACATGACAGTCAAGAGCAAATAACCCTACAATCATGTCAAGGACCTATAGGAAGCCTTCAACCAGACTAAAAAATACAACATGAAGCTGAACCCCTAGAGTGCAAACAGATACGCTAAGTTCTTCAAAATCTTTAAGAATCCTAAGGGTTTTGAATGGACTCCCTAGTATGTGGCAACCTTCAAGGAGTAGTAGGACTTCCTCCCACACACTCCCATTCTCTCCAAGCTTATTCCAAGGGAGGACTTGTACTTGTATGTAGTCATCGGCAACTAGGCACCAACTTCTGTGCTAGTTAGAGTAAAAGGGAGAGAGCATAGGCTAGTGTATTACGTTGGCCATATTCTTTAGTGGCCTAAGGTCAAGTATACTAGAGCAAAAAAAATTGCTTTAGCCATCGTCATCTCAGTACATCGACTCGGGCCTTACTTCTAGACACACTAGATTATCATATTCACAGATCGACCACTGCGCACATTACTATAGAAGCTTGATGCATCTAAATGGATGGTGAATTATGTGATGGAGCTGAGCACAATCCAATATCAACTCCGAATGGCCTATATGGCACAAGTGCTAATCGACTTCATGGTATAATACATAGGGGAAGAGGAAGTGCCACTAAGGGATGACAAGCTGGTGTAGACTTTTCATATTGATGGATCATCCACCTCAGGAGGTGGAGGTACGAGTCCAGTACTTACCAGACCGTACAAATCATTGTTTGCTGTGCCTTCTACTTTAGATTCGACATTAGGAATAATAAATCCAAATACGAGGCACTAATAGTTGGTTTCAAGTTGACTAAGGACATTAGCATTGGGCTAAGTTTTCTTGAACTTAATGCTTGTCATCTAGTAAGTTTGGAGTGAATATGAGGCTAGGGACGTCACCATGGCAAGATACTTAGAGAAAGTGAGGAGTCACTTAGCTAAGTTTTCCCTCTTGGAGCATTACAAAGGTCCCCTAAATCAAAAACTTAACAGTAGATTAGCTGTCTAAGCTTACCTCTACGGGGATATAGAAGCCTAAGGTGAAGGACAAGAAAAGTTTTGTTGAATACTTGTTAGAGAATACAATAACTCTAGGCCCACTCGAGGTCTCAGAACTCATGGTAGCACCATCAAAGTTGAGCTGGATGGATCCCATCTGAAGTTACTTAGAGCAGGGCATGCTTCCAAATGACAAGAGAGAGGCAAAGAAGGTACTATGCTACCAACTACAAGTTGGTCGATGGCATTCTGTTTTGTAAGGAAGTCAGCCTTCCCCTGCTCAAATGCCTTCAAGCAGACAAGGGCCTACATGTTATGGAAGAGTTGTATGTTAGAGTGTACAGCAATCACATCTAATAATAAAGCTCTTTACCTCCAGGCCCTATGGCTCGAATATTACTAACCTTCTATGAGGCAGGATGCCAAGGCCATAGCTCAGAAATGCCTCCGATGCTAGAACTATGCACCAATTAGTCACACCCCCAGTACTAATCTCCAGCTCCTAACTAATCCATGGTCATTTGCCCAGTGGGGAGTCGACATCTTCAGCGCCTTCCCTAAGGCTTCGAAAGGTTGGTAGTATATCATTATAGCTGTTGACTATTTCATTAAGTGGGTTAAGGTCGACACCGTGGCCAAGATTACCGAGAGGAGTATCGAATCATTCGTTTGAAATAATATCCTCTTTAGATTTGGGGTCCCCTACTCCCTCATCATGGATAACGGGCATCAGTTCAACAACCCTAGGTTTAGAGAATTTTGCACTAAGCACCACATTACACCTCACTTCACATCAGTTACCTACCCTTAATCAAATGGTCAAGTTAAAGCTTCTAACTGAATCATCCTTAAAAGCTTCAAGAAGTGGGTAGAATGAGCTCAGGGTGCTTAGGAAAATGAGCTACTCAAAATCTTGTAGGGATATAGGACTATTCATCATACCTTTACTGGCGAGACACCATTTCGACTACCGTTCAAGTTGGAAGCAATCCTCCCCATCAAGCTAGAATTTCCCAACATCCAGACTCAAAGTTTCAATGCCATGCTAAATGAGTCCCTACTACAAGCCAGCATCAGCATAATAGAAGAAATTAAAGATCTCGCCACTGCTTAAGTAATTACTTACCAGTATCGAGTAGCAAGATACTATAACTAAAAGGTTAGACATAAAGAATTCAAAGTCAATGACTTGGTCTGCCAAAAGTTAGAAGCCATGGTATCATGGGAAGGATAAGGCAAGTTAGCCCTCAATTAGGAAGACCCAGTTAGAGTAAAAGAAAATTTGGGGAATGGAGCATATAGGTGGGAAAGATTAGATGGAAAACTTACCCTACACACTTGGAACTCCGATAATCTTAGGCCATATTTTGATTAATGTACAAATCCCTTGTAAATCTTTTCATGAATAACAATGGAAGTTCTATTCGTCATGTGTGTTGTATATGTTTACCTTTTTCTTCTCTTACTCTCATACTAAGTCCCAACCTTCAAATGGTGAATGGACCTACTATTTGGGTAAGTCGAAATGCAACTAACTTGAACCCCTCAGGTGACCTTAGCAAAGGGAAACACCCCTTGCATGATTGAGGGACTCGTATTACCTAGGCAGGTCAAAATGCCACCGACCTGACCCCCCTTGGGTGACCTCAACAAAGGGAAACACCCTTTGCTCCACTAAGGGAGTCCCATTACCTGCGCAGGTCAGAACGCCACCAACCCGACCCCTCCTGGGTGACCTCAACAAAAGGAAACACCCTTTGCTCGATTGAGGGACTCCCATTACCTAGGCAGGTTGAAACGCTACTAACCTGATCCCGCTAAGTTAACTAAAGGGAAACACTGATGGGAATCAAGCTGCCAAACCCCTGACCCACAACTGAGCTCAAAAACTAGAGGGACTAGCCTAACTAATCCTTCTGTTCCAGCCGACCCCTGCCGAGGCCTAATACCTCCTTACTAAGTCTCCCTTCTTACCGAGCCATATGACCGCCCATCTTTCTGTAGTGTACCGAATAGAAGGTTACTCTCTTGCGCTCGAGCCGACCAATTACTCGGCATCTTACTTGTCGAGAAGCTGAGAAAGAGAGACTCCAAACTGACAAAGCCATCCCTACTCGGATAAACCAACTGTCTTTACTTTTTTGTTCGCATCTTCTAACAACCTCGTCAATATAGCATTGTCACGTGTATAGTATCATGTGTAGAATCCATTGTAGCAATGATTTTTTTTTTTTTTTGTATATTCATTTTTACCCTTTTGTATCCTAATTTTTGCTTCCTTAAGAAATGCCCTTTTGGCCTTTTTCCTTTTTAGGCAAGTTGCCTTAGCTTATGAGTATAAATACCCTTATACTTGTAACTGTAGAGATTAGATAATTCTTAATACACTTTTTGAGTACTTTTCTTTCTTACGTAAACACTGTTTGTTTACTCTCGACATCACTCTTATCCTTTCCCTTAAGTAAGGTTAGGTGGCAAGTAACCTCACCAGACCAATTCATACGTCATATCGAATTGTGTCTTGAGTTCTCGAAAGTTCCATTTGTGCACCATATCCTCTAAAGCTGTTCATAGGTTTTTCTTACTGTTTCATTCTTCATTTTTCCCTTTCGTACTTTCCCCATTAATCTTTTTTTGAGCTTTTTGCAAGCTTAGACCTATTCAGCAACCGGCCTTGTTTGTTCTTGGTCATGGTTCACAACATCTTGGTATTCGAGCGAAGGTTTTGTGTGAACTATAGTAGTTCTTGAAGTTCTATTATACTCTATTTTGTATATGTGAAACAAAGCAAGTTACTGTGTTCAATTAACTACTGTGTTGTTAACTGTTAAATTCCTAAAGTGTTTGTTTGAGCTTTGAATATGTGAAGAAAAATGACAGACCCAAGTATAAATGTTAGTACTGGTGATGACAGAAGAGCTGTCCAGCATGGACAACAGTCTCAAGAAACTCTCAAAAGCACTGACGAGAGGCTTGATGAGGTAGATAATCTCTTAGTAAATTTGACCCAAGCTATTCATGGACTGTCTTGCTAACCCACTGAGGCCACACAAAACACTCCCTAAACTGCTCAACTTGTTAGAGGTTAGAACCCAGCTCAACCTATTTGAGGTAGAGGAGTTGGCGGAAGAGTAAAGCGAAGGATAGACCTGAGAAAGCTTAGTGAAGAGGAAGAGGAAGAGGAAGAGGAATATTTTGAAGAAGAGCAAGTACGAGTCCTTAGAGCATCCAACTATATGAAGATTCGAATTTTGAGTTTTAATGGATCTAGGAATGTTGATGAATATTTGGAATGGGAAGAGAAGGTAGAGCATGTGTTTGATTATTATCAGTACGAAGATTATGAAAAGGTGAGAACTACTGTTGTTGAGTTCTCCAGATATGTTGTCATGTGGTGGAAGAATTTTCAGGCCATAAGGAGACAAGAGGAGTATCAAGAGATTAATACTTGGCCAAAGATGATGAGGATACTCAAAAACAGATTCATACCGGAAACATATCTCCAAGACACTTTCACTCAGCTTTAGGAACTAAGACAAAGAGGCCGAACGGTTGATGAGTATGTTTAAGACTTTCAAATGCTTATGATACGTTGCTAATTGGAGGAGCCACCAGCTCAAACAGCCTCAAGATTCATTACTGAGTTGAGAGGAGACATTCGAGACATCTTGGAGCTCCAACGATTCGACATAATGGATGAAGTTGTTAAGATTACCCAGCGTGTAGAGAGGCAAAGAAGGAGCCGAGTACTGGTGAGGATGTCGACTAACTGATTAGGATAGGCAAGTCACTGAGCCCAGTCAAGTATAGAGCCTAGCAGAAAGGTTAATGTAAGAGCCAACCTGATGGTGAAGTGCCAACCTGAACTTATGAGAAAGGGGCAAGGGTCTAGCAAGAAGATCAGCTAGATTAAGTGCTTCAAGTGTCAAGGGTTCAGACACATGGCTACTCGGTGCCTGAATCGAAGGACGATAGTCATCAAGGGAGACATCCTGAAGCTAGAAGTAGAAAGCACTAACGAGGAACCCAAGGAGGAAGAGTTTTTTGCCAATAAAGAACTAATTAAGGAGGACGTGTTTCGCAAGGACTTAGATCAGTTACTCATGGTTGTTCGACACACTATGAACATGGAACCCTTGCAAAAGGAGGAGTAGAGAGAGAATTTGTTCCATACCACCTATAAAGTGAATGATTAGATGTATGCCCTCATCATGGATAATGGAAGCTGCACCAATGTGGCATTAGGTAATCTTGTTTCAAAACTAAAGTTGCTGACTGTTGCATATCCAAGGCCATACAAGTTGCACTGGTTGAGTGAGAAAGGAGTATTACATGTCACTTGGCAAGTATTACTATCGATTGCTATAGGAAATTACTCTGACCAGATTCTGTGCAACGTATTGCTTATGTATACTTCCCACATGTTGTTGAGTAGGTCGTTGTTGTTTGATAGGAGAGTTACGCATGACAACTATAGGAACACTTATATGTTCGAAAAGGATGACTAAAAGATCATACTGAACCCAATGCTATCGAGAGAAGTTCACAAGTTGCAAACGAAACTTGCTCACAGATCAAAGAAGGCTCTAGTGATGAGTAGAGCTGAGCTATGAGAGGCCATCAATGCTAATGAGCTGACCCTCATGTTAGTCAGGCGACTATTGGAAATGAAGGAGCAGGGTGAGTTACCCCAGGAGGTCAAGGAGTTATTAGATGAATATGCCGACCTATTCCTAGAGCAGGTACTTGAGGGGTTGCTCCCAACTTGAGGCATAAAGCACTATATTGACTTAGTACCCGGCGTTACACTGCCGAATAACCCAGCTTATCGGATGAATCCCGAGTAGGCTTCTGAACTCCAACATCAAGTCAATAAGTTATTGGAGAGAAGCTATGTAAAAGAGAGTCTCGGCCCTTATGTTATGCCTGCACTTCTAGTACCGAAGAAGGATGGAACCTGGTGAATGTGTGTCAATAGCCAAGCTATGAATAAGATCATGATCAAATACAGGTATCCTATCCCGAGGCTAGAAGACATGTTAGATGAACTTAGTGGAGCCAAGATTTTCAGCAAAATTAATCTTAAATTTGGCTACCATTAAATCTGCATGAGGCCAGGAGACGAGTGAAAGACTGCATTCAAGACTCGACATGGACTTTACGAATGGATGGTCATGCCCTTCGACTTGTTGAATGCCTCGAGCACTTTTATGAGACTTATGAACCATGTGCTAAGACATCTTATAAGAAAGTGTGTCGTGGTATACTTTGACGACATGTTAAGTCACTGTGAACATCTCAAAGCAGTCCTAAATATCCTCCGTGCCGAGAGACTATTCAGCAATTTAAAGAAATGTTGCTTTTGCTATGAAGAAGTGGTATTCTTGGGCTATGTAGTCGATGGAGGAAGCTTACTAGATGATAATGAAAAGATCCGAGCAATTATTGAGAGGTTAACTCTTACCACTTGTGCAGACGTGAGAAGTGTCTACGAATTGGCTTCGTTTTATAGAAGATTTATCAGAAATTTCAGCACCCTCGCCATACAACTTACCAAGTTAACAAAGAAGAACATCGACTTTTGATGGGCAAAAAGGGAGGAGAGGAGTTTCGCCAAGATAAAAGAAAGATTAACCTCCACCTCGATATTAATACTACCTAACTTTGACAAAATTTTTCAACTTGAATGCGATGCATCGGGCATCGAAATAGGCATTGTCTTGATGCAAGAAAGCCGACCAATTGCTTTTCACAATAGGAAGCTCCAAGGATCACAGCTGAACTACTTCGTATATGATAAGGACTTTTAGTATTGATTCGAGCAATGCAAGTATAACAACATTATTTGCTGCCGAGAGAATTTGTCATATATACTAACCATAAGTCGCTTAGGTTCCTCTAAAGTCAAACTAAGTTGTCGAAGTGAGAGGCAAGATAGGTTAAATTCCTTGAAAGATTCAATTTTGCAATAAAGTATTAGCAAGAAAAGAGCAACATAGTTGTAGATGCTTTTTCGAGGAGGCATACGCTTTTATCAAAACTACAGACTGGACTATTTAGGTTTACAAATATCAAAGAACAGTACTCTAAGGATCCACACTTTAGACGCATAATTTCGTGGTGCGCCGACGGGAAGATGGTAGAAGAGTATCATGTGGAGGATGGCTACTTGTTTCAAAGAGAAAAATTATGCGTGCCGAATTGCTCACTAAGGGAGATACTAATCAGGGAAGCCCACAATAGAGGTCTCTCCAAACATTTTAGAGAAAGGAAGACTTGTGAACTGTTGAATGGCCACTTCTTTTGGCTGAGAATGAGGAGAGGTGTACACCGAGTTGTCAAAAGCTGTATTGTATGTAAGAAGGCCAAACGTTGAGCCAAGCAAGGGAGAAGAATGGAAAATATTAAATGAAATATGATTTTCTTCCATATTTGGGTTAGGCGAACTTGGACAATAGGTGATGCCAAATACAAAGTTGCACATGAAAAACATAATCAACATGCACCAAAAGTGTGCCTATTATGCATAGGAGTGTATCGAAGTATGTCCAACACACGTAGGAGTGTACCTACCTCACTTAAAAGTAAGCCGGTAAATAATATGGCATGATGTGACATGACATTTGAGGTGTTGTGTGATGACATGGCATGGTGACATGATGGACACATGTACCAATGAGGGATGGACAAGTGTCCAAGTGAGAGAAGAAAACAAAAGATACATTTTAAACCTTCCATATATTGGCCTATGCCTTGTTAATATATGTAAGGTCTACTTAAGCTAAATTTGAATCTAAGCTGAGGCTTAACATCCCTCTCCTAAAAAAAATTTATTATTAAAACATAAAGCTTATTATTTTAAAAACTTATTTAAATTTCCTAAATTTTCTACTTTTTGTGATTTTTCTAATTTTTTTTATTTTTTGTATTTTTCTAAAATTTCTTCTTTTTTGTTTTCCATTTTTTATATTTTTCCTAAATTAGGACTCTTTACCTTATCCTAAAACTTCCAAAAATAAAAGGAGGGGAAATGAGGTATTTATAACTGCCTCTCTTTATGGTAAAGTTTGAGTAAAACTTTGCCATAAAAATAAATAAGACATAATTTTTGCCCCAAGAGTGGAATTTACCTTAAGAAACACTATAGCTAGTTAGTTAACCTAAGTTTGGTACTGGAACACAAGTGGCCATAATGCCTATAAGCTAAATATAACCTTAAAAGGTTTTAAAGGAAGAGAAGCACTTTTAAAGTCGACAAGACAATACAAGTGACATTAACTGAAGAGTAGCGCCCCAAGAGCTGGCAAGGGAAATCGATTTGGAAAACCTAGACGTACTCTCTTGAGCTCACTAACCTAGGCAAAAGCGTCTCTAAGGGACCTGCACCCCTTAATTATCTTAGAAGACACACCCTACAGGCTTTGCTAAAAGGAATTGATGATGAAAGGAAGTGCCTTATGGGATTGCTTAAGAGAAATTGATGAAAAGAAGTACCCTAAGGGCTCACCAAGAACTTGGTGAAGAGAAGCACTTTATGGGCTCACTAAGAACTTTAAAAGAAGGATTAGTTGATGGCTAAGATCCTAAGGGAAATAAGTTGGGATAGCACTCTAAGAGCATGAGACCCAAGGGTTTTAACTTAGGATAGCACTTCGAGAGCATGCAATCCAAGGGTTTTAGGTTAGGATAGCACTCCGAGAGTATGCAATTTAAGGGTTTCAAGTTAGGATAGTGTTTTGAGACCATGCAATCCAAGGGTTGCAAGTTATGATAACACTCCAAAAGCATATAATCCAAGGGTTTTAGGTTAGGATAGCACTCTAAAAGCATGCAATCCGAGGGTTTTAGGATAACACTCCAAGAGCATGCAATCCCAGAGCATGAGATCTAAGGATTTTAGGTTAGGATAGCACTTCAAGAGCATGTAATATAAGGATTTCAGGTTGGGATAGTGTCACGCCCCGAAGCGGCAGAGTTATAACAGCCCCCGCCGTGTAAACCATCCTAAGATAGAAGTTGGCCTTACAACCGCTATCTTAGACCTGATCTACACAAGGCATCCACGACTAACCCTCTTTGAAGTAGACAATTTGTAATTTAAACAAATCATTTACCTAAGAAAGTGAGAAAAGTTATATATAATCACTATAATTCAGTTATTACATTAATCAGAAATGAAAAGTAAAATATGTGTTGATTCTTCAATGTTTTTCCTCACTCCCCAGGATCCAGCAGTTGCTAGCTTCAGAGTAGTTGTTGCCGCTTCTTAGCCAGCACCTGTACGACGTCTATAGGGATGTGAGCAACCACAGCTCAGTAAGTTAGGACGGAGGACTTAAAACTATACCATACACACAACAAGGTTTTCAATCACTTATTAAGTGCAATGCATGTGCAAGCAAATGCCATCGCACGACGTTGTCCGGCCCGTCGTGAGATTAGAGAAATTGCGCCGGCTCTAATCCGGGTTGAGGAGTTGCCGTTAATGCAACAGCTCATGACCAAACCCAGGCTTGTGTAATGGAGACCTTGCTCCTCCCGCGACTACCTTCGAACCACTGTCTTCACCCCCGCCGCGACCTCCTCTCCTGTCACTTAGTTAGATTGAGGATGAAGAAGGGACCATTTTGCAATCCTGCGCTATCCCTTCCGAAGGGGTCGGTATTTGGTCGGAGAGTCCTAAATTCCCCTAACGGGTTGCCATGCATGTCCGATTATGATTACTGGTCAGATATTTGATTAAGTCCAGTTTAGGGTGATCATTCATTTCATACAAATCATACAATGCATGCTATAACAACAAACAGAATCATAGTATCACCCATAATCAAGCACATGCACACATTCAACTATCTAACAAGAACAACCAAGCATAATCTTAAGCCTCCAAAATACAGCATCGTATTAATCCCAACTTACCTCGACTCCTCGCTCACTCACTCGAGGTCCGATTTGCTTAGGCCATCGCCGATCATCCCTATAACACGAACGTGGTTTTAGCTTTTCATATAAATATTACAAGTTCATTTTATTCTATAACGCTTATTGTTAGGTTTTGTTTAAGGTTTAATATGCCTAATTATCTAGGTATTAAGTCTTTTACCATTATTCTAGGTTTAGGGTTAGGTTCAGGTTCGGTTTTCGCATCGATTTCTAAATTAGGCTTTTAGTTCGATTTCTAAGTAATATTTTAGATTCCAACCCTAAAATTCCGTTCCAACCCATAAGGTGAAATTAATCACATTACTTCTCGATCTCCTAAATACCATTATTACCTCTAATTGGCATTTTATTCTATCCGGTACACTTAAATCCCTATTTGTGTACCGAATTTACTCCTAATGTGAGAAATTTTTTACATTTTTCATATAATTACATAAATTCAAGTTTCTTATCAGATTTATTATATATCCCTATTATTTATATAATATCAATTTTTATCCTAATATTTTCTATTTATTATATTTTCAAAAATTACACATTATGCATTATTGCATATTATGCACATAATGCATTTCTAATATTTCTATTACCCTAATTACCATCTCTAAACAGCAATTATTATTTCAAAATGTCTAAATCCATCCTAAATCAGATTTTACTCCAAATTTCCCTAATTTACAAAATTAACTATTTTTCCTATTACTCATTTACTACATAATTAACCTAATAATTACATCTAACACCCTAAATCCTACAAGTATCATACACCATCAGATTTCAACATCCTAAAACATCTACTTATTCACTAAGTCAGTAATTAATATCCTAATCACCTAATTAACTCTAAATTACCTATTTTATGTCTCATTTTAGGGCCTAAAAATTATCTAAAAATTTCGAAAATTATTTTTTGAAAACGGGCTTCATAGCACTGTTCTATATCATCTCAGTATTCTACACAAAAATTTTGGGCTTGAAACTACACTCCTAAGGTCATTTATTTCTAAACCGAAACATGCTCGGTTTTGCACGATTTCGCACGATTTCTTAGGGACCATATATTACGGAACATAATTTCATCAAAATAATATTTTTCCTACAAACTACATACAAAAATATCTCAGAATAACAAAATTCATAATTTTCTAATTATATTTACTATTTTTACAAAATTACACAAGATTCGAGCTAAAAATCGGACTCACCGATTTGGGTGGCTCCGGCCACCGCGGGCCGCCGTGGCCTTGTCGGCCGGCCTGGGCGCTGCCACCACCGTGTGGTGGTGGTGGCCGTCCACTCCCAGCTCCTCGTCTGGTGTGGATTCCCTTTAAAATCTTTAATTGCACAGTTTTTCTTATTTTTTTTTATTTTCTGGATTTTCTCTCGAATTTTCAACTCTCCCTAATTTTCTCACTTTCCAAACTATCCAAATGAGCTCTGTAAATTTTTCCCCTATTTATAGACATTTGCTGTAATTAATATGCATTAATTTAACAAGACTTTGTCCAAATTCCTTGATTTTTGGCTTTTAAGTTGTTCAATTTTTATTGGCTAATTTTTCTTTTTCTTATCCTGACATGCCACGACCTAATATTGATGCATCTTATCCTCTTCTGATTTTTTCTGATTTTTCCATAATTATTTTATAATTTTCTTTAATTATTTGCTTAGTTTTTGGCCAAATTAGGTAATTACGCGTATTTTTATCTACACGTAAATACATGTGGGGTACACGTGAACATTCCTAAATATTATTTTGGTCATTCTAAAATTTTTAGTATACATATAATCTATCTCTAGTAATTTATTAGTTATTAGATTACACTTTTTGCCTTTTCAGTAATTAGCAATTATTATGCTTAAAATTTGAAAATTTTATAGTCTCCTATTTTATTACTTATTTTCTTGAATTCACGTTTACGGGGTCATTTTTACTAATATTCTTCTCAATAATTTATAATTTGGATTTGATCGGATCTTTTAACCGATCGCCCTAAACCTTGGGTTCTAAATTCAATCCTACGGTCAATTGGCTTAGTTTTGGGGCTTACATTCTACCCCTCTTTAAAATAGTTTCGTCCTCGAAACTACTGTATATCCATGTATTGCTTACTTGCTAGGATTAATAGTTTATATATTATTATTATTCTAAAAACCACAAGTAGTACTTTGTCTTTGCTACATTAAGCTCTACTTTAGTTTCTAAGTCTTGATCTTCGTTCTGTTGTCTCTTTACCTATTCCGGGTCTCAACTCTTGAACTTCTGAACCTAATTATCTAGTATTTTTGGGGGTTACTTCATATCCTTAAAACCTACTTTCCATTCTACTGAACTATCTTCAAGTGAAACTTCTGTATAGTCTACTGATTAAGTTTCTTAATTGCCCTAAAGCTAAGCCAATTGACCGTAGGATTGAATTTAGAACCCAAGGTTTAGGACGATTGGTTAAAAGATCCAATCAAACCCAAATTATAAATTATTGAGAAGAATATTAGTAAAAATGACCCCGTAAACGTAAATTCAAGAAAATAAGTAATAAAATAGGAGACTATAAAATTTTCAAATTTTAAGCATAATAATTGCTAATTACTGAAAAGGCAAAAAGTGTAATCTAATAACTAATAAATTACTAGAGATAGATTATATGTATACTAAAAATTTTAGAATGACCAAAATAATATTTAGGAATGTTCACGTGTACCCCACATGTATTTACGTGTAGATAAAAATACGCGTAATTACCTAATTTGGCCAAAAACTAAGCAAATAATTAAAGAAAATTATAAAATAATTATGGAAAAATCAGAAAAAATCAGAAGAGGATAAGATGCATCAATATTAGGTCGTGGCATGTCAGGATAAGAAAAAGAAAAATTAGCCAATAAAAATTGAACAACTTAAAAGCCAAAAATCAAGGAATTTGGACAAAGTCTTGTTAAATTAATGCATATTAATTACAGCAAATGTCTATAAATAGGGGAAAAATTTACAGAGCTCATTTGGATAGTTTGGAAAGTGAGAAAATTAGGGAGAGTTGAAAATTCGAGAGAAAATCCAGAAAATAAAAAAAAATAAGAAAAACTGTGCAATTAAAGATTTTAAAGGGAATCCACACCAGACGAGGAGCTGGGAGTGGACGGCCACCACCACCACACGGTGGTGGCAGCGCCCAGGCCGGCCGACAAGGCCACGGCGGCCCGCGGTGGCCGGAGCCACCCAAATCGGTGAGTCCGATTTTTAGCTCGAATCTTGTGTAATTTTGTAAAAATAGTAAATATAATTAGAAAATTATGAATTTTGTTATTCTGAGATATTTTTGTATGTAGTTTGTAGGAAAAATATTATTTTGATGAAATTATGTTCCGTAATATATGGTCCCTAAGAAATCGTGCGAAATCGTGCAAAACCGAGCATGTTTCGGTTTAGAAATAAATGACCTTAGGAGTGTAGTTTCAAGCCCAAAATTTTTGTGTAGAATACTGAGATGATATAGAACAGTGCTATGAAGCCCGTTTTCAAAAAATAATTTTCGAAATTTTTAGATAATTTTTAGGCCCTAAAATGAGACATAAAATAGGTAATTTAGAGTTAATTAGGTGATTAGGATATTAATTACTGACTTAGTGAATAAGTAGATGTTTTAGGATGTTGAAATCTGATGGTGTATGATACTTGTAGGATTTAGGGTGTTAGATGTAATTATTAGGTTAATTATGTAGTAAATGAGTAATAGGAAAAATAGTTAATTTTGTAAATTAGGGAAATTTGGAGTAAAATCTGATTTAGGATGGATTTAGACATTTTGAAATAATAATTGCTGTTTAGAGATGGTAATTAGGGTAATAGAAATATTAGAAATGCATTATGTGCATAATATGCAATAATGCATAATGTGTAATTTTTGAAAATATAATAAATAGAAAATATTAGGATAAAAATTGATATTATATAAATAATAGGGATATATAATAAATCTGATAAGAAACTTGAATTTATGTAATTATATGAAAAATGTAAAAATTTCTCACATTAGGAGTAAATTCGGTATACAAATAGGGATTTAAGTGTACCGGATGGAATAAAATACTGACTAGGGGTAATAATGGTATATAGGAGATCGGGAAGTAATGTGATTAATTTCACATTATAGGTTGAAACGGATTTTTAGGGTTAGAATCTAAAACATTACTTAAAAATCGAACTAAAAACCTGGTTCAGAAATCGATGCGAAAACCGAACCTGAACCTAACCCCAAACCTAGAATAATTATAAAAGACTTAATACCTAGATAATTAGGCATATTAAACCTTAAACAAAACCTAACAATAAGCGTTGTAGGATAAAACGAACCTATAATATTTATATGAAAAGCTGAAACCACGTTCGTGTTATAGGGATAACCGGCGATGGCCTGAGCAAATCGGACCTTGAGTGAGCGAGCGAGGAGTCGAGGTAAGTTGGGATTAATACGTTGCTGTATTTTTGGAGGCTTAAGATTATGCTTAGTTGTGCTTGTCAGATAGTTGAATGTGTGCATGTGCTTGATTATAGGTGATGCGATGATTCTGTTTGTTGCTTTGGCACATGTTGTATGAATTATATGTAATGATTGATCACCCTAAATTGGACTTAATCAAATATACGACCAGTAATCATAATCGAACATGCATGGCAACCCGTTAGGGGATTTAAGACTCTCCGGCCAAATACAGACCCCTTCAGAAGGGATAGCACAGGATTGCAAAATGGTCCCTTCTTCATCCTCAGTCGAACTAAGTGACAGGAGAGGAGGTCGCGGCGAGGGTGAAGGTAGTGGTTCGAAGGTAGTCACGGGAGGAGCAAGGTCTCCATTACACAAGCTTGGGTTTGGTCGTGAGTTGTTGCATTAACGGTAACTCCTCAACCCGGATTAGAGCGGGCGCAATTTCTCTAATCTCACGATGGGCCGGACAACGTCGTGCGATGGCATTTGCTTGCACATGCATTGCACCTAATAAGTGATTGAAAACCTTGTTGTGTGTATGGTATAGTTTTAAGTCCTCCGTCCTAACTTATTGAGCTGTGGTTGCTCACATCCCTATAGACGTCGTGCAGGTGTTGGCTAAGAAGCGGCAACAACTACTCTGAAGTTAGCAACTGCTGGATCCTGGGGAGTGAGGAAAAACATTGAAGAATCAACACATGTTTTACTTTTCATTTCTGATTAATGTAATAACTGAATTATAGTGACTATATATAACTTTTCTCACTTTCTTAAATGATTTGTTTAAATTACAAATTGTCTACTTCAGAGCGGGTTGGTCATGGACGCCTTGTGTAGACCGGGTCTAAGATAGCGGTTGTAAGGCCAACTTCTATCTTAGGATGGTTTACACGGCGGGGGCTGTTACGACTCTGCCGCTTTGGGGCGTGACAGCTTACATATAATGCTTCGAGAGCATACGATCTGAAGGTTTTAGGATAACGATCTGAAGGTTTTAGGATAACAATCTAAGAGCATGCGATACAAAGGTTTCAAGTTAGGATAACGCTCCAAGAGCATGCAATTCGAGGATTTTAGGTTGGAATAGCACTTTGAGAGCATACGATATAAGGATTTTACGTTAGGATAACGCTCCAAGAGCATGCAATCTAAGGATTTTATGTTAAGATAGCGTTCTGAGAGCATGTAATCCAAGGATTTTAGGTTAAGATAACATTTCGAGAGCATGCGATCCAAGGGTTTCAAGTTAGGATAGCGCTCCAACAGCATGCTAAAATGATTGGTGAAGAGAAGCATCCTATGGACTTGCTAGAAGAGAAACTGGTGAAGAAAAGTGCCTAATGGGCTTGCTAAAAAAATATTGGTGAAGAAAAGCACTCTATGGGCTCGTTAAAAGGAATTGACGAAGAGAAGCACCCTATAGGCTTGCTACAGGAAATTGATGAAGAGAAGCATCCTATGGGTTCACTACGAGAAATCGGTGAAGAAAAGCACTCTATAGGCTTGCTAAAAGAAATTAGTAAGGTGAGCGCCCTTATGGGCTCGCTAAAAACCCTAAAGGAAATTGATGAAAGAGGGGGTAACACTTTGAAAGTTGGTTAGAACCCTAAAAAGACATGGTAGCGCCCTAAGAGCCGGTTAGAACCTTAAAAAGAATAATAAAGGAGTCAACGCTCTAAGAGTTGACTAGAACCTTAAAAATGAAAAGCAGGACAATACCCTAAAGGTTGGTTAGAACCCCAAAAAGAATAAAAGAGAAGGCAGTGCTTTAAGAGTTGGCTAGAACCCTAAAAATGAATGAAAGATGGGACAGTACTCTAAAAGCTAGATTAAACCCTAAGAATGAAAGAAATAGAGGACAATGCTCTAAGAGTTAGCTTAAACCCTAAGGAAATTTGACGAAGGATTGAAGAAGTAAAGTAAGGAAAGAAACCAGTTTTTCAAAAAAGAACTTCTTAGCTTGAAAAATATTTACAAACAAAGATTTTGTTGAAAAACCATTTAATGAAAGAACAGACAATAGGGATGGTTCCTTGATTTGGATTAATCTGATCAACTTAAAATGTGTGACTGCATTGAAAAAGAAACAAATGACATGAATTAGAAGCTTAGCTAATCAAGCCAACATGGATTTGAAAAAGGAATAAAAACCATATAAAGACCTTTACTTTCTCTCTCTTCTCCTTTTTTTTTTTCTTGAAAGTTTGTCAACGGGTATAAATTCTTATTTAAGGAATAAGTTTATAACCACACCTTTCCTTAATGATCATGTAGAGTTTCTCAATACCCCTAACCTTAGGGCTTTCTCATGGGGCTTTGTGATTTTAAATAGTCCTTTCTTAAGGAAAAGATAACTCATGATTATATTTAGTTAAAGAGGGCTTCCTTGCTAACTCTCGTTCAAGATTTCGCTTTTAACTATAATTCCAAAAATTATAGCCCATTTTGTAAGTAATACGCTTTGATTAATCTATTAGGTCTTTTTCGGTTCATCGTTACAAATTCAAGCTTTTGGTCAAAAGGTTTCAAAAAGGATTAATGAGAAGGCCTATTTTAAAAGAAATAATTTTATTTATTTTGAGTATACAAGTCAAAAACTTTTAGGAAAAATTAGAAGTATACTTGCTCCAGTTTCAAAAACAATTTTTATTAAAGATAAATTATCTTTTAAGATCAAAAAAGCTTTTATTGAGTGTAGGTGGTATTGTGGGTGAGAAAGCCTTATGTGACTCAACATAGGTAGTAGATATAGAGGTTTTGTGTTGTTAGGCTTTGGAATGTGATTTAAGGCCTCACGTTTTTTAGGCTATTTGGTGCTTTAATTCCTGCCCTTTTGATTCGGTTTGGCTACCCCTACTGGGAAACAATATATCCTTTAAGGCTTTCGTCTTGCACTTGGACCTAATTTTCTAGCCTCTTTTTCTTTCTTCTTTTTTTTTTATTATTTTTTTGTTGCCCCATTCTTTCAAAATTTATTACATTGCCCTATTTCCCTTTGGCCTAAAAAAGTGACTATCTCCATTGCCGAGTTTTTGTCTTTTCGAGATTCAAAACCTTAAGTCTATGGATTTTTAGTATATGGGTTTGGATGAGGTATGTATAAGCTTAAGGTATTTGAAAAGGAGTTAGTCTCTTCTTCATTTCAAAAGAAAATAGCTTATCAAAAATAAATTTTTTTTTTTGAATTTAATGCTATTGAAGCAAGCATAAACTAATTTTATCCTTCTCTCCTCATCAACGACCCTAACCTCCAAATTACCCAATTGCAAGGTAATTCTTGACAAGGTTTAAATTTGAAAATTCTCCAAATTTGTCCAATGGGATTAATAAGAGATAATTGTGTTTAAGATTTGAAAATGAATACCTAACTTCATTTTAATCTATGTATTACATTCAAAGTGGACCTCCTTTAAGGAATGAGTCCAAAATATCCTCACCATTATATCGGTCAACTCTCAAAGTGTTTTAAGGGTTAACGTATAGGATATAGTTTGCCTCTTTTCATCCTAAACTTTTTAAAAGGTGAGTTATCGATTCCTTAAAGAGGAGTTTATTATTTATATGCCCCAAGGTGGAGATTAACTTTACCATATGCCCCAGTTTTGATACTTTTCACTTGATTTGAGCTTGAGACTTAGGTTGTGTTTTAACTTTGCTTATGATTGGGCTTGGTTTTCTAAACGGCCCAAGGGTTTCAACTTAGCTTAGTTACCTTGATGGACCAAGGATTGTGTTTAGGTCAATTGCCTTAATAGGCCTAGTGGCCAAGGGTTCATGTTTAAACTAGCTATCTAAATAGGCCCAAGGTTGGTGTTTAGATTAAATGGGCCAAGGGGGCTAGGTTCGTTAACAAGCCAAATGGCTTCGTTTGGATTGGCTGCGTTTAGATTAGCTACCTAGGTGAGCTAAAGGCCTAGGCTTAGGTTGGCTCCTTCGTATTTAGGTTGAGCTAATAAGGATTTGTAATTGTCAGCAAATTTTCTTTTCATTTTCATTTTTTTCTTTTTTCTTTCTCCCTCTTTTTTCTTTTTTAATTTTAAGAGAGAAAGATAAAGTTTTAGAAATTGAGAAATCAAATTATAAATAAGGATGGTGATTTTTAGGGTTCTATTTACAAGTTTATGAGACTTATTTACATTTCTCTAAGGGAGAGAGAATGAATGGTTAGATTATTAAAGTACCTATTTACAAAAGAGACTCTTAAAGAGTGAAGAATGATAAGCTGAAGAGAACTCTTTATTTTTTTGGAAAATTGAAGCACAAAAAACAAATGAAGAAGGCCTAACAATTATTCTCAAAACTTAACATTTTTTCTAGGCTCTTTAGATGTAAACTGGAAACACCTTAAATTATCTCATAGATCAGCCTTAAGGCCCTCCAACATCTCATAAGTTTCCCCAATGACCTATCCTAAAAGGGCCCTTAAGGCCTAATTGTGAGCTTCAGAGCATTTGAGTGTCTCCTTTAAATAGGTGATTTCATCCTTTAGCAGCTGCTCGCAAATCCTAAAGAGGTCCTGTAGCCTATCATTCCCTCGATTGTTTGCTTGGTTATCCAGCCATTCTAGGTCTACACATTTTATAGACAAGAATCAATTATCAATGCAACAAAAGAAAGTACGTAAGAACATGTAGATTTTAGGATCGTTTGGGTTAATACATTACTTCTTAAGTTGTAACCCTAGTGTTTTTTCAAAAACTAATTCCATTAGAACTCTTAAACAATTTGTAGAGTTGCAATTATTAAGAGTAATGTATTAACTCAACTTGAAGGAAAATATATACAATCAAGGTAAGTTCTAAAAGGTCTTTAAGTTTTGTGACCTCACTTGTTTTTAGAAAACACCTTCATTAGTCACATCAAGATTAAGTAGGTTGCCTAATCAACCCCGAGCAGTGATTACACCATAATACTCAAAGCTTACACAATGACCCCCTATCCTAGGATCTTAATACGATCTAGGTTTGATTGTTTCAACTATACAAATATGATACAAAAATTAAAAAATTAGTATAACCATATACAAATGTAGTAAATAATAACAAGTAAATAAATAAATAAACAAATTACACTCAATAAGGTGATTCTAAAGAATTAATTCTAAATCTGGAAAGTTGGATGACTAACCCTCTTGACTTCTCTAGTAGAATCATCAAGTTGTCAAGCTTGATTTTTTCCTAATTTTTATAAATAAGTCTTCTTTAAACCGATTAATATTAGACCTTACCCGTTTAATACTGATCCTTGATTAGGGTTCAAAGAAAATTAGTTCTTTTATACTTTGAAAATATTTTTGAGTCGCCACTCAACCAGAATCAGGAAAAAGAGTTAAATTATAACAAATTGGGTAGATTGGTTATAATTTAGCTACTGGCTTTTCTATAAAACCAAATTTATAAAATGGTTTAGAGAACCCAAAAAACGAGTTTAGGGGTTAAGCTTTTTAAACCCTTATAAGTATTATCAACTTTCCAAATTTAGGTTTAATCCTTAAAATCGCATTTCAAAATCTATCCTATAAAACGAAATTCAATCATTAATTAATGAATTAGATCCTATTCTATTAAA
Source organism: Lumnitzera littorea (assembly GCA_024138015.1). Taxonomy (NCBI): domain Eukaryota; kingdom Viridiplantae; phylum Streptophyta; class Magnoliopsida; order Myrtales; family Combretaceae; genus Lumnitzera; species Lumnitzera littorea. The sequence goes on along the minus strand of JAMXBB010000001.1, from coordinate 126,574,998 downwards.
TTAGATAAATTGAAACTAAATTGGAAGAAATCTAAGATTTTTTTTTCATTTTTTACTAAATTAAGTAACTAATAGTGAAAAAAGAAAAAAAAAACTAAATTTTTCAATTTTTTACGTCGCCTCAAAGGTGTCTACTTACCTACTATTTAAAATCAGATGTACGTAGTTTTTTTAAAACATATAGGCGGGTTGATTGATTTTAAATTTGGAAAGTAGATAAGTTTACGTCTTTTAGCCATTTAGAGAAAAGGATTCTAATTTGGTGATTTTATTTTTAGGAAAATTCTAAAATATCCTAATTTTTGAAAAAAAAAAGGTCCATTTATTTTTTATTTATTTGGAGAAAAGAATTCTAGGTGATAAAACTTTTTTAAAAAATCCTAAATGATTTAAAGGCAACTTTTCATTAAATACGCAAGTACCATGGCTAACATGCCTAACTATAGAAAAAATACCTAAACCAAGGAAAAAATGCCTAATTATAGACAGGAAGCTTAAATCTTAGAAAAGATGGCTAATTATAGAAAATAAGCTTAAATCATGGAAAAGATGCCTAAATTATAAAAAAGGAAATCTAAATCATAAAAAATATGTCTATAAGAAAAGGGTGCATTTAGTTTGGAAAGTTGTAAGAAATCCTAACTTTAAAAAGGTTCATTTTATTTTATTTTTTATTGAAAAATGCTTTTCTAAGTGATAAAATGGTTTTTATATATTTTCTTCATTTTATTGTCTTATATATATATTTATTATTTTTTATTTCTTTATTAAAACATCAAAATAAAAAAAAAAAAAAACTCTTCCTCTTTCTTTTTTCTTTTTTTCATTTTTTCTTTCTCTTTCTTCTTTTTTTCTTTTCATTTTTGCTCTTTTTTTTCAATTAGATACAATTACAATATAACAAATTGAAAAAGAAAAAAATATAATAGAATATTACAAAGACAATAAAAATAATAAAACCAAAGAGAAAAAGACAAAGTAAACAAGGAGATAAGGCTGGACTAAGCTAAGGGGGACATGGGTTAGATATTCAATGAGCAAGTCAAATTCAGTTGTGTTGGAAAACTCTTACCACGAGCACTTTCTAGCACAACTTATCCTAGCTCAAAAAGCCTCGAACTTATATGAAACCTAGAGAGAGAAAAAAAGGGCCATGCAGATAGAGAGAGAGTAGCATTTATGAGTAGATTTTAGTAATTATGAGTAATGAGTTAATGGTTTATAGTAAAATGAAATCTCCTATTTATATGTATCATGGTCAAGTTAAAGATGGAAAATATTAAATGCAATATGATTTTCTTTCATATTTAGGCTGGGCAAACCTAGACAATATATAATGTTAAATACAAAGCTACAGATAGAAAACATAATTAACATGCACCAGGAGTGTGCCTACCACACTTAGAAGTAAATCGATAAATGATATAGCATGATGTGACATGGCATGACGTGACATGGCATATGAGGTGGCATGACGTGGCGATGACATGGCATAGTGACGTGCTGAATGCATGTACCAATAAGGGATAAACAAGTGTCTAAGTAAGAGAAGAAAATATAGATCCATTTTTCACCTTCCATGGACTAAACTCAATATCTTTAAGTCATATACAATATCAAGTCAGAGTATATTACCATCAAGTTGTTGGCTTGTGTCTTGTTTATATGTGCAATTAGGACAAGGTCTGTTCATATGTGCAATTAGGACAAGGTCTGTCTAGGCTAGATTTGAATTTAAGCCTAAGATCAACATCCCTCTCTTAAAAAGAAAACTTATTATTAAAACCTAAAGCTTATTATTTTAAAAACTTATTTAAACTTCCTAAATTTTCTACTTTTTGTGGTTTTTCCATTTTTTATATTTTTCTAAAATTTCTTATTTTTTATGTTTTCTTTTTTTCTAAATTTTCCATTTTTTGTATTTTTTCTAAATTTCTTTTTTTTTTTGTATTTTCCCTAAATTAGGACCTTTTACCCTTTCCTAAAAATTCTAAAAATAAAATAGGGCAAAAATGAGGTATTTACAATACTCCAAGATCAGTTGATAATAAGCTCGACAAACTCACCGATCTTATTAAGAGTCTAGTCATTGTGATGTAAGTGAACAAACAACAACCTCAGCGTATGCCACATCGTAACCCACCTGAGAATGTTCCAGAGAGATGCTATAGCTAAGGTGGCTGACTCCATCGCCTAATTCAACCTCATTGAGCTAGAGGAGTTGTAGACCAAGTTACTAGATGAAGGTTGGAGTTGGAGGAAATAGAAGAGGATTATGACGAAGTAAATGTTGAGAGTGACAGAGAAGAAGAAAAGACGTTAGGTACTACCAAGCACAAAAGTGAGGATGCCAAGCTCCTTAAAGACTTAACCATGTTAAGGTTCAAATTCCACCCTTCAGCAAAAGTGGAGATGTAGATGTAGATGAATATTTGGAGTAGAAAGAGAAAGTGTTTAACTATTATAGGTATACTAATGTTGTTAAAGTACGACTTATTGCACTTGAATTTTGTGGATATGCTACTGGTGGAAGAATCTGAATGTGGTTAGAGCAAGAGATGGATGATGAGGTGTAAAAACTTAGGATGAGATGAAAAGATCGCTAAGAGGGAGATTTGTACCTAAGAAATACTTGCGGGACACATTCACAAAATTGCAAGAACTTTGCCAAGGAGGTCGATCTGTTGATGACTATATAAGAGAATTTCAGACACTAATGATCCAAGCAGACGTAGATGAACCTAGGCCTCGTACAGTGTTAAGGTTCGTTAAATATGAGGTTCATAACATTGTGGAAGTACAAAGGTTCTATATGTTGGAAGAAGCTATTAAGGTAGCATAGAGGGTTGAAAAGCAAAGAAGAAATGCTTCAAACCAACCTGGGGCAACATTTTCCCCAGCCTTCGTTTCCCGCTGACCTGTTCATTCTAAGTTAAGGAGGCCCTCCCAAGCTGAGGAAAGATATGATCAACCTGATGATAGCCGAATAGGCCAACATGGCCGAGCAGGTTAGCCAAGCCAAACTAACCCCAAGGACATATGAGAAAAGATAGACCTCTAGATAGAAGACCAATGAGGTAAAGTGTTTTAAATGCTTGGGCTTTAGATAAATGGTTGCTAAGTGTCCAAACCGACGTGCTATGGTACTCCGAAGAGATGTAATGGATAGTACCGATGAGAAAGAATTAGAGGAAGAGAAGAATGCTAGAAGGGTTGAAGCTGAGGAGGAACACAAGACCTATGTCTATGTCAATCAAGGAGAGGTGATGACGAGTGCTAAGTTCCTTGCTAAGCTCCAAGGAAGACCAGAGAGAGAATTTGTTCCATACAAAGTGTACTATCAAATGACAGTTGTGTAACATCATCGTATATGGAGGGAATTGCACCAATGTTATTGCATAATCCTTTGTGCAGAGGTTAGGACTGCTAACCTCTAAGCACCCCCAAGCTTACAAAGTGCACTAGCTCACGATAAGGGTGCTCCGCACGTAACTAAACAAGTATCTATACTATTTAGCGTTGGGAGTGTATATAGAGACGAAGTGCTGTATGATATCATCTTTATGGGAGCTTCACATCTATTAGGAAGACCTTGGTTGTTCGACTAAGATGTTATTCACGACGGATACAAAAATACCTTTGCCTTCATTAAGGATAAAGAAGATTGTGTTGCAACCCATGACACCAATACAAGTAAATAAGACCCATAATCAACTCACTCGAGCTAGTAAGAAGAAAACCTTAATGATGAGCCGAAGAAAGCTCTAAGATACTGAGAAGACCGATAAGCCTATGTTTCTGTTGATTAGGAGACTACTAGAGATGAGAGATTTAAAAGAAGTACCTAAAGAGATTCATAGGTTGATTGATGAGTTTTCTAACCTGTTTCCTGAAGAGTTACCCCAAGGACTACCCCCAATCTGAGGCATAGAACATTGTATTGATCTACAACCAAGCGTAACTCTATCGAACTGACCTGCCTACAAAATGAATCCTAAGCAGGTTACCAAACTAAAAAGACAACTAGATGAGTTAATAAAACGAAGTTATGTAAGGGAGAGCATAAGTCCTTGTGCTATACCAACTCTGCTTATCCCAAAAAGGGATGGTTCATGGCGCATGTGCATCAATAGTTGAGCTATCGATCATATTACTATCAAGTATAGATACCAATACCGAAGCTCGATGACATGTTAAATGAATTACATGGTGCTCTAATATTTTCAAGGATTGACTTACGAAGTGGTTACCATCAAATTTACATAAGGCCTAGTAATAAATGGAAGACTACTTTCAAGACGAGATATCATCTCAAAAAATGGTTGGTTATGTCATTCAGACTTACAAATGCACCAAGCATATTTATGAGGCTTATGAACTATGTAATGTATCTGCTGATCGAAAGCTGTGTGGTCATGAACTTTGATGATATATTAGTGTGTAGTGCTAACCTAAACAACCATGTTTAACATCTTCGAACTGCTTTTGACATTTTATGAGCTAAGAAGTTAGATAGGAACTTGAAGAAGTGTACATTCTATCAAGGTGAAGTAGTTTTTGTTAGGTATATAGTATCAGGAAAAGGAATCCGAGCAAATGAGGAAAAATCCAAGCTATCTTAGAATGGTCAACGGTAAAGAATGTCACTGAAGTTCAAAGTTTTAATGGCCTTGCTTCTTTCTGTAGGCGATTCATTAAGAACTTCAATATGATTGCAGCCCCCTTGATCGAGTTGACAAAAAAGAGTGATTGGTTCTGATGGAATGACCGAACCTAGCAAGGCTTTAGGGAGATCAAAGAGAAGCTCACTTTTGCTAATGTCTTGGCTTTGCCCAATTTTAACAAGTCATTTGAATTAAAATACGATGCATTGGGCATTGGAATCTATGTTGTCCTAATGCAAGAATGACGATCGATTACCTACCACATTGAGAAGCTCAGTGGTGTTGCCCTAAACTACTCTGTATATGAGAAAGAGTTGTAGTCTCTTTTTTGAGCTCTTACTGTCTAGCAGCACTATTTACTACCATGAGAGTTTGTAATTTACACTAACCATAAATCATTGAAGCATCTTGGGAGTCAGAACAAACCTTCGAAAAGGCAAGCCAAGTGACTAAAGTTTATGGAAAGCTTTTCCTATGTGATCCAACACAAGAAAGGAAGTGCTAACATGGTCATCAATGCTCTATTACATCGACAAACCTTGCTAACCACCTTGTAGATGAAATTATTGGGATTTTCACTTATCAATGAGCAATATGCTTATGACCTCCATTTTGGCCCCATTATAGAGCAGTATAGAAAAGGAGTTGTTGTTGGAGGATATTACCTCAAAAATGGCTATCTATTCAAGGAGAGAAGGCTGTATATATCGAATTGTTCCACACGCAAGCTGTTGGTTCGGAAAGCTTATGGTGGTAGATTATCTAGTCATTTTGGAGAGGCCAAAATAGCCAATCTATTGATAGAAAACTTTTACTGGCTTAGTTTGGTCAAAGATACCATAAGGCAGTTGGTAGTTGTAAAGTGTATAAGAGGGCCAAGGGAAAAAGAGAGCCACATAAAGAGTATATGCCTCTCCCTACACTGACCTTACCTTAAGCCAGCCCTAGTATGGAATTTATCCTAAGATTGCCCTGAACATCTAGAGGAAAAGATTCAATCTTTGTTATAGTGGATCGCTTTAGCAAAATAGCACATCCCATGCCATCAAACTAATGATGCTTTATATATTGCTACTTTGTTTTTACAAGAAATTGTCTAACTACATGGAATGTTAAAAACTATTGTTTCATATCGTGACATCAAATTCTTGAGCTATTTTTGGAAGAGACTTAAGACTAAACTTGCATTTAGCTCCAAGAGCCACCCTTAGACTGATGGCCAGACCGAAGTGGTGAACAAGACACTAGACAATTTACTTAGAGCTATTATAGGAAAGAAATTAAAGGGTATACTAGTTGTAAAATTCGCATATAACCAAACTATCTACAACACTACTAAGAAGACTCCATTTAAGGTCGTCTATGGCTTCAATCTTACTATTCCACTAGATCTAATCGTTAACTCTATAGCTGCTGAAGAGAGTCAATCTGGAACCGACTAAGCCCAAGAATTACAGGAACTACATCATTTTGTGACAAGGAAGATCGCCAAGTTTAAACCAGGAGACCTAATATGGATTCACCTTAGCCAAGAACGATTCTTGCAGCTGCGATAGAGAAAGCTATCTCCACGAGTTGATGGTTTATTCATGGTCTTGAAGAAGATCAACTGCAACGCTTACCAAGTTAAACTACCCAAGAACTATGGTGTTTCCTCCACCTTCAATGTATTCGACCTGATACCGTAGGAACCAGAACAAAACAAAGAGCCTAAGATTATGATCGCCTCTAAACAGAGCTTTTGAGTTTTACAATTTGCAAACTTATATTCTATCCTTAATTCGATTCAACAGGTAAGTGTACCTATTATTTTATAGCATGGATAAGTATAGAGTTGTCTCTACTGGGAACTAATACTAGCACCAATACTAATAAATCTTCCTATGATCTAATAACCAAATTTATCAAGTGATGAAAAGATTAAAATCTCTAATTCACTAGCTTAACTGCACTAATCCACGATAACTTTTATTCAACAAAAATGCTACAAAAACTATTAACACTACAATGATGAACATACAGACTTGCTTTGCCACTTAATATGATACTACCAATATACTTTTTGTCCCAATAATTGTTATCTACAGGAAATTATAGGTATGCAAGCATTCTTCTCAGAATTACTTACTTCTAATTCTAATTGTGTCTATTATAATTTCTTTTGAATTAACAACTAACTCAGATCGTATCAATGTCATGTTAATTTATCGATTTCTCTAAGAGTATAGCAACTTTCCTAATAATATATCTACTATCAAGAGGAAGGCATTCTAATGAATTAGATCTATTCAATAGAATTATCTCTCGATATATTCCATTGAAATTTAGCCTATGTCCATATTGTACACTATACCGTACTTAGATTCATTAAGTTCAATTCATCAGAATTAACAATATTAGGAATCCATTAATCCATGCACTTGATCATATTAAGTGGATGTAGTAAGCCCTAACATACTACTCATACATGACAAAGAAATAAGATGTATCAACAAAATGCAAAAATAACAAGGAAATTAACATAAGACAAGTAAAAGAGTTCTACCTCGTTTTGAATTCCACTATAGAAATCTTTACAATACACAAACGATGGATTCCCATCATCTCTCTCAAATAATTTCAGGAAAAGTAAGGTACAACACTTAGAAACTATACAGAAGAAAAATGGAAAAATACAAAATGGGTACAAAGATGGATGAATAGATGTGTTGTGGGTTAGTGATGTGATGTTCTTGATGATGTTGATTATGATCTTCCCCCTTCATCTGAAAATTGTGGTATATATATATTCTTCTCATCAAAGGGCTCGAAATACATCACTTTAAGATACTTCCTGATATTAAGACATGTTCCATGCACCGATTTGTATCATAAAGTTAAAGAAGAACAGTCATGTTCACTCTTATCACGCTTGTGACTTGCGAAGTGACCTTCTTGTTGCAAACATTCCACCTCATCATAGCCGTAATAAAGGGCATGATCATCCTTCTAAGATGGAGTCATAACCATGATGAACGGGTAGAAAAATAGCTTCAACCTTGGTCACTCCCTTTATCATATCCATGAAAGGAGTGATAAGTGCTAGGAACTCAAATCTTCTTTTATCACCCTCGTGGTTGCTCCAAATTTCCTTGTTCTTATGTAATTTCATCTTCTCTTCACTTTGTCTTGAAAAAATATCATCTCTTTGCTCTTGAACCATCTGAAATCAATATATTATACAATTAAGCATCAAGAACTTATGAAATAAACACAATTATGGTTAATTTATGCCTAAGTGTGCTTAAAAAGTATAGAGTGATTTATACTTATCAGATCACTTTGAATTTGAGGGCAAATCTTTCCAGTGCCTAAGTAGATAATAGGAATCAACTCCTTGGACCAGTCACGCATGGTCGAGCTAGAGAACTCTAAGGACTCAATACAGATGATACTAACTCGAAGCCCTATCTAAGACAAGGATTCCTATCTCAATCTCCATCTTTCAAACTATTGCCAACTCGAGCATTGAGCTCTTATGTATGCCAACATGGTTTCCAAAGTTACCGAGCCGACGTGCCAACTTACGAAGCAACCGTACCTATCACAAAGCTCTTACCAACCTCAAACTTCTGCTCAATCTGAGCTCCCGAGCTAACTAGCATCCACCCCCAATCCAAGCTAAGCTGTGAGATACTTGATCTGAAGGGATCTAGACATCTTTTAATGATCAAGCTTTGACCTAAACCAGATCAAGTCAACTCTGACTGCAAACTCTCTTCTTCACTTTGTTCAAATTGCATCATACTCTGAACCATCAACCACCATGCAATACATGTCTTCTAACACAACATTTTCAACTGATTCTTTACTTTCTCCTTATAGAATATTCCTTGTCTCTTTTGCCCATTTTAGTATATTTTATGTAATCTATTTGTAAATTACACTTTTATCTTTTCATGTATGTATTGTCACCCTAGTAGGGTAAGTATATAAAACCCCATTTATTGTACATAGACATCATCACCTCATTATTGAATATTATTAGTTTTCCTTTTTAAGCAACCCTAGTATTCTTACTCTCTCATTACTCTTATCTATTCCCTTTAATAAGGAGTAATAGGGAGTGATCCTATAGTTTGGACTGGTGAGTCATATCCGGCGAATGATAGGCCAAGTAGAATCGATTAGTGTGTCATATCAAGTTGGTAGTTGCTCGAATTTTGCTAAACCCCTTTTGTTTTCTTTTGGTTCTTTCCCATTATGGTGTTCCTCCGTGTGTTTAACTTCGAAGATGCATCACCCCCTCAACTTCCACACTGTTGAAAGAACTTCCTCAACACTTTAACTACACTATACCTCAACAAGAACATATAAGAGCTGTTCAAACAAAGGTTAGCTTAGCTCAGTCTTGCCAACCCATACCATCCGATGTCTTTACATACTCGACACCACTCTATATACCCTTACTATCTAAAGCACCTTACCTACTAAATCTTTGCCTTAGCTCTGAGCTCTTGGCTCGACCCATTGAGTATTCACCTCAGGCTACCCATCCAACTTAGCACATGAGCATTCTGTTCTGACCTTATGTAGTCTCCTTAGATCACCTCATCCTACTTTGACCCTCATGTTCAGCTCGAGTCAATTTGTTAAGCATCTCCTCTACCTTAACCAAATGAAGAGCCAACTACTTAGCACTCCTTGTTGACCAAGGAGGTCGAACATCCTATATCTTACCTCCAAGTTGGAATACCCAGCTTAGCTCAATTGATAATCCATTCAGGTTGGTCGCTCCTGCTCAACCCCTGAGTCACCTAGCTTAGACATCTTCACCTTAGCCTTGTACCAGTACAAACTCCAACTACGTCATGTTGGCACCTTGTCGGAGTAGCAATATTGCCATGATGCCTAGCTAACATGAGGACCTCCAAATAAGATCAACCACACGCCTAAAAAACCTATCTTTCCTCTCTCCTTACCTCTACAATGGTAATGAGACTGCTAGGCCATTTGTAAGTGTTGATATGAACCCCTTAAGCTTATGCAAACCTGAATAGGCTTATGGTCTAAGTTATGCCTCTCTAGACTTGCCTCCCTACCCCTATGACCGACCACAGCTCAGGCCCATTTTACAACCTACTTAACTACAATGGTCACAAATAGTTACGAGATTGTAAATAAGGCTGAGCGACCGAGTCAACAACCACCTCTTACATTTGCGAACCACATCGAACCTTGTAACTCCATTACCCATTACTTATGGACATGGCTTTCGCTCACTAACGACTCTCCAACCGCCAATACCACTTCTCTATAAATACAAGGCTGCCACCCAACGTAAACCACTTAATAGTTTATACACTCAAGCCTTTTATTTGCATTTGAGTATTCTTACTTTCTTTACACGCCCAACTAACTTATGTATCGGACAACACCACAATGCCCTTCACTGTTATTTGTTTTACAAGCTTACACAGTAACGCAAAGCCTAATCTTAACTAATCTCTACCAACCAAATCCCAAAGGTGACACATAGTATTTAGGTAATTTTTTTATATAATTTATATTATTAATGTGATTTTCTTTTGTAAAAATGGTAGACATGTATAGACACCTAATTTTTGCCTCCCGTAGTCCTAATTTTCATTTTTTAATAGGGTGCTAATTCTAAAATAAATGAATAATAAAAAATTGAAAAATGATAAAAATACAAAAAAAATGGAAAAAAAAGGAAAAATCATAAATATTTTTTAGGAATGTAGAGTTTTAGAATGAAAAAATGGTTTAGGGTCAATTGGTTAGCTTGATTCAAATAGCTCTAAAGAGTCACGTGGTTTAAGAATAATTTACTTATACTAAGTATTGAAGCATAGGCTAATGGCCTAACGGATAAGCATTGAAGTATTGATATTGGATTAGCATGATGTTATGAGTTCCAATCTCACTAGGTACTTATGTGCCTTTTTGCAAAAATCAGTTGAGTGAACAAAATTCAAATCTAATCGTAAATCTAATCAAATCTTTTAATCTTTTGTGAGATTCAAATCTAATATGATTCTTATTAAATTAGATTTGAACGTTATAAAATATTTAAATCTAATTTGATTTTTATCAAATTGGGTATAAATTGATATAAATAATTTAAATCTAATTTGATTTTTATCAAATCAGATCGGGATCAATATAATAGATATGATTTGATATGATCTAAGGGTTTGTTTCGAGTTTTATATATATTAATAGCGTGTCATAAAAAAAAAAAGAACCGATTACACACTCTAGGAAAGAAAAAAAAAAAACCAACTTCATAGTTCATCGGCTAAACACACAACATTATCGCAAACTCGAGCAGTAAGTCCTCGTCCATCCAAAACCAAAATACAAAACACAAGCTTTAGTATATAGCATTGGCCTATACATCCTGATGACATGCGTGTCCCTCCCTCACTACATTGACCAGAAAATCACACTATACTTGCACAATTTGCTTAACGAACCAATGCCATAACGTCAACAGTACGACAATTGCACATCCTACACACCATAGCACACAATGCTACTGTACAGTCCACACACGCTACTTCGATCATCAAGTCCATAGTATAAACACAACTTGCGCTCCCTCTCAAGTCCATCAGCCCACACTTACGAACGTCTAAACACACCCAACTATACAACACACAGCCCCACACTTTCCTTCGCAGCACTATCAACTCACCAAGCTACTAACCAACACAGACAGCTACATCAGTCGTTGTCTTCTCCATCCACAAACGACACCGTGTACAACCTGTGACCACAAACACCATAGCAGCGCCCCAAACCACGTCCAACACTATTGAACACAATCAAGGCCACTACACCACATACGATTATCATAGTCACGCCGATCAACCACATAGTAGTCTACGCTTGCAGCAACTCACACACGCACTCATGTCAACAATCCACGCTGAGCGACCACATTGAAGACAGCAGGCAGCACTACATTCACAACAGCCATACATGTCCACTGCTACTCTATCCACACCGACAATCACTCAGGCCATCCACTACAGCGATTAGCGCCAACGTTCAACCGAACACTCCATAGCAGCAGTAGGCAATTCCTTAACCGAACAAAACAATTTAGGTTCGATTCTTTTATTTATTTATTTATTATTATTATTTTATTCGTTAGTTATTATTGATATGCATATATTAGATTAGGAGATTTTATTTTTGGTATTAGTCTTTTATATATCATATAGATAGTTGTTTAATAGTGATAGTATATATATATGTATATATTAGTTTAGGGATTTTTTTAGGATTAGGTTTTTTTAGAATTCTTCACATAAAGAACTATTTTTAGAAAGAATAAAAAAAATTAATAAAAAATATTTTAAGAAAATTTTAGGATGTTTTAGAGAGTTTTCTTTAACACTTGAGAATTAGGACCTTTAGTTTTTATTTGAATAAACTAAATTAGTTAAACATGTAAACTCGGTCGGTTTTCAAAACTAAAATAAACCAACACATTAAAATTTTCAAGAAAAAACTACCATCATTTGATCCCAACTAACGAGTAGATGTTAAAATCTATAAAATTTTAGGATTTTTTTATTTTCTTTTGGTTTTTATTTTTCTTAAAAATATTTAAAAAATGATAATTTAGAAGAATAAACCTAATTTCAGAAAATAGATAGTGGTACTTATTAGGTTTTAATAGGTTAGCCATCAAATTAAGAACCCTCTGGTTTTTTATCAAATTAAAATCAAAGATCGATAGTTAAATTGTAATTAATCCATCAAATTAATTATAATTTCTGTTTTTTTTTTCAACTCCGATTGGGTGGTAATGCCAAAAGATTTTTAATAAAAGATCAAAATTTTTTAATTTCTCTAATCGATAATTAATACTAAATGTATTAGAATTTAGTATTAATTAGAAAATAAAAAATAAAAATAACGAAAATTCAAGCTCAATAACATATATCTCTCGCCCATTTCAGTTCATGAGTGAGTAATTATAAGGTATGCGCATAAAATATAGTTTATACTATATGAGAATTGGAATAAAAAATAGGATTTGTTTTTATACTCACAATAAGAGTACAAATGATCCGCTTTTTCAATATTAAGCAATATGGTTCTTGTTTATACATTATGAATGTATAGAAATAATAATAAAAGTTTTTTAACGCGTGCTCCATGAACAATTGATTACTTCGTAATAATTATCAATGTGAAAAAATTGCCGATGTCAAAGTTGGCACGTGTGAGCGGGAGACTCCCACGTGAGGTATTTTGTGAAAAGAAGTTATGAAAACACCAGCAGACGGGCATCCGCCACACATGTGCAACTAATAAATAAGGGGTTTTAAAAGAATTTATAACATATAAAATTAAAAAAGTAAATTATATACAAAGCTAATCATTTAATAAGATAAAACAAAATTATATAGACAGTCTAGAAAGTACATGTAAAATTTAAAAGAAAACACAAATAGTACACCAAAAATATGCTAAACTAATTGCTAATATATATATATATTTAAAGAACCTTCCCAAAAAAAAAAATGATGACATTGACCGAATTTCCTTTTGGTACCCAAAAAAATTAAAAAAGGAACAAATGATCATTTCGTTACTAAAGTTAAAATCATTAATCTAAAAGCTATATGGTTTTTTTTTTTTTTTTTTTTTACTTCAATACTACCTACATCGGTATTTAAGAATCTTAAATGTTAAAAAAAAATTCTATTAAAGCTACTCAACAAAGTTGATTGCGTACTCAATGAAATAATCCATTTTGTGCACTAAACCAACTAAAATATAAAAATATCACTTTAAAATGATTCAGCTAAAATTAGTTTATGAACTAAATAGAATTAGCTGCCTAGAGAAAAAGATTAAATAGAATTAACTATTTGAAACAAAGAGTAGCTACTTTCACTTAAGTTGAAAGGATAATTAGGCCACGCATATTTGTTTCCTCTAAATTCATTGAATCCACCTCTAGTTACATAGTAATCATAAAATTTCTCATTCACGGAAATTCATCTCCATTTTGTTTGTAGGTAATGGTGTTTGTAGAACATGTATGCGTGTGAATATCTCGATACCTACAATACATTCATTTTAAGTTATTGCTTCTTAAGGTGTAAATGTATTAACTTTTTCATCTCTTTCCCCTTGTAAAGACATTAAAAAGAAATAGAGAATGATTTTTCGTTCAAAGTCAAGATATGAACATTATTTGTTGTATAAGAAAAGGATCATAAAATCTTATAGTAACCATGGAATTGGTAACATATTTACACTTTTCATATTTGCAATTTTTAGATCGAAGAAAATAAATCATTGATGAAAATTACCACAGCCACAATTAATTTAACAGTTTAAGTTGTAATGCCAATCACTATATTAATGGTAATTATAATTATAATAAACATTAGTAAAAAGTAACATTTTATTTTTTCTTTTTCCATTAAACAAATGCAGGAAAGTACGCTTCCATAGAGACAAACCCCAAATTTTAAAATAGACATAGAAGTACGTAGCATCATACAGTTGATCATTTAATGGACGATTCTCTATCTGATGAGTATTTGAAATGTCTCAATATTATGAATGAAAGTTTATCTCGATACTATTAAAAGAAATACATAAGAAAGTTATGCTGATAAAGCAATGAATAAAATTTCTGTAAATTTCATTATGAAAACATTAAACATCTTATGCACAAAATAGAAGTATGATTTTTTCTTCTTTTTTTTTTCGCAATATAGAAAAAAGTACTTAAAACATGTAAGACCTGTTAGCTAACGAGATACATTGAAGCCAAAACCCGGCATCATTAATCTTTTTCATTGAAAAAACAAACTTTTACGTTAACTACATGTACCAAGATCATTTAGAAAAACCAAAAATTCATTTTGATAAGAATGATTAAATTACATCATATAATTTTATACAAGATTATCCCAATGAAATTCCCAAAAAAACAAAATCAAAACCTAACTTTAAACTTTATTTCATTATGAAGAGAATGTTGGTAGAAGCAAATATATTACAAATAAGCATATAAAAGATAAGAACTCAATGAGGTTATTATAAAAAAAAATTATCTTCCAAGTTATCTAGAAAAATAGATAATAAAGGTCTAAAATTCCAAACTTCCTACAAAAAGTAAACAAAATTCTGTTATGTTAGTTTCGTTTTATGTACTAGGCATTTAAAATCAAATTAACCTAAATGATAGAATCATCTAAAGGACATGAATTTATCAGACTTAGTGCTACTGCTTGTATAGTTACAACTATACTCTAACATTACAAATAAAAAACAAAAGTTAATTTCCATGAGCATGATTGAAGTGCATAATAAATTTTATGTAAGATTATCACAACGAAAGTTCCAAAAAAAAAACTAAACATGACTTTTACTTTATTATCTATATTATTAAAGCCCTTTAAGACTTAAGTAATCATTAGTATTATATTTACCTGTTTGTTCTCTATTCAACCCTATTTAATCAAAAAACTAACAATAAAATAAACTATTAAAATTATAAATAATGAGTAAATTTATTTACTTACTCCTTGTTCTCTCGCCTTATCAATTTCTCTACTATATGCATTTTTTTCTCTCATCCTACTTTCCTATTCTCTATCACTTTTCCACTCTCTTTTATTAACCACATTCCACATCTCTCTCACTTTATCTCCAGTAACTTAAATACCTCAATAAAGATAATGGGCAACTTTTCTTTATTTTTATATATCTTCTAGACTTCATCTTTTTATTTTTTTGTTTTATATCTTACTTGATAAAATACCAAAAAGATTAGAAAAAACAATAAAAAGACTTTGTTATGTTTATTTTTTCCCTAAAATACATTATATATAATCAGTAATGTAGATTAAAATTTTAGTTTAAAAAATTTGTAAAAGTGAATATTCTCAATATCAATAATAACATAATCATATATTTATATTTTCTCTAAATGCATCATATATAATTATATATAATATATGATTTCAACAGCTAATATTTACCCATAGCCTATTCAGTCTAAATGCCTTATTAAAGAAAAAGGAAATTACTAAAATGACTTTTTAAAAATCATGCATTAAATATCTCTTATATATTTTGATAATAACAAAAAGAGATAAATATTAATGAATCATTAAGAATGCAAGTATTCTTAAGGGTTCTCAGAAAGTTTAAAATTGCAAAATTAAGTTATCTTCAAAAACTTATTCAAAGGTCTAATTTAATTGAAAAGAAGAACAGTCTAAAAATCTTCAAAAAGTGTTTCAGAAGCTTTATAAGTAGAAGTGATATAGTACTTCAAAAACTTGTCTAGACACTTTGAAGAAAAGAAGACCGATACTCTTCAAAAGGTTATTCAGAAAATTAGTTTGAAAAAGTAATGTTAAAAATTAACTCATATCAAATTTGAATTGAATAAGGTCTAACTCCACTAAATTGAGTGTATTAAGGAAATATACTTAATCTCGTTTCACTAAAGTCAAAATTAAAATCATGGGGATTGCTTTTGAGCGAATTTATTTTGGATAAATCAAGATATATAAAAGAATGGATAATGATAAGGTTGTCTCGAATTTTGTGGATTTCAATTTTAAATATGAGGTTTATTTGGAATTTGCCGATAAAGCATATCTCTTCATCAATTTCAAATATGAAACTTATTTGGAAGTTGTGGAACAAAGAATATTTGACCAAATCAAGATAAGAAAAGCTGTTTTTAAATTTCAAAATACCAAGATCTTCTCAAAATATCAAAGGATTATCTTTAATAAATAATTCTTAGATAAATATGAAAGTAAAGATAATCTTCAATAAATTAGTCATTGAAGGATTTCAGTGTAAAAGGGGAAAGGATTCAAAATGAAATATGCATTTTCTAAGAAAAATTTTCGTTACATAAAAATCGTGATCAAATTCTACCTTTTGAAAAGGCATAGAAAGTTTATTAAATACTTTTTCAGAAAGTTGCACCGAAGTGAATTATTCATCAATCATTATTTCTATTTAGTGCGAAATTATTTGAGACTTATATTCTTATTCTCATTTGTAATCTATAAACTTTGTTGTTGAAAGAAGTTAGATTGTACTTTGTAGATCTATGTTAGCTTATATCATAGAAAGTTTAGATAAACAGAGCTGAGTGTTGTGAGAGCCTATGTGTGGCAATTACTAAAGTAGACTGGGTTTCCAACAATGGAGCTGGAAGAGAGCAGTAGATGGAAAACCGAATTTCTATAAATACTTAACCTGATATTCTCCTTCCTTATCCTTTTAATTTGTTTTATTAATTGTTATGTGTTAAATTATTAAAATATCACTGTTTATAAAATTAAGTTATTAAAAGAGGTAATTTTATTTACAATGAAAAAGTTATAAGAAGTTCAAAAATATCAATTCACCCCCCTTCCTCTCTCTCTTTCTCTCTCTCTCTCTCTCTCTCTCTCTCTCTCTCTCTTTTAATATCTTATACGAAACCAATGGATATGCATCGATTTGTTTTATGAATATTAATTTTTCATTTCTTCAATACACAATGTGATAATAACATTATCATATATTTTTCATTTCCCTAAAATGCATATATTGTAAGTAATATAGATTGATATTTCATTTTTAAAAAACCTATGAAAGTAAATGTTCTCAATATCGATAATAACATAATCATATATTTACCTTTTCCTTAAAATGCATTACATGTAATATGCAATTAATAATTATTTTTTTTTCATTTCTTCAATGTGTAATGGGATAATAATATAATCACATTTTTTTTCCTAAAATATATTATTTATTATAAGCAATGTAGATAAATATTTTAGTCTAAAAAATCTATGAAAGTGAACATTCTCAATATTGATCATAACATAATCATATATTAATTATTTATTGTATTTGTATTTGCAAAATGAAATCATATGACGAAAACTTTTAGTTTTTCTAATGTAAATTACAAAAATATATTCATAAGACTATTAGATTAACAGTTGTGCTGAAATATAGACTACACAATTTTTTTCCTTAACTGGAGGGTTATTTGTATTGGCTCAAATGAAAACGTTTTATATAATCAATAAATTCCAAAAGTTTTTAAAAATTGATTATTGAAATTGAAAAATTTTATAATCTAATGGAAAAAAATGAAAACAAAAGTTTAAAAGATTTTAATTTAATATTTTTAACACAAGCATTACTGGTGCGCTAACTGGTTGTAAAGACAGTGGTAGCAGTAACAAAATATATTACATAACCACACAAAAGATACGAATACACTTGGTCATCATAATTAAAAAAATGATCTTAACAAAAGAGATGATAAAGGTCCGAAATTTCGAAACTACGTACAAAAATAAAACAAAAATGAACAAAATTGTATTATATTAGTCATGTTTTATATAATGGATATTTAAAATCAAAATAACTCAAATGATAAAATCATCAAAATGACATTTTTTATTATGAAAGTTCAAAAGGATAATATAAAAAATTGAAACTTCATTAAAAGGAAAAACTAACCCGATATTGAAGAGGAAGAAAAAAGATCATGAGTCGTATGAAGATCATCTCTTGAAAAGTAGTGTTCCTACTAGTTGTTGTTTCCTTCATTCACAAATACTTAGTATTGCTACTTTTTATTCCAAAATTACTGTCATCTAAGATTCCTATCTGGTTATCCCTAAAAAATGATGAAATCTAAAAGTAAAATGAAAAAGGAAAAGAGAGAGAGAGGATACTGGGTCACTAGAATTCTCTTTGCTAGTTGAAAATGGAGATTAGATTAAAGAGATTTTAAAATGTAAAAATACAATGAGAGAGAACAGAGCAGTTAAGCAGAATGATTTTAAAATGTGAAAATACAATGAGAGTAAAACCTAGGGAAAAAAGATACATAGTTGACCATATACATCTTTACAAATATCAGGAGTCTTCTTAGAATTATAGCCAATGAAATATACAACTAGCTTGTTTAAAACTAGATTAATTATTTAGAGAGAGGGAAAATAATTCAGTTATGGGAAAGAAGGAAAAAAAAAAATTAACGTGGGAGGAGAGAAGAGATAGGAAAAGATAAAGAAAAAGTAATAAGAGAGAATGAGGTGGAGTGGAATGAAAGTTAATTAATACAGTTAATATAAAGACTCAAAATTATAAATAATAATAAAATTGAAATAAATAAGGATAACAATAATCTTTTAAAAGAAGATATATCTCTCTACCCAAATCTTAAAACCCTAAATATTTATCCATATATAAATATATATATAGACAAATATATATACAAATCTTCTTTGTTCTTCTCTCAAATTGTCATACATTTCCTTCTCTTTCCGTATAATTTCTTTTTCTCCTTCTCCTTCTCCTTCTACTCATTAACCTAACACCACCATCTCTCATAATTTTCTCTTTACCAAAAAACTTCACTCTAGAAGAATAAGTCAGAGCAAAGTATGTAAGTGACTTTCTCAATCAGGATGAATTGTAGGATTTTTCTCAGATTGGGGAATTCATCTAGTCACATTCTATTACATTGTAGCGGAGGCAAGAACAATAATGAAGTGTGAATATGAAAATTTGAGAAACCCTAGAATGGTTGTTGTGAATTTAAAAAAAGGATGTAAGTACAAAATGTCGCAATTCCTAAATTAAATCAAAGTTATATAGATTTTTAGTTCTATTAACTTTCATGAATGATTGATATTAGGGTTTAAAAGACATATTTTAAATATTGTTTAACTATGAATTATGAAGGAAGAATCAAAGCATCTTAAGCTCTTACATATCAATTTATTGCTATCATTAGTAACAATTATTAAACTTTACCAAAAATAATAGTATATAGATATACATATATATAAGAAAATAAAACGTATTTTCATAAGTATATATTATTTAAGCTCTTAAAATAAATTTTAGTGTATCATTTAAGGTGTGGAGATGAATAAGAAATATTTATCTAATTATATAGATATAGATATATAGATAGATAGAGAGATATAGTTAAAGAAGATGTATTTATATAAAAGATAGAGATATAAATTGATAAGTAGATAAAGATGTAGAAGATAGAATAGATTTTAAAAAAAAAAGCCTAGTAATTTTAAATAATACAGAGAGAAAATATCTAAATTATATATTTAGAGATTTGAAATCAAATAAAACTTATAGGTTGATGTATAATAGATAATAATAGGATAAAGAATAATTGCATAATAAAATAAGTACATTGGTCGTATTAACAAAATAAACTAATATGAAAATACATAAGTATTTGTTTATATATAAATAAATAATAAACAAATAAATATATAGTTCTTAAGTTTTAATCTTGTGTAAATGGAAATGTTAAAGTTTAACTATGGGTCTTAATCTATAAAGTTATTAATACAGTTTTTAAAGGATTTACTTAAGTATAAAGTACGAGCAATTCAAATCGAAACTGTAGTTATAAGTTGTGATATTAGTTTCTAATTAAGTATAGATATGTGATGAGTTGTTATATGAATGTATTAGGTTTTAATGTAAATTATGAATCATGAAATATGGTTACTCAGAAGTAAGCAATGTAACACATGTTTGCTAGTTGTACTTGCTAGGTTAGAAAGTTAAAATGAACTAATCAAATATCTAACTATAAAGATATTTGCTGTTTGTGCTTGGCAAGGCACTCGTTGATCGATATACGGCGTTGTCCTTAGGGGAGCTACATATCAGCATGATGCAAGTAGATTTAGGGACTCATAGGTAGTTAGGGTCCATAGTGACAATTTCTAACACCGTAGTATGTATATGTATGTATTATATGTGTCAAAGTCGTGAGTTACCCTAAATCTTAGAACACCAAGACTATGATATTTAGCAGACTAATTTAAAGATAAAAAATGAATTGTTTGTATTATATGTTTACATTAATGCATGGGAAATTTATTTTATATGGTATGTGTATGTGCTTGTGGTGTTACATTCTGAGCTTTGGCTCACCCCTCTTTCTTTTTTAATTGCAAGAAACCTAAATTAGCAGATAAATTACAATGATCTTGGAAACCCTTCTTGTACTACTATTGGGATGGAAAGAGCGGCAATTATATATAACATAAGAGTTTGGATAATTAAAATTTAATCCTTTATGGTAACTGTTTATTGTTTAAGAATTAATTATCTACAATTAGATATTAATTTGGCTTGGAAAATAATTTTTTTAGGTTATTTAATTTTTGGAAATTTTAGTAGTTAATTCTCTCCTGATGTGTCATTAAATGCTAGGGATAAGTGGCGAGTTGTGACACCCTAAGTTCTGGAGCGTTACAATTAATTAATGACTTTTTGAAATTTGAAAAATTTAAAGTATTAAAAAGTCCTTAGAAAGTAGTTACAAAAAAGTATTTTACAATAAGGTTTAATTAAGTGGACACTTATAGTAGTTAAAGGTGATTAAAAATCCCTATTGGTTTAAATATTATAAATAAAAATAAAAAAGAAAAAGAAGAAGCGTTATGTAGCATTATGCTTCTCAAGAAACAGCTTAGTTCCTTTCATATTCTTGTCCAAACTATTCTCTCAAAGTATCTTTTATAATAATATATTATTAAATATATATTTTTAATAAATGAAATATAATATAAAGTTAATGACTTCTTCTAATAATAGAGTGATTATATCACAGTTTTCATTCAATCTATTAAGCACATATCTCTTCATGAGAGAGAGTGATTATATATATATGTATATATATATGTATGAGCATAAAATGTAATTCATCATATTAAAAAAAATTCGAATAAAAAGCAGTGTAAATGCAAATTTTTCACGATTTTAACATTAAGTAATATAGATCTTATTTATTGCATATAAAAGTATCAAAATATTACTTTAAAATATTCAACATATGACCCACAAATTAGGTCTTATACATACTTATCATGTCTTTGCTCACCCTTACATAGACCATTAAATGGTTATCAAATTACAAGATGTAAAATAATTGAAAATTAACCATTACTTATTATAAAGGTAACGATAAGATCCTATATTCAAGGTTATAAGGAAGAGGAGACGTAAAAGATTATCCATTATGTAAGCTATTGCTTTAGCTATATCTATATTATTAAAACTCCAAAAGGTTTATGTCGTCGTCACCTTCGTAAATTATCTATTTTGCCATAATTTAATAATATTCAACAAAAATACCTATACTAAAATAACATTGTAAAATTATAAATATCTTATATTATGGATAAATTTATAAAATTCTTCTTTCCTTTTCAATCTAATTTTTTGCTCTCTCCCATTAATTTTCAACTCCAATTTTTTCTCCCTCTCTCACTCCACTTTGTTTACCCTTAATATGTTCTCTCACTTCCACTACATCTCACACTTTCTTATAAATTGTCACGCCCTAAACTAGAGAGTCGTAACAGTTCCACCGTATAAACTAACTTAAGTTAAAAGCTAGCCACTTAGATGTTGCTAACTTAGGTATAGCTTACATAAAGCATTTACCACTTCTCTACTTCAAGTCATCCAATTCTAAGTTTAATAGATATCAACCTGTAATATAATTTTTTAAATAAATCTAGAAAATAAATTTATAGCTCAAATAATCGAGAAAATTAGGCTTTACAAATCATTTAGAGTATAAAATCTCAATTTCAATAAAAAAGTTCTAAAAGCAATTTGAGTTAAGGAAATAAAGCAATTAATAATAGAGCTTTTAAAATATCATAAGTTAATAGATCATAATAACAGTATCCATAATTGAAAACTAAAAGGTTATTAATAGAGACCCTATTAATTTCCATACAAGTTAGTAATTTCAACTAATAATTAAGTACACAATCTGTTAGCTTTGAATCTCACTCCCGACCCCGTTCCCTGGTCTTCTTAGGACTTGGTGTAATACGGGTGAGTCTACTCGAAACCTGCAAAACAACTATATTGAAGTGAGCGACAACTTGCTTAATAAGTGAAACGGAGATAATAACACATATCAATCATCAAGCAACCAAGGTTTTTAAGTAAAGTTAATTAGATGCTATGTATGTTCAAGCAAATGCCATCGTACGATATTGATCGGTCATCTGCACTTGCTCTAATGCATGTTTTGAGGAGTTTTACATCGCACACTTCGTAAATCAAAACCAAACTAAGACTTGTGCAATGAAGAAACATGCTCTGTTCGAGTCTACCTTTGAACCATGATCCTCAACCTTACTATGACCTCATCTCATATCACTTAGTTCAACTAAGGGTAGGGAAATAACCATATCTATTATTTTTATCGAAGGATCCGTGTTTAGCCCAATAATCCTAATCATTTTCCCTAGTAAGTTGTGATGTAAGTTAGGTTAATAGTTAAGTCAAGTTTGTATTAGATTGCTTTTGGGGTGATCACACAATTACAAACATTTTAAAGTAAGTAATATTATAGAACAACCAATTTATATAATCCAGTACTCCATAACAGTAGTACAATATTCAAGCATGCATCCACACAAGTTACTAGCTTACACTCACAAGCAAGACACATACTAAGGCCTCCAAGTTTTCTTAATAATACTTCAAAGTATAGTAAAGTACTTATCCCACTTACCTAAAACTCAATCACTTGCTAACTCGATTATTCACCTATCCTTATGGGTGATCCCTTGATGTAGTACTTTATTTTACATATGCATTAGGAAATATTGCTAATTTACTCATTTATAATGGAATTAAGTTGATTTAGTCATTAGTTCATTAGTTTACACCATAAGTATTGAAAGTTTAGAATAGTACTATAAGTTTATGTTACCTTCTGAACTATCTCCCGAGTTAAGATGTCCTTGAAATATTTACTGAAAACGCTTCAGAGATATCAACTACCTACATAGACATTGCTATTCACCACAAATTTAGCCTCTTCATCGTTCTCTAAGATTAGTAAATAGCCAAGATTTTCTATAACATCTTCTAAGCTAAATTACTCATGAAGTTCTAAAACTAGAAAGCATCCAAGTTATTCTCTAAGCCATATCAGAGTTACAAGTTTTAATATAATTATCTTTTGAATCATCCTCTGAGTCTAATAACCACCCAATATTTCTTATAAATTACTTTCTGGAATAACTTCTAAGTGCTCATACTCATGTATTTCACTTCAAATATCCTCAAGGTACCTTTTGAACCAACTATGTAGTTTATTCAACTTTTAGATCTCTTAGCAGATTATCCTCTAAGCCCAGTCAACTTCAAATTCCTTAAGAGTTCATTCTCTGACTTAGCTTCTAAGCCTCCTTTGTCTATACTTCTCTTCAAATTTTGCTTCTAACTAAACCTCTTAATCAGTATCCAATATAACATTTACCATCACTTCCTTTTGAGATACCCTCTAATTCTATTATCTTATAGAGTTTCTAGAATAATTATCCTCTGACCAAACTTCTAAATCCCTTATTCTTATATTTTATTCATAAATCTTGTTTTTGACTCACCTTTTGAGCACCATTCTAGTGAAAAACTCTTTATAAAATCCTCTGAGTTATTATCTACCTTTACCTAATTCCCTTGTAATCAATCCCTTAGTCCATTTACTTCTAATTTAGATCACAACTAACTAGAATAACACTCTAACCCATACTTCACAACATCAACACATCCAAATTCCTTGTATAACACTTCATCTTTCACCAATTTCTCCGATTCTCACATTATCAAACTATTCATATAAGTGGATTATACTTAATTTTGTTAACTTTACCCAATAGAACCCCATCTAACAGCACCCATAGACCACAAAATACATCAAAAACCAGTGTAGCTCATAATCCCGATGAGGTTATTAGGAAAAATACACTTATTTATGTCTAAATATACCATTTTAATCATAATTTAGGGCTCAAAATTTCATAAAAATTACAGAAAATAGTTTTGTGAAAATTCTCTTCATAGAAATTCAGTATAAATATAGGATAGTTTACATAAAAATTTTGAAGTTTAAACTACATCATTAAACCTATTTATCTCAATATCGAAAATTATTAGATTTCGTTGATTTCTTAAGCATGTATACTATAGTTATTAAATTTTTACAAAATAATATTTTTCTTACATTCTACATATGAAAATAGTTAGGAATAAGTTTCTCTAAAATTTTTTGTATAGTTTTTTATATTTTTACAAAATTACATAAAACCAAACTAAATTGAAACCCTACTGGAATACTTAGCTCCAGCTACCAGTAGTGGCTTCACCTTATTGGTTAGCCTAGATGATGGGTCTACCATCGTCTAGTGGTGACCGCTTGCACCTAGCACCAACTTAACTACATGCACTCTCGAAAGCCCAAATTGCACTTAATTTTATAATTTTTTTTCTTGATTTTCCTCTTTGATCACTTCCACTCACTTTAATTTTTTCCGAATCCTTAATTGTGCAAATGAAATGTGAGAGAGTGTTTTCCAATTTTTCAGAATGAATTTGATGATAAAATGATTTAATTTCTCTCTCTCTTCACACTTTAGAGTTTAAATCTTAACAACTTTGCATGTTTTAACTTACTAAATCTCTAACAACTATCTTTTACACTCACACATGCCTAATTAACTTAATTCCAATAGCCCCATAAGTTCATATAGTCTTTCATTAATTTATTATAATTTTCCTTACTAAATTTAGCTTAAAATACCATTATTCAGGTATTTTTATTTATTACATGTATACTCATATACTTGATAATTATATACAATACATATACATATTTTATACATGTTATTTTATGTCATATAATATTTTTATTACATATATAATTTATCTTTGAAAGTTTACATGCTAACATAATCTATTTTACATACTTACAATAAATAATATGTATACAATCGAATTACCTTATTTTGGCTATATTACTTTTATTTTGTTATGTTTCTAACATCTAAGTCTACAGAGTGTTCTCATCTAATATCTTGGGTTTACTCATAAACTTTTAAGTCATTTGAGTTACTTTCACTAATGTCCTAACTTACCCGTTAGAGCAACTATATGAAATTACTAGACTTACATACATGTTTATTCTATTTTGACCAAATTTCCTATATATGTATGCACATCTTATTTTTAATATCCCTTTGCTCTTTTACTAAAAAAAATTCATTTATCAAATATAACATACAAATGTATAGTTTTCAACAATCGATATTTTTTAATTATTATGTTAAAACTTTTTTGTAATTTTTTTTTTTTGCTCTTCCACATAATTAGTTATGTAAATATTATGAATTAATTATGTAAAAATAATTAATTATTTTTTCTCTCACTCCAATTGATATTTATAAAATTTTTATAATTTAATATGTTATTTCATCAAATATTGATTTCATGGATATATATATATATATATACACACCTTTTTCTTAAATCTCTAAAAAAATCATTAATTTTTTTACATATTGAAGCAAAAGTAATATAATTACTCATACATTTGGTTTACAATTTCACTTAGCTATACACCAACCCATATTATTTATTATATTAAAGAGAAAGTCTTTTTTTGTTTAACTACCTATAACTAATAAGTTAATATCTTATAGTTTTATATTAAATATACTCATATTTTAGTTACTAAAAAAATTCAAGCCCATCTCACAAACTTCTCAACTTACCACTTATTACTTATAAATCTTTCCAACTATACAATTATTATTTTCTATCATACTTATTTCTACGGTTGCTATTATTTTGCTTATTCATTATTTTAATTGTTTAACATTGCTGTTATTTAAAAAATTTATTACACTTTTTTACACAAGTAACATGGGTACATCATTTGCAAGTAAATTTATAATTAAGAGGGCTTAATGGATGGAGATGAAAAAGAGTACACACATATAGAGAAACTCACGCGATGGATTATAGGAAAGGAAGTCATGAAAAAATGAAAAAAATAAAGAAAAAGCTTATTTAATATTGCACTTGTCCAAACCATTTTTTGATAATATTGCATATCCTAATTTATGTTATTAAATATTACTACGAGAAATTCAAGTAATGCCAACGAAATATTATGGCAAAATAAGTTTTTATGGTTATTTGTTTTCCTAATGCAACAAGTTAGTTATTACAAAAAGTTATTTAAATTTTTGTTAACTATTACAACGATATTTTGCTACATATAATGTATAGATAAAATTCCATGCATTTTCTTATTTGAAAATAAAATTGAAAGAAAACATTTACAACCAAAAGGTATTAACAATAAAAAGTATATAATAAATAATCATAAATTGTCAAAAAAAATATCACTAATAAAAAGATAGCAACAAAATATCATTAGGAAGAGAGACTAATTTAGATTTTTTTTTTTCTACAATAGCTAACTTATTGTATTATAAAAATAAAATTGCTGCAAAAAGATATTTCATTGTAATATTTTGATATTAGTAGAACATAACACAAAAACATATCTAGATAACACAAAAACATAACAGAAGAATCTTCATGAAGTATCAAATTTGCTTCATGATCAACCTTGCAAAAAATAATAGAAGAACAAGTTACAAAAAGATGTTTACACTTAGAAATAACCTACTACCTCTAAAGGTATAGCATTCTTCATTTGCTTATATATTCCACATAAAATGATGCCTCTATGATTTGTACATACTATACCCAATCTCACTCTATTTCCTTCTTCATTAACTACACTATCACAATTTATTTTTATCCATCCATCACTTGGTGCTGTCCATCTAGTTTGAAGTTCAATAGATCTACTCTTTATTCTTTCTCCCCTTTAAAAAAACACCACCATTCATGTCTATCTTGTTGTATACATCTTCTATAATCTTTAGCCTCTAACTTTGGATGAAAAATTTTCCTATCTCTCCCTTCAAATGACTCTTAATGAAAAAAAGTATAGATTCATCTTTAAGCAAACGGGTATCTTGCCAATATTTTTTCTTAAATATGTAGTGACTTTTAATCTAGCTTTTCAATTCCTCATGACTATGATCTTGGTATTTTACATGTAAACTAACATCATTCTAGATTTGTCTAGTCCACGGACAGCTCAGAAAAACATGTTGATACGTTTCTGGAGCAAGTTGACACAAAGGACATAAATTGTCAAGATTTAATCCTCTCTTAACCAGATTATACCTTGTAGATAGACCATTGTGAAAAATCCTCCACACTAATAATTGAATATTTAGAGGTGCTTTCAAGCACCATATCGATTCCCAATTTTCTCTATCATTCTCTCCCATACACTCTTACATTAGTTCCAAGTAAGCAAATTTGGTAGATAGCTTACCATCCATTTCATAAGGTCAATAGTATACATCTTTAGAAATCTCATTTGTTTCTAGGAATAGATGTCCTAGTTTTGATTTGTTCATCTCATTTAAGGATACCCAAAGATATATTAATTCCATCTACGATATTATCCACACTTAGTTCATCATTAGATGTCATCATATTCATTTAGAGGCCTATAGAGCCATCTACATATCTTACCATAACTTGCTCAATTCCTTATCCAGAACACAATCTATCTCCCAAATTTAATAAATATCTTCTCCTTATCTTTAACCTGATTCATCGCATTCTTTAATTCTTTTTGAAACTTGAAGTTGTTCTTTCGGCAGATTCTTCCAGGCTTAATCTTATACTTATGTTGTACTTAACGTTTCCAAAGCAGATTTCCTCTTTAGATGCCATGCTAGTTTGGCAAATTTTGCCTCTTCCTTTTGTCAAATATTCCAAGTCCTCCCTTTTTCTTTGCCATCTTGATCTTTTACCATCTAATCCAATGAATTTTCTAAGTGTACTCCATAGATCCAATTGCAGTGTAATTTCTTTACCTTTTTTGTAAAGTTGCTAAACAAAGGAATTGCTTTAAGAGTAATAGTTTGTAATGCTCTCAAGGATGCTAAGATCAATAGTTTTCTCCCTACAAAGCTAAGCAACTTCAATTTCCATCCAGCTAATTTTCTCCTAATCTTTTCTAGGATGAAGCCCAAATCTTCACTTTTAATATTTTCATCTTCTTTAACCAAGAATCCAAGATACTTCCCAAAGTTTGTACTCACTCTAATTTTGAAGATATTCCTTCTACTAAAACTTCTCCTAAGAGTAGCAAATCATCAACAAAGAACAAGTAAGAGAGATTCAAATTGGTCCCTCTTAATCTTAGGTATCCATCTTTCCTCTATAACCTCCAAGTGTATGATCTTACTTAGCATCTTCATACATAAAATGAAGAAATATGGAAAAAGTGGGTTTCCTTGTCGAATCCCCCAACTATAAGCAAAGGAATCAAGTATTACACCATTAAACACAATTTGGTAATCAATAATTGCCAAGCATGAGCTAATGAGGTTGATCCAAGTCTCTAGAAAAGTAGACAAAGTCCCATTCAATGCCATTGTAAGCCTTTCTAAGGTCAAGTTTTAAAATCATCAACTTCTTTTTTCTTGAAGATTTATTAAAGGAACGAAGACTCTCCTAAAAAACAATTATATTATCCTTTGCTAATCTACCTAAAATAAAACTGGATTATTCTTGGTTAATTAAGTCATTTAACAATGGCCTTAGTGTATTGACGAGACATTTATTGACCACTTTATAGATGATTATACATAAACTAATCGGTTGAATATCCTTTACCTTTTTTGCTCCAACAACCTTCGGAATGAAAACAATTAGTCTTATTTATCTCTAGTGGCACTTTCCCATTTAAGACAATGCTTTGAACTATTTACACCCTATAAACCCTACGGGTTTTTGTAACCGAAAGCGGAGTCAAATAAGAGTCATTGGATAATCCTTAGAACCACTCAAATATAATGATAAAAACCCTAAATAAAAGGAATCGAACCTATGAGACTCCAGTTTTCAAGCAACAAGCATGAACTTAGAGTAATATTTTATTTATATTGAAACATGGAACATAGAATGTCATAGTTAGAAACGCGAAAATTTAACTACTATCGGCAACTCGAATAACAAGTTCTAGTATACATATCAAGACTTTAAAAATAAATTACTTGGACAATGAACCTAATAATTTGACATGAAATTTAGTAAATGCATATGATATGTTAAATATATAGAGTATGGTACTTGTAAACACCATCTAGAGCAGGTGATGCGGACGTTATTATATTTATACTCCAACAATTGCAGAATAACTCATTATGATAATAAAAAGAAAAAAGAAAAAGAAAAACAACAAAAGATGAAATTTTAGCTCATTTGGATGGTCCATTTTTAATATATAATTATCGAATTGTTTCATTAATTAAGATGATCGATAAAGCACCATAACACTTTTAGGATTATCTCTGAAGATGAGAGTACCCTGTGTCGTTAATAAATTTAACCTTTAATATTACATGACATGTTCTTGAAGCAACAAACAGTATTTTGTTGCGAGCCCTTCATTGGACCGACTGGAAATAGGGATAGTTGTAATTACAATACGGCTACAACAATTGAGGTATGCCAATGAGCAAATAAATTATAAAAATATATAATAAAATGTAATCCAAATCCTATGTATATTCGTGTATGGCATAAGGCCTTACTATTTTTCCTTATTTCCTAAACATGATTCTTCAGCAACCTATAAAGACCATAGGATCGTGAAAACCTCTGGAGTAAAATTCCAAATTCCAACTAAGGAAAGAATCTGTTCTTCAAATATGCCAAACTTATCCCAATTATTATCACTAATTAAAGGTATGTTGTGTTTTGTATCTAGCTTAATGGAGCAATTGTCTCTTTTCTCAAACTTTGTCGATAATCCTAGTACTTTATTTTCTTTTCTTTTCTTTTTTTTTCATTCTGCACCTTGTTTCATTGGTAATTAAAGGATTAACTAAAAAAAGAAAAGAAAAGAAAAGAAAAAGGAAAAGGAATAAGAGGCATCCTACCAGAATTAGAAATGAAAAATATCTAAAATAGTTAAGTAGCGGTTGAGCATTTTTTATGACATCTACGATAAACACTATATATCATAACTGCTTATACAATTTAAGTTTGCCTCTTGTTGATGGATCAAGAAAGTGTAAGCCGATGGAAAACAATCGTGAATGATTAGGTAAAATGATGAGACAACATACGAACATTTGACTTTTAATCCTGGCTGAGTTTGACAATAATGTTCCATTATTTGATTTTCCCACCGGACTGGCCGGAGTTTCTTAAACTAAAAAAATTGCAAAATAAAGGAGTTCAATTATAGTAGTAAAAGGCATATTACTTGACATCTAATGATTTCAATCAGTAGGATTGATAAGATGATGACACGTATTATATTAGGTGCAATAATAAGATAGGCTTAGCTAGCACCACTTGTAGCTTTACGAAGCATATATAAACCATGAGACTCAAAAAAATTGGAAGAACACCTAGATGAAGTGGGATTTTGGAAATGGATTTAAATTTATCCATTATCACGTATGTATTAAAGTTTATTGAGTTAAACTTTAAATATTCTAAAGCAGATAATTGAGATTATATGTAAATTTAAATTTACAAACGTTGAGTTAACATAAAATTTTACTTGAGGAATCATACAAAATTAGATTAAAATATAATGTTTATCTACATAATGGATAGATAATAATAATAATAATAAACTTACCTTTTGAAAATATGAAATGGCGGCTGAGGATAAGTACTTACCGACCTGGCTCATCGGAAATCTCACAAGAATGCATAGTATCGATATTATTACTACCAAATGTAACAAATGTAAGGATGAAAAAGAATAAATAATAAATAATTTCTCTATGGCCGCAAATTTCGCGTCTCATGTAGCTTTATTAGAAGGCTAAAATTTGGACAAGAATTTCTCACCGCCTGAATTTGCTTGCTCACCAAGAATTTCCACCGCCATTGACAATACATATAAAAGGGACAACATGTATGTAAATGAAGAAGGGAACTTCAAGAGATTATGCGGGATAAGGGAAATAATCTTAATTAAAGAATCACCCATGATGAAATATTCATAGTTGGATTAGACTTAGGCATAATTGAAGTCAAAATCGTGACTTTGATTGGATCTGTTCCAACGGGTCCATGATCCAGACCTGTCTTATTGGTTTGATTTGCCATAAAGGACCGACAAGTTGGTGAGTCAATGATGGGTCTAAATTGAAGATTTTTCATGACCTGGTAGGTATAATCCGTCTCAACTTGGTGAGTCAAATCTTGCAATTTTTTTTTTCCAACTTTTTCCACTTTTCTA
The DNA here is from genome assembly GCA_024138015.1 of Lumnitzera littorea. Classification (NCBI taxonomy): domain Eukaryota; kingdom Viridiplantae; phylum Streptophyta; class Magnoliopsida; order Myrtales; family Combretaceae; genus Lumnitzera; species Lumnitzera littorea. Next base: position 126,543,093 of record JAMXBB010000001.1, on the reverse strand, counting down.
AGTGTAGAAATTTAAAAAAAAAATTGTTCATTTAATGAGTTGTGGCAAAACTTGTCAATACAACCTAAAATTATTGCTTAAGCTATACATCATTACCTAACCTATATTATATATTATTCCCTTAAATAACTTTTTTCCCTTTAACTTCACTTACTTATTCACTTCAATTTTAGTATGAAGATCTAATATAGTGGCAAAGAGATAAATATAAGGAATTTCTCTATAATAAGTCGACAATTTAGAAGCCATATCGTTAATAGGTTCCTATAAGAGTGGATCATAACGTGCATCTGCCAAGTAGCTAGTATGTTTATCGCTTCCATAGCAAACAAATGAGAGCTAGGCTAACATACTTATGAAAATGTCTTAGTGTAATCCTAAAAATTTTTAATATATCAAGTAACTTGGTGCAATACTCCCAAACACTTAGTGTAGCGGCTCAGAGTACGTCGAAACTCTAGAGTTAAGTGTGCTCATATTGGAACAATCTTATGATGGGTAACCTCCTAGGAAGCAGTTGCACCAAGAGAAAAAATCATCCGACATTTCATGCCAAAGTAGAGAATATCTTGATGGAAAGAGTTCCAGCCGAGTCATTACAAAATGGTATCAGAAAAGTCCACCAACTAGAAGGATGAGGCCTTATCTAGTGGTTGTCTTGGACCTGTGTAACGAAACTGATGAGGGTGTCTGTTCTGTAAGGGGAGTGGATTGTAATACCCCTTACATGCCTAGAGAGAGGAACTTTAATCATCGAGGCATCTTTTGATATAGCGGCTCGAAGTACGTCGAAATTTCAAAGTTAAGCGTACTCATGCTAGAGCAATCTCAAGATAAGTGACCTCTTGGGAAATAGCTACACTAGAGGACAAAACTGTACGGCGTTTCATGCCAAAGCAGACAATACTTCAGTGGAAGGAATTCCGACCGAGTCGTTATAGACTAGCTCCTGCAAATTCACATGGCCACTTATTGCTTTTAACTAAATGCACTTGTACTTTGAAATTGAAAGTAGACCATAATTGAGGAGAGATGGAGAAATAAATGAGCCAGAATTCAAAAGTGAGATGTGATTGAACAAGGTAGATGAAGGACATACATGCAGAAGAAATAATGGATAGGAAACCATGAAGGATGGATTGCAAATTCAAATTTCAAAATGGAAAATTATTACTCTAAAAAGCCTGTGAATGAGCAAACATAAAGTCTGAAAAGTTGTGAAAAAAATTGACATTGTTAATGCAAGTGAACGTTAGAATTTAGAAAATACAGACCCTATAAATCAGAGAATTACATTTGACTTGAATGTGTGATTTTTTCTACTATTTGTTTTATACAACATAACTTTGCTAATACATTTGATTTCTCATTCTAATATAATAGCGCCCACATATATTTACTTTCATATCCCCAACTTATATTAACTTTTAACACATAAATTCATAACAATTTTTTTTTTTCATTTAACAACCAGTATTTTTATATTATGGCAAGTTTTTTTCACAGCATTACGGCTAAGAACACTAGTAGTGGCAAAGGTAAGGCACAAGCATCATCTAGTGACCCTATGCAAAATATGGAGTTAGATTACGATTTCCAAGACTTTACGCATGATCAAGCTGCTAATGTAATGCAAAGTCCTCCACCAAGGTTTAAGCATATGATGCCTATGTATAACTTGGATGCGGATGAAGAGGATGCAGTTGAGGAAGAGAGGCAACATGAGCGAAAAGTAAAAGGCCCTCCAGGTACTAGAGGGGAACCTAACAGTAAGCCACCAAAGGCACTAAAATTAGATATATTTACTAAATATTTCTATAAAGTTGCAGGTGAAGATGGAAATATTCATGCATTTTATAATTATTGTAATAAACACTATGCATGGAAAACTGGTGACGGATATGGAGCATTAAGAAAGCATATGTAGGGAAAACACTCGATGGAGTATGGCTTAAGGAACACCCAATAGCAAATAGCAAGGCCAATCGCATCACAAAGGTCTGCATTGTTCCATTTTTCTGAGGAAAAGCAAAAGGAAGGTTTGTGTAAAATGATAGCTAGTCTGCATCTCTCTTTTAAGGCAGGTAGTAATCCATTTCTCGTATCATATGGACAAGAATGCTTAAATCCCAATGCTCAATCATTTTTTTCACGAACATTGCACAAAACAAATGTTTATCTTTACCACATTGACAAGCAATAACTTGCAACTATGCTAAGCACTCTTGACACACATGTTTCCATCTATGCAAACATATGGACAGATAAATGGAATTAGAATGCATACATTAAGGTTACTTGCCATTAGGTGGATAAAAAGTGATAGCTACAAAAAAGGTTACTTGCGTTACGAAAATTTAACGATCGTGATACAGCGCAAAATACTTATGCCACTCTACGCACTATTCTGGAAGAATACGAGTTGAGCAAAAAAATATTCTCTATTGGTTTTGATAACGTTGCAACCAACATTGCATCAATACCGAAGTTGCAAAGATTATGCCAACCCATACTCGAGGGCACATTCTTCCACGTTCGTTGTGTGTATCACATACTGAACTTATGTGTGAAGAATGGTTTGTCTTGTTTAGACTTCAAAATGTGTCACATCAAACAAATAATTAATCAAATTTTAGATAAACCAATGATTCATAATAAATGGATGAAATTTTGCAAAAGTGTTGGGAAACACCCAAAAAAATTCAAAAGAGATGTAGAACATAGGTGGAACTCAACGTATGAGCTCATCTAAAGTGCTATCCCATTCAAAGATGATTCACGCTGATTCGCTGTGCAACATATCCAGGAGGTTCCACTACACCCAAGTGATTGGGAGTATTGCACCAAGTTACTTAGTATATTAAAAATTTTTTATGATTACACTAAGACATTTTCACAAGTATATTAGCCTAGCTCTCATTTGTTTGCTATGAAAGCGATAAACATACTAGCTACTCTAGCAAACATACGTTATGATCCACTCTTATAGGAACCTATTAACGATATGACTTCTAAATTGTTGACTTATTATGAAGAAATTCCTTATATTTATCTCCTTCCCACTATATTGAATCCTCGTACTAAAATTGATGGTCTCTCTTATTATATAAATATTTACTATGAGTATATCAATAAGTTCTCTGATACACAAGATGTCTACTCAATTTCTGCGAATAATGTCCTTTGACGAACGAATCAAGTATTACATGAGTGATTCCAACATTTTTCAAACGTTTACGGTGGTTAAGTTTCAATAAGTCCATCGCCCTGCACTACTACCCAGCCAAATAGTGTTAGCAATTTACTTATTGCGGATTGTCTACTATCACAAAGATTGAAAAGGCAAAGAGGTTCTGGTGGGGTCTTAACGGAACTTGAAAACTATCTTAACATAACCTGTGAGTTTGGTGATAACATTGACATCTGAGACTTCGATGTCATCGAGTGGTGGAAGAGGCATACAAAAACATTTCCAATTCTTTCTTGAATGGCAAGGCATATCCTCGCAGCTCCGGCATCAACAGTTGCTGTTGAACAAGCTTTTAGCACGGCTAGACTAATTGTAGATGAACGTAGAGCATCGCTATCGGCAGTAACCATAGAAGCTCTTGCATGTGTCGAAGATTGGGCAAAAACAGAAAGGCGAGTGCAGAAACCATGCAAGACATCTAACGAAAATGATGAATACTTAAGTGATTTCAACCCATTAGTTGGAAGCCCAACAAAATCTACACCAGAGCATTAACGAGGTAAAAATGATTATCTATCTTAAGTTTTATTTCTTAAAGTTATGACACTTAGCAAAAATTTCTTCATAATTATAAAATCAATAAACCAATTTTTTTGAAAATTAGGATATCACATTTAGTATTTTGAAAATGTCGCACAGAAAAAAACTTAGAAAAATTTTTAGGATATTTTGCCAATACAAATAATCTAGTTAATCAAGTAAACTTAGATTTGTTTTTTATATTAAAATTAACGAATATGCTAAATTTTTTTGAAAAAAAAAATTCAAACTACGAAGGTTTGACTCCAATTAACAGATACGTAAGTACTTATGAGGCAACCTTAAAATGTGAAAAAAAAAAATTTCCTACATTTATGTTTCATCGAACAATACTGTAAATCTTTACTACTTTTGTTATTTTCCAAATTGTAACATATCATTTTATTTTTCTATAATATCAATGTATTATGTAATCTATAATATCAATGAGTAAAATAAATTGTTATTTTTTCTATTGTACTTTGCATTGTTAATATGTGTTTGTGTGTGTGTGTATGTAGAGTTAAATATTTATATAAAGGAAAAATAAAAAAGGAAACGGTTCACGATTCTAGGAATTGAGTCGTGACCCACTGGTTCCTTAAACCTACCTCGCGAACCAACTCCTACAGGCTGGTTCCAATTCCGATTCCTCACTTTTGGACTCGTGACCTGACAAGTCCAGGTCTAGGTCCGAGGCAGGTCAGATGCGTACCAGGGTCTAAGTTGGATTGCCATCAAATTCGGTAGCAAATTTAAGGTAAATTCTATCTTATAAATAGTATAATGTAGAAATAAGTGATTTGCCATTGTATACCTTTGTTATGGCAATATCATGTGAAATGGTTAATTCTAGGAAAGTTTGTTATAAGATGTTATAAGATAGGATATTCATAATGTTTATATGAAATATCGTTTTACGTTGACTATCTTGAAATATCACCATGGTTTTATGAAAAATATTTATGTTTCTATATAATCAAAACGATAAACCACAAATAATATTTAGTTAACTTTATTTAATATTCACTTGTATGGTATGCACATATTATACTTATAACTAGTCTACATATATATGTATGATTATATGTATGTATCAGTCAATTATAAACATGTAACATACAACATAAAAATAGCCTTATAAGATATATAAATATATAGGTGGCTACTGCATGTGTGTGTATATGTGTATATATATGCATATATATGTATGTACGTATGTTGATATGTTAATATACAACTACAATATGAATATGTTATTATAAATTGTATATGGGTCTAAAAGTATGATATCTTATAACAAACTTATAAGCATATATGTTAAGAAAGCTTGTGATACGAATATTTCAAAAATGTTTAACAACAGTGAAATTCAATGGACCAATATATATATACATACATATATATGTATGTATGTATGTAAAGCTTATTATAATTAAACAAGTATAACGATCGATTATGACGAAGTCATAGTAAATTAGAACAAATTAAATATACTAACATTTTCACAAGCTTTATGAATCATAAAGCTTCATCACAATATATAGGATTCATGATATGATGAGGTCGTGACAATGCAAAGAAAATTGGAAACAAGTAAGTAAAGGGAATGATACGACTATAGAAGTTGGTAGCGAACCAAGCCTATTGGCTTAAGAGACTACTAAAGGCAGGTGAGTACCCCTAGCTTAGTTATTCTATGTTATGTAGTAGTCAACATAAACCACACGTCTACTTGTTGTGTGTAACTATAATATAGGCTTAAGTGTATCGCATAACTTAAAGTACTTATACTCCAAATTGATATGGTTCATGATAAACCTTTGCTCGGTATTTTATAATTCTTAAGTTTCGTGCTTCTAATAATGAATTAGGATTCATGGGAAATGTAACTCGATTAACCTTAATAATGCAATTGTACTTAGTTGACAAGATTGTTTACCTTATATGTTGATTGATCATATTATGCTTATGACCTTAATAAATCTTGGATGATATTGAGAAAATACCGAGATGACGTGCCTTTGTGCAAAAGTTATGATTTCCATTCCGTGCTATGTATGCAATTGTAATATGTGATTGCTAGGCTAAAAGCTAGGCTTGGTTGCCAATTTCTTGGTTTTTAGCATATGGTGGAATTCATACTTGCCTTGATTAACACTAAAAACTATACTTAGCTGGGTAGATTTGAAACTTATGCTTAGTTAGACTAAATATGTTATTTTCATTCATTCATGGCATAGCACAAAATGCACCTATGGGTTAAGCTTTCTCAACTTGAGATATTGCTAACATGGGTTTTATGTATTTAGAGATGCATTGCTCAATCAGTTGTGGCCACTTCATGTGTTTTCAACTAAGCTAACTATATGCCAGGTTTTGGCAACTACTCGTTACCTTAGGTTACTGGACTTTGTATCCAAATGCTCAGGAATGTCAACTAAAAGGATGAGAAGCTACATTAAGATAAGATACTAGTACCAGTATACGTCTCGTGCATTAGCATGGCATCTGTATAATGCATGAATTGTTACACATGTGCTCAATATTATTTTGACGATTTATATGTGATGAGTTATTGTTGATGTTGGGATTATCAAATATATGATACATATATTAGTTGTTATGATTTAGAATACTCAATTGCTATGCTTTTTGTGCTTAGTTTTACACTCACTTAGCTCAAAACCAAGGCTAAGGGGTTAGCTTATCTAACCTTAGGTATTGAAAACCAAGCAAGTTAAGACCAAGAAACTAGATAAGGTGAAAGAGAGAGTAATTAGCTACAAAGTTTCATATCAAGTTCTTGAAAGCAAGTTTGTAGGAAGGTCATCGTGCTACCTTATAGCTTTCTAGTGTTAAGATTTTAAATGTAAAAGTTTATTGTCCTAAATGGATTATGAGTTGAACTGTAAATTGAAATGTGATACCCTAAATGAGCCTCGTATTTATGAAGTTCCGCTATATTATTTTGTATTAATTGAAAGAAATTTTGTTGGAAGCTTGCATAGTGGAGTTTAAGTTAACAGACTAGTTATAGTTTTAGCCTTATTGCTAACTTAAGGATGGAATAATGAACCATCTCTTGAGCAACAATTGTTAGGGGGAGGGGTACGGCGAGGGGGTAGGTGGAAAGTACATAAGTAGACACCTTAAGAGGTAGAGCATTACAAAACACTAATCAATAAGCCAAAAAACCTAAAGGAGGTAAAACCTTAAAGACTTAAATCCCTAATACTCGAGAAACCCTTGAACGATAATAAAACCCCAGAAGGATTGTCAAACCCCAATTAGATAAGCAAAAAAACCCTAACACAATGAAGAAAATCCTAATTATGTGGTTAGACCAATCGCTAAAAGTAATTGAATTCATCAATCACTTAAAACTCTAAGTTCGAGTATGCACACGATCTGATGGCAATAAATAGACACAAAACCTTAAGGAAACCCTAGGTGCATGTATAGAACACTTGAATTAACTAAAGTGAAGCAACAAAACAAGACAAACCTTAAACTTGCCCCAATTATGCTTAATCACTACTAATTACTTTAAGAAAACTTTACACCATAACCAACCCTCATTACATCTTAATTAGCAACAAGTCAAACATCATTAAGGGCTAGAATACAAAGGAGTAATTAGGCATAAAAATATCATGTACCATGAGAGGATAAGATCTTTCCCTATTTGGCAAAAAGGCCAATAAGTATAATGGTCCCAAAAGGGGCCATGTACTCCTTACCCAAAATTACTAAGCCTTATCCCCTTCTTCCCCTTTGATTTTCACTAGCCATCCCCCTCTCCCTCATTCATTTTCTTTGTTTTTCAACCCCTCAACACTCTATAAATTCTCTCACCAAAAATCTTTCATTTTCCACTTGTAACAGTCTCTCTTCTTCCTACATACTTCCTGCCCTACCCTCTCACTCCACCACTACTCTACCAAATCCACCACCACCAAGTGCAATGCCACCCTTACATACCCTACTCTACTGCCGACCAACAACCACTCAAGCCCTACCTTCCACAAGCCATCAGCTACCCTTGAAAAGTAAAGCAACACTCTTAACTCTGGTAAGTGGATAAGTTTAGTTTTTCTTTATTTTTCCTTAAGATTCATGATAGTTCTTTGCATTTTAGGCTCTTATATTCTTATATACATGCATGTCCTAGTATTTTGAGGAAGTATAATGAAGGTTAAGTTAGAGTAATGCACAGGCTATAATAAATAGTTTAGGTAGTAATCTTAACATGTAGTGAAAACTAATAGTTAATGTGTTTTACTAACAAATCCTTAAGAAAAGCCGAATGACACGTATTTTACATGCATGCTACCACCTTCACCTAGGCTTTTCCCAATTCACTTTCTTCATATTTATTATATATCCAACTTACTTTAAGAGAAAATGTGATTTAGATGAAGGAAAAAGAAATAAAATAACTGATGTATGAGAAATGTAATGGAGACCCCCCAAAGCACTTGTTGGTTGCTACTCACATAAGGGGTCAAAATCTATAATTTTTTATTTATTAATTTAATGACAAGATTATTTAATATTAAGTATGATTTAAGACTTAATTAACTAAATTAAGTAAGGTAATAATAAGTTAGAGCCCTAAACTAGCTTAGTTAGACATTAAGAACTTAACAATGGTATTAAAGGCCACCCTAATGATCAAAACCAGATCTATATCCATAGTAGAAATGGACCAAACTTGAGGCCAACTATGGGCAAGAGCCCAAAAAGCCCTAAAAATATAGATAGGATTGGGCTTAAAAGACTTAAGATTAATGCCCAATAGTTAAATAACCAGATTTGGACCTAACTTTAAAAAACTCATAAGAAGATATACAAGAGGCCAACTAGGCCCTAAGGCCCTTTAGTAATTTAAGGCCCTAAAGAAAAGAGCCCATTTAAGCCCATAAGAGAAATGTCAAGGCCAAATTGGAAACTAAAAGATTTAGGCAAAAAAATTCAACTTAAAATACTTAAATGGATGCCCAAAATATTAAGTATAAGGCCCAATACAAAAAATTAAGCCCGAAACTAGGTTCAAACCCTTAAATGACCAAATCAAAACCTTACAATCCAAATGCTGAAAAAATAACCTCATTAAATGAAAGAGCACTCAAAAATGATAAAAAAAAATTAAAAACAATTACAAGGTCATTAAAAATGGACTTAAAATGAGGAATTTATGGCCAAAATATGAAAATAGTTAAGATGGGAAATTTAGAACAAGAAAGAGCAGATAGTTAGTATCAATAAAATACTTATATGCCTTAATCATATTCTTCTGGTAATGCAGACCCTAAGATTGATGCAATTAAAGACTATTAGGGTTGTTAAACTTCATGGTTGAGTGAGAATACTGACCCTTGTCTTATCTTACTTGCGCTTGTATTGTAGAGCACCATTTAATTATATATATATATATATGAAATGATTCTGCTTGGGATCAAGGATTATATGCATGTGTTTGAAATGGTTGTACTTGCTTGTTAAGAGATAGTAATATATCCAAATCGAGTAAGTAAGACTTTGGAGTGTCTAATATATATACAATTAGTTGACCACCTATGAACCGAAATAATAATTATCCAACTTTAATAAGAACCCGTCGTGCATTGCACGTTTATGCATTATATATAAAGGGCGTTAGTACTACTCAAGAGAGCAAAAGATCATGCATTTTGGATCAATATGTATATTATATTATTGTTGTATCGTAAGACATACTCATACAACATGTTCTTACCTCGACTTTTAGGAGCTACTTAGCTCTAGGGAGTGCTGCCCTCTACTTAAGGCCTAGCTGTTTCTACTACTTTAGGCCTATTAAGAAAAACATGATATTTGTCCGAACAATACATGTAGAGACCTAAGTCCTGATATGCCTAAATACTTCTTAACCTGAGCAACTGTAGGCATAAAACCATGTTGTACATAGCTACTAGTGGGCTATGTATGATATTGTATTTCATATTCTTGTTTGCATTACATATGCGTAAATAATTAACTTTCTTAATAGTAGGATACTTACATACTAAGTAGTTGTAGCTTATCCACTTATAGTTTGTTATTGCAATTGGATCTGTAGTTGGAGCGGGGCTACTGGATGCCAAGGTTAACACTACCAACTTTGAGGTTACTAAAGGGAAGACGAGAGCTTGAGTAGACTTAGATATGTTATTTGAACTCTCTAGACTCTATGTTATCTTTTAGTGTTTTAAATAGCATAGATTACTAATATCACTTTTTATGATATGTATGCTTAATCGAGGAACGTTTGACCTCATTAGAGTAAGTTGAACTTATTTATGATGATTTAGGTTATGATTAATACTCTGTTATTTACTTTATATGAGCCTCTAAGTAGTAGTCAGGATTGTGTTGACGCCTTATGTAATGTGTCAAAGGTTCTTAATCAAAAGTGGTACTTGATCTCAAATCTTCTCATAATACATGGTGGTACTACCACAACCTAACTGACCCTTCAAGTTGTGATATACACAGTCCTTCCCACCACATTCCAACAACTCTTGAAGAAGCTCGCATGAAGTCCATCTACTCTTAGGGTTTTTCCACTTCATATACACTAAAGCGCATGTTTAATTTCATCATTTTACTAGGGAAGTTGAAGAAAGTTTTTCTCCTGGTAATGAAGAAGTTTTTGCTCATTATGCCGTGGATCCTGATTGTCAAACATTACCACTCTTTTAGAAGTGAACAAATCTTTAAAAAATTGAGTAAAAGGCTGTTGTATACTGTCCTTGCTATCAATCCAATTCCTTACTGTATCATATAAGCCAAACACCCGATTCTTTAGTCTTCTTGAAATAACACTTACATAGAAGAAGCATATATTTCATTCACCCTTATGATCCTGTTGGATCTAGCTTTTGCCACCTTTAAGAGCTCTTCTTGTTTAGTTGTCCACTTCAAATCTTCTTGCAAACATCTTTCACCGTCAATCAAGCCTTAGGATGGATGGGAAAATAAAAGTTTTTGAAATTCTTCTAGAGCTTTTAGAGTCTATTTTTTTTCTAGTGAGCAGGAAGCCAAACACCTCTTTATTTCAAACTTTGAGTTGCTCTATAAAGGGAAGGAGATCATCTAGATAGCAAAAAGAGTTCTTATCTCAACTGCCATTAATGAAACACATAAAGTCGGGGTGATCCAACTACATTGGTTGGAAATGAAAAGGTCTTAAATGTTTTAGGGCCTTTAACTTCTCTCAAATTGATGTTAACTAAAATGGGCAAGTGACTTGAGTGATTTGATACAAGGTGGAAAAGTTTCACTTCAGGAAACTTACTTGCCAAGCATAGTTCGCCCAAACACTATCCAAGCTTGTCTAAATGAGCGCACTAATATTCTTCAACCTTTTCAACCAAGTGAAACGGGACCCTACAAAACCAATATCTATCATTCCATAATCATTCATACACTCTTGGTATGAATTAGCTCTCTGCTAGTTACCCTATTTTTCCTCTTTACAAAGTGTTTTGTTAAAATCTCTCATCATAACCCAAGGCTTATCAATGATAGTGGCCCAATTTCTCAACACTTTCCATAATTGTTTCCTTTGTTCCCGAATATGACTAATATAAATAGTTGATATAAACCATGATAGATTAGAACAACGTACCTAGACTTTAATCAAAATTTGCTAACAAGACACATGGTGTTCATTAATTGACACCTCTTCCATATTCCAAAGGATGATAATGCCTCCGCTAAAACATTTTGCTTTAGAGCATATCAGCTTGTTAAATCCTAAGAATTGCTGAAGTTCTTTTGCTAATCCCTCCCCATCCTTGTTTCTAAAAGAATAACAATTTAGGCTAATATTGAGCAATTAAGCTTCAGATGGCATTCTTTTAGCATTGAGAGTTTGCGCCTCTTACTTTCCATGATAGAGTCTTGAAAGGGTTCCTTAGCATATCTGAGGATAAACTATCCATCATTTTATGATTTAACATGGCTATTGATAAACGATACCAACAATTACGAGAATGATTTTGTTGAAAATGATGAATTGTCATCCTCTATTAGTAAGGTCTAAAAGATGTCTAAACTACGACCATCTTCATTTCTCAGACCGTTAGGAGAGTTGATTTCTCCTAATCCTCCATTTACGATATTACAAAAGGCACTCGTTGGACGTCCTTGCATGTCCACTCTAGCAACTCGAGAATGTCTCCCCCCATCAAATTGGTCCTTATTCGTGGCATTTTGACTATTAAGAGGCCTTCTATGTCTACAAATATTTGTCTCTGCCCCTACATGTAGTTCCTTTTTCTCTATAGTGGCCGAAATAGGATTTCGAAATTCTCTCCCTTTTCCACTTCGCTTCGGTTAAGACAATTCCCATTATCTTCGCTACCACTTGCCATGAAAACCATCCTGTCCTTACTCCCCAAATTCGCATGACTAAGTGCAAGTCTCGGTTTGGTGAATTTGTATGAAGTAATTAGATAAAGACGCTGACTTAGAGCATCCATACCTTGTTACCTAGCAAGTTTTTTCAGAGAGAGGGAGGATTTCTCGATTTTTTTATCGAAAAGAGTATCTTGCTTAATATGCAAAGAGCTTATATTTCTCATTGAGGACTACTTCAGGCATTGAGCTACCCCTTTCAATTCCTCAACTATTACACCCATCTCATTAACAGGCTTAACTTCTCCTTATGCTATTCGAGCTTCAATAGTCATGTTTATCAAATCTCAAAGGATACTTCTCTTAGCATCTTGGGAAGCATTTCTTCCAACTAGACTCTTTATATCAATCATACTCGGTAACACAATCCACCTTTTCTCTTTAGATTTTTGCTTATTTTTAACCTTTATCCATTCCCCATTTGGTTCAATAATCAAAGTATTCCTATCTATTGATTCTATACTCTTACTATTCTTTCCTTCCTCTATGGATAGCATTGATTTTCCCCATTACTATTAGTACCCAAATCCATGGGCTCCTTGACATTTGTTTTATTCGTCAAATCTTCCACTAGATGCTCATTACTTTACCCTCCCTCATGACTACTCTTAGTTTGATTCTTATCTTCAAAATTGTTACCTGTCGAGCCAACTTTTCCATCTTACATTGCTCCCAAAAAGGGCAGTTTGAGTGGATTTGTTTTTTTTATCCACATATATCCTTCATATTGAATTCGATAAGACATTTTGTTTAGAATCAAGGTGTGTTTAAGCAGAGTACCAATTTTAACTTGGACACATATCCTAGCGAATCTCCCTCTCTCTAACCCCACATTGTAAGAGTCATAACATAAAATGGGACCAATCTTCTCCTTGATTCTACGTATCGCAAGAGGGGAGTATTACTCCATTAGGAGACCCACTATACGAACCCATACTACAACGGAATCAAAAGAAGATTGATCCAGCTTAAAATTAAGTTCCTACTTTTTGAGAGCCAAACGATAGCTGTTAATGAATCCCTATCTATTATTTATAATCCATTGAAAATACTCGTTATTATCAAATGATATCGAGAATATTCCTGATCCAATATGAATTAAGTCGAGATTAAAGATAGATCTTCACATACACTTTAATTTATCCAACATCAGTTTATATCCTATATTCGGATCCAAGATTTTTTGCAATGAATGTGTATCGCCAAGGAGCATATAATATGTTCTTCTCCGATTTCATAAATTTAACCAAGAAAATGCCCGGACTAGCTTCCTTGTTTAATCGGTTTTCTTCCTCATGTACATCCTTCAAATCATCCTCCACATCCCCATTTTCATGCAATTCACAGAAACAAAATTTTTCGTATGCTCCCGAAACATTTGAGAGCATTATATCCTTGTTTACGACTTCGATAAGATCAATCATTAGCTGCATCTTTCGATTAGCGAGAGGCGCCGCTTCTAGGGTTTCCATTAGTTCCATTCTATATGGATATCCTTTATACTTTAGGAATGTATTAAAATATTATTTTTAAGTATATGTACTCCAAAAAGTTGCGTACCACATAAACAGATATAAGTGAAAAACAGTGAAGGTGGAGTTGGTACGTGTGGAGAGGGACTCGCACGTGATGAAATTTTTGAAACAAAGGTAGTAAAACATGAAAAGAAAAGAAGCATTATTAACATTACACATCCCGTGAAACACCTGGATCCACTTCGTGCTCTTGTCCAAAACACTTTCTTAAAACTACTGTATATTATAATTATTAATTATACCTTATTAAATATATAGATTTTAAAAAATTAAATATGATAAAAAATAAATAACTTTCCTAATTTTATAGGAGGGTAATTATATCGTAGTTTTTTCTCTTAATCTATTAAGCTCGTTTCGCTTCACAAGAGAGTGATTATAAGATAACTGTATAAAATATACTTTATCATGTTTGAGAATTCAAATAGAAAATAAGGTTTGTTTTTTTTACTTGCAATGAGAGTACAAATTGTCTAACTTGAGAATATCTTTTCAATCATTCGATGATCCTTATCTTCAACAGGAGAGATCAGCTTTAATAATCTGTATATTGCACCGATAATTTTCCCGCTTGAATTAATCTTAAATACATCTTCTAGCAAAAGTTCCAGATAAGTGTAAACTGTTTGCAAAGTAGGATGAAATGAAATTTCTTTGATCTTTATATCCACAATTTACTCTTATCTTGAATTGAAAAGATCTTGATAATATTGCACAACTAACAATCTCCAAAAAACACGTGCCACTACTCCAACTTTTCCATAATTTGGTTATTTCGCAACTTAATCAGCTTAGCTTGTTAATTCATCATTTTAAACCTCCTAGAAAAATCAAACATATTAACTAAATACATTTTACTAATGGAGCTGAGCCTTGACCTCCAAAATAGATAACATCAAATAATTTGAGTTCCTTCTGCAAGTTTCTAAGTCCACATATAATTCATCTATGTTCTTAAAATCAGCTTATTTGCTTCCCGCTTTTACTTTTAACTTTGCTTCTATCTCTTAGTAGGATTCCATTAAACGATCTATGTTTTCTTGTGCCGAGCTTCTACGAATGCTTATGAGTTTCAATCAGATTTCATCTTTATATTTTGTCTTTGTGGGTGTAAGAGTTTAGTTGTGAGGGTCATGTATGTGCTACGTATCAGGCCGCATTACACGTAACTAAAGAAATGACTTAACTTACATGTATAGGATGATCGAGTGAGGTAAAATATGGAAATGGAGTAAGCAATCTTAGTAAGACTCTAATATATATGATAATAAATAAAAGAGCGTAATGATATCAAACTCCATGATAAATTAAGAATGGGATAGTGTTTTTGAAGTGTTTAAGTATTTGATCTTTAAGGTAAGATTCCAATAGAATAACAGTGTTAGTTGGAATTTACCTCATATCCAAATCAAGAAGTAAACGTAGTATTTATAACAAATAATAGTTGATTCAATTCGTCAAATTATGATGATAATTAATAATTAGGATTGAATCCTTCTCTTAATGGACTTGAAATGAACCTCTTTGTGAGCTTAAGCCCAAATGGTTATTTTATTAGTGTGAACCAAATTAAAAAAGGTTAAATCTAGCGAACTAATCCAATGGGCCTTGATCATCATGCTAAATCTTCCCTAATCATCCCAAATATATATATGGCCTTAACTCTCTAAGCTCTGTTACTTTAACTCAAAAAGTCAAATCCATTTCAATTATTAGTCCTCTATAATCTTTAATGAAGCTGCTTCTAACTTGGCTTCCAAGTCTCTAATATTTTATGTATTGCTTCTATGTAAACTTATAAGATATTAGAAATTCTACATTTCTTATTTGGCCAAAATTTCTAACCTTTTGTGAACATTTCAAATACTCATTAGTAAATTCTTCATACACAATTAAAAATTAAGTAATGTATTTACTTAAAAATCATAGTAAAAGAATTAAGAATATTTACTTAAAAAATTATCACAATTAATATGTTTATTACACATATTTACATGTTCATATTACAATAGGTTAAGTATTATTATTCAATCATATAAAAAACTATAATATATTAAAGTTCTTTTTTTTGTTATTGGATAATTTTTCAAGGAATGAGGTCATTTTGGGAAAAACTTTATTATCTTTCAAAAATTTAAGAGCAAAGTATTATGAATGCAAAATTTTGTGCGTTAGATTGTGCAAACCTTGCAACCATTCTAAAAGTCATCTTTCGACAAAAAATTAAAAAATTATATATATAAAAGAATAACGAATACATAGACAAGCACCAAAACAAAATTTTGTGTTTCTTGTGCTAATTCATATGATTACACAAGTTTTCATTTTGTTTCTATTTTATTTTATTTTGTTGATGGGAATTTTTAGTACATGGACTACTTTGGCCTCAATAAGATAAGTATTTATTTAACGAGATATATTCTCTTAATCTAAAATACTTATCTCTAGATATGATTATTGATATTTTTCCCGAAATATTTTGGCCTCATTATCTAATACCTATAAATAGGATATAAGACTTCGGATAAAAAAATTCTTTTTCTCTTCCTCCTTTTTATATTGGGGTTTTCACTTTTCGAACCTCATACTAACTGAAACATTAGAACAATCACCGCAAAAAACACACACCAACATTGGCGTTGTTTATAATAAAATGCAACTTACTAACAAAAATTAGCAATTGATTTTCAGAGTTAATTTATCATAAATCGAGCAAAAATCCCTCATCTCAAGAATTGGTTTAAGAAAAGTCAATTGAGTCTTTCAATTTCATTAAGAATGTCATCTTTGATTTTTTTTGGCCGAGGCAAATATTTTGATAATGGAAGGGGCTTCAAAAATTGTTAAATTTGGAGAATCTCATCTCAAAGAAGCCAAGAAATATTTCATCGGGCAACCAGACCCAGGCAGAGGCTCTCGCGTTCTCTCAATCGAGCTAATCGAGTAGGATCATCAACAGTCGAAACTCTTCGTACGACGAAGTCAGTTGAACTCGCTAGGTTTTCATCTCTTTTTCAAGAGAAGTTGTGGATGCCGAAAATCAAGCTGATCTGAGTTGTTCGTGAGAAAAAGTTGCCCAACCCATGCGCACATCCAAACATCGGTTTGGCTGAGCACCGAACCTCCGACCAATCTTAGCAGCACCAAGCCAGGCTGGTCAAGATGGCGAACTGACTTCTGTCTCACAATCCCCAAGCAAAGATCTCAGCAGATCCAAACCTGAAATACTGACAAGTTCATACAAATTCGAGTTGTACATGGCCGAGCCAAGCTGCTGCCTTCCCAAGTCTAAGCTCCATGTTGCAAAACGAAAGTCGTTTCCCATGGTTAAGCCGACCTGAGCTCTACGTCTAGCAACTCTTCATCCATCTCCATGCATGTGAGCCTTTTTCTGAGCATTTGTGACGACAAAGGCCGAGCTTTGCACGAAGGACAACACATGAAGTTCCCCTACCCATCCATACAGAAGCTGCTCTACAACACGGTTGAGAATTCATAAGCGGATAAGCAGCTTCGACATCTTTTCTAAGCGCACATAGATGACCAACTGAGCTCCAATCTGCACATGCTCAAGCAATTTGAGCTGACCTCGTCCTTACTTAAAGCTCGACTCATCGAATAGCAACTTTGCTCGAGGTTTCTATCAAGACAAGCACGAATCCGCTCTCCAACTTCTAAGCACAGTAACTACGAGCTGTTCGCATTTGGTCGAGCTGCATTTGATTTTACATGAACACAAGCAAACCCCAGCTGACCGAGCTCGGAGCTCCTTTTGACCGAGCTCTACCTGATATAGAGCAGCCTACACGGATGCAAGCAAACTGTGAAGAGATAAAAAGCTTGGTAGACTTGGATTTGAAAATTAGAAAGGAAAAGGTGAGCTTATTATTTTGGAAAAAATAAACAGTCGCATATTCTAGTTGTTCGACCTGCAACAGGGGCAGTAATTAATTCATTAGAAAATAAATAAAGCAGTCGAGCTGAGATCCAATGAACCAAACTCTATACAACAAACTGGTAGCCGACGGACTTGCTCTTTACTCGAACTACTCCGCCCAAGTTAATACTCCAGATGGCAGACCCAAGAGAGGCAAATTTTAGGTACGTACCTAGCTACCCATACATAAAATCTAAGCAGGGCCTCCAGCCAAACCGTGTAACTCTTAGCTAACCCAGCTAAGCATAAAAAAAGTTTTAACCTACTTTGTCCTTGATGATGGGAGGTAAGTACATCTATCAATTTTATAGTATAACATATTTGAATTCAATTATCGATCTCTCATTAACTAATTATGAATTACTGGTACTTTTTCTTATTTTTATATTATTTAACCTAATAATTGAATACAAATTATCTCATTCTCACTATTGGACCGTAAGAGTTCCTAAATTGAGTTAATTAGAATCGATTCTCAAATTAACTCTTAACCTTAATTATACTCTACTTGAATTGCTTTTGCAATAGAATATATCAAGATCATTTTAAGTCTTTGAAAAATATTATTTTTATTAGTTTACCCTAATTGGGAGAAATCGAATAGCTAAACCTTAGTCAAATTAATTGTTTCTAATTATACTGGTCTATTCACAATAAGATCTCACGGAATTTAAGGTAAACTCTAACATTGAATTAACAACTTGGGTAAATATTAAATCAACATAATCAAGCACAATGTAAATTAGACTTCAATAGCAAGAAATCATAAATTGAACTAAAATAAAAGAAATAATTCTACATCGATTCTAGGATTCAATATTCAAATACCAAAAAGAAATAAATTAGAATATTGAAAAGAAATTAAAAGGATAACTGAAAATAAACATGAGAGAGAGTTAAGAGATAACCCTCTAAAGGTCTTCAAACCCATTTACAAGGTTATTTATAGTATAAAGGAATCTTCAAAATGTACTTTCAGTGTATCTTCAGCATTTCTTGCAATATTTCCTACATATCTTTCTATTTTCAAATTAGGCTTTCAAATAAAAGATAGATGGAAGTATGTCATTTTCTAGGGCTTTAAATACGCTCAAAATGAGGAAAATTTGCAAGAAATAACATGTTTACAAGTAAGAAACACGGCTGTGCTTCTTAGGCATGAATTTCTCTTCTTAAAAATCACAAATAAGTAAAACAAGGGAAGTATGCCCAAAGTTTATACCTGTGATCCTAACCGTAATTCTCTCAAAATCAAATTCTTCCTTATGTCTTTGCTCTTTTGGGCATCATTTCAGATCATAAGCAATACTCTTTGGTGTAATCCTTTCCATGGCTTCAAAAATCATCTTCAAATCATCCAACACTTGATTAAATTCTTCAAATTCATTAAACAAAGGCTAAAATCAAAATACAAACCAATTAACCACCAAAATCACTAAAAATACATAGGAAATATATAAAACATCATCAAAATAACCCATAAAAACATGTGCAATTTAGCACTTATCACTCCACCAACAGGCCATTTACCTAGTTAAGCAATTGTAATCTGAGTGCTTTCTTCGTCTACACAACAACTCCAAATAGAAGCTTGGTGCACCAAGCTTCTTTTGAAAGAGCACATGTTGGATTGGAGTCCAATCACATGATTTATAATGTACGTGTCAAAAACAAACAACAGCAGCGTTTCGTAGGTTCCATGAAGGTAAACACTTTCCTAAAATGATGTTAAGTTGTGAGTCATGACCAAGCTATTCCTATCTTCACCCAAGCTACTCCCCACAGTAACCAAGCTTCACTAAGCTCCTTCAAGCAGCCCCAAACAGATAACAACCAACTCTTTTTTGCCATTAATGGATATAGCAATTGAGTTAAGAAATAGCCAAGCTCTACTTAGACTCCAAGTCTAAGCCCTCTTAATTGATGAACGGGCTACTCATCTTACTTAACTAGACATCTAAGCTACAACTCCATAACTGATTTACCTGACTAGTTGTTAATCACGCTAAGCTCACATATATGACTAAGCTGTCCACCATACGTACCATACAATGCTCTACATATAATGATACTCCACCAATGACTCAGAACAGTTAAAATACAAATCTTAAGGGCCTTATTCACGCACTAACTCTTCTTGTCGATTCCTCGACAATAAGAATTGGGGGTAAGGGGTGTAGAAGGATAACTTGCAAGTGTCACAAAGACGGACAACAGTTAGTTTTCATCAAGAGCTTTTTCTGGCTCCTTAGGTAACCTCACCAATGCGACTAAAGCCTAAACACTCGAGGAACTCCAAAACAAAGAAGGAGTTGATTCATCACTACCATGGGTAACCTTATTGGCACAGACTCTCAAGGAATTCCTAAACTAATAAAAGATTGATTCCTTACCCTCTTGGGCACCTTGCTAGCATAAACACCTATTAAACTCTAGAACTAATAGAGAGTTGATTCTTCACCCTCTTGGGTACCATTACTTACATAGATGCCTAAGGAACTCCTAAACTAATAGAGGGTTGATTCCTCACCCTTTTAGGTACCCTTACTAGCACAAATACACAAAGAACTCTTGAACTAGCTAAGGGATGACTCCTCAACCATCTTAGGTACCCTTACCGGCATAGACGCCAATGAAACTCCTACATTAAGAGGTTGATTCATCGATCTCTTTAAGTAAACCTACTTCCTAATGCTTAAGGGAACTCCTAAAACTATGGAGGATAAGTGACTACCCTCCTTACTACACTCATTTATGAGCCCTCCAATCACAGTAAAGGTTAGATGACTCAACCTCATACTAACCTCGCTAATATGGCTATTGCCTAAACATTTGAGGAATGTGTTCCTTTTTAGGCACTCCGGCCTCTCTAGACCCTCTACTTTTTAGGCTACTACTTCTTTAAGCACTTTAGCCTCTTCAGACCTTCGCCTTTTCAAGCTTCTTCCTTCTTAAGTGCTCTGACCTTTCATCGAGTCCCCTACAATAAAGTCAACCTCTCTCTAAGTCCAAAGACTCACCTAAGCCCACATTAACATAGGTTCGAACTTATGAGGCCGACTTGATCTGAAACCAAGTTAGTCTAAAGGTGTTGCTTGACCTGCACCCAAATCAGGCTTATAGAATTTGTAAGCCCTAAAACTAAGCCAATTGACCGTAGGATTGAACTTAGAACATAAGGTTTTAGGCGATCAGTTAAAAAATCCGATCAAACCCAAATTATAAACTATTAAGAGAAATATTAGTAAAAATGACCCCGTAAACTTGAATTTAAGAAAATAAGTAATAAAATAGGAGACTATAAAATTTTCAAATTTTAAATGTAATAATTACTAATTACCGAAAAGGCGAAAAATATAATCTAATAACTAATAAATTAATAGAGATAGATTATATGTAAACTAAAAATTTTAGAATGATCAAAATAATAATTAGGAATGTTCACATGTACCCCACATGTATTTACGTGTAGATAAAAATACGTGAAATTACCTAAATTGGCCAAAAACTTAGTAAATAATTAAAGAAAATTATAAATTAATTGTGAAAAAAATCAGAAAAAAATCAAAAGAGTGTGGAATGATGCAAATCTAGTCGTGTCAAGTTAGAATCTAAAAAAGAAAAATTAACCAATTAAATTAAGACAACACAAAAGCTAAAAATTAAGGGATAAGACAATTGTCTTGTCCAATTTAATACACAATAAATCCCCTAAAACTCTATAAATAGCAAGAAAAATCACAGAGCTCATTTGGGTAGTTTGGAAAGTGAGAAAAATAGAGAGAGGTGAAAATTGAGAGAAAAATTCAGGTTAGAAAAAAATTACGAAAAACTGTGCAATTAGGGCCTTTAAAGGGAACTCCCACCAAACGAGCAACTGGAAATAGACAACCACCACCACCACCACACGGTGGTGGTAGCACCCAAGCCTACTGACAAGGCCACGGTGACCGGCGGTGGCCGGAGCCACCCAGATCGGTGAGTCCGATTTCTAGCCCAATTCTTGTGTAATTTTGTAAAAATAGTAAATATTATTAGAAAATTATGAATTTTGTTATTCTGGAATATTTTTGTATGTAGTTTTTAGAAAAAATATTATTTTTATGAAAATATGTCTAGTAATATATGGTCCTTAAGAAATCATGCAAAACCGAGTATATTTTGGTTTAGAAATAAATAATCTTAGGAGTGTAGTTTTGAGCCCAAAATTTTTGTGTAGATTACTTAGATGATATAGAACAGTGCTATGAAGCCCGTTTTCAAAAATTAATTTTAAAAATTTTTAGATAATTTTTAGGCCCTAAAATGAGGCATAAAATGAGTAATTTAAGGTTAATTAAGTAATTAAATGATTAATTACTGATTTAGTGAATAATTATATGTTTTAGGATGTTGAAATCTAATGGAGTATGATACTTGCAGCATTTAGGGTGTTAGATGTAATTATCAGGTTAATTATGTAGTAAATGATTAATAGGGAAAAATAGTTAACTTTAAGTTAATTTTGTAAATTAGGGAAATTAGAAGTAAAATCTGATTTAGGATGAATTTAGACATTTTGAAATGATAATTGATGTTTAGGGATGGTAATTAAAGTGATAGAAATATTAGAAATGCATTATGTACATAATAGGCAATAATGCATAATATGTAATTTTTGAAAATATAATAAATAGAAAATATTAGGATAAAAATTGATATTATATAAATAATAGGGATATATAATAAATCTGATAAGAAACTTGAATTTATGTAATTATATAAAAAATGTAAAAATTTCTCACATCAGGAGTAAATTTGGTACACTAATAAAGATATAAATGTACCGGGTGAAATAAAATACTGACTAGGGGAAATAATGATATTTAGGAGATCAGGAAATAATGTGATTAATTTCACATTATGAGTTGAAACGAATTTCTTGGGTTGGAATATAAAACATTACTTAGAAATTGAACTAGAAACCTAATTTAAAAATCGATGTGGAAACCGAACCTGAACCTAACCCCGAACCTGAACCTAAAATAATTATAAAAGACTTAAGACTTAAGACCTAAATAATTGAGCATATTAAACCCTAAACAAAACCTAACAATAAGCGTTATAGGATAAAATGAACCTATAATAGTTATATGAAAAGCTGAAACCACGTTTGTCTTATAGGGATGATCGGCGATGGCCTAAGCAAATCGAACCTCGAGTAAGTGAGTGAGAAGTCAAGGTAAGTTGGAATTAATACGATGCTGTATTTCGGAGGCTTAAGATTATGCTTGGTTATGCTTGTTAGATAGTTGGATGTGTGCATGTGTTTGATTATGGGTGATGCTATGATTATGTTTATTGCTCTAGCATGTATTGTATGATTTGTATGAAATGATTGATCACCCTAAACTGGACTTAATCAAATATACGACCAGTAATCATAATCGGACATGCACGGCAACTAGTTAAGGGAACCTAGGACTCTCCGGCCAAATACCAACCCCTTTGAAAGGGATAGCGCAGGATTGTAAAATGATCCCTTCTTCATCCTTAGTCGAACTAAGTGACAGGAGAGGAGGTCGCGGCGAGGGTGAAGTCAGTGGTTCAAAGGTAGTCGCGGGAGGAGCGAGGTCTCCATTGCACAAGCTTGGGTTTGGTCGTGAGCTGTTGCATTAGGGTTTGGTCGTGAGCTGTTGCATTAATGGCAACTCCTCAACCTGGATTAGAGCGGGCACAATTTCTCTAATCTCACGACGGGGCTGGACAATGTCGTGCGATGGCAATTGCTTGCACATGCATTGCACCTAATAAGTGATTGAAAACCTTATTGTGTTTTTGGTATATTTTAAGTCTTCCATCCTAACTTACTGAGCTGTGGTTGCTCACATCCCTATAGACGTCGTGCAGGTACTGGCTAAGAAACGGCAAATCACTACTCTGAAGTTAGCAATTGCTGGATCCTGGGAAGTGAGGAAAAATATTTGAAGAACGAACATATATTCTTAAGGTCTAAGTTTTGTTTTATTTAGAATTTTTCATTTTTGAATAATGTAATAACTGAATTATAGTATATATATATATAAATTTTCTCACTTTTTTTTTAGGTAAATGCTTTATCTAAATTACAAACTGTTTACTTCAAAGCGGGTTAGTTATGGACACCTTGTGTAGATCAGGTCTAAGATAGCGGTTGTAAGGCCAACTTCTATTTTAGGATGGTTTATACGGCGGGGCTATTACGACTTTTCCGCTTCGAGGCGTGACGGAATTTACCTATTTTAGCAAAATTTTACACCACCTTTGAGAAAGTTAATCTGGCTTAACCCAACTTGCCCCCAGGTCAAGTTCTCATTAGCACCATATTAGCAAAAGCTTCTTCAAGCTCTCAAGTGCCAACTCGTCTAGCTCAAGTTCTAACTATTTGGTTTGACCTAGCTACCCTGCCATTCAAACTATGTCAAAAATCTAGCTTACTAGCCTCAACTCACATTTGTCGAGCAACAACTTGACTTAGAGCCTTTGGGGCCCGTTCATACGCTTACTCTCCTTAACAAGTCTACTGTTAAAGAAAGTAGGGAGGCAATATTGATATGCATTTTTAACACATAGGCCTTAGACCAAAGATACACTCTAGCTTCAGCAAGATAAGCATTTATTTAACAAGATATACTTTTCTAATCTAAAAGATTCAACTCTAGATATGATTGCTCATATATTTCTTAAAGTATTTTAGCCTCATCACCTATAAATAGGAGATAAGCTCCCTCAGGTAAAAGTACTCTCTCCCCTTCTCTTACTTTTAACATTAGAGTTTTCACTCTTCATGACCCATGCTGACTCTGGTATCAAAGTGGTTGCATCACAGTATCCTCCAGCATAGTCTGATAGTTGTTTTTTGTAGGATAAATCTCAAAAAAGAAGAAGAAAACTGTAATTTATAACAATGGGAGAAATTAATTGACACTACTTAATGAGAGTTGTAATTACCATCTATGGAATTGATTAAAAACGTGCAATAAATGCATTTACCACTAAGATAAGATTGATGACTCAACTTTCACAAGTTATATAGATTATGATAAACTTTATGAGTACCTAAAAACATACAATTAAATTATCATCAGCAAGTTATAGTTGACTAGCATAAACACCGATCTCTTAATAGGATAAATTAGGTTCTATTCTTGCATTCCTGTTGTTGTAAATTGTAATAGTATTTGGAAAAACAATATATATATACAAATTATTAGGTAGAATCAAGCATCGCAACTAACTCAAGCATATACGGGAAGAATCCACCAATTTCCATTTTCATGGCCCAATTTGTGCATGCACAAGTTTACACCTCATTTTAATTGGCTGCAAATTAAAAGATTATCTATACTTATAAATAGTAATAACGCACGTGTTGCAGATACACAGTTTGTAATACCTTATAGTTTGGACTAGTGATCTTTTTTAATCTACCAAAAGTAAGATACATTTGAACCCACAAATTTTAATATTTTTTAATACATTTTAAAGTAAAAATATTAACAAAAGTATCTTTAAGACTTTTTCTCGAAATTTAAAAAAAGGGGGGAAAGGAGAAAAAGAAAAAGGTTCCCTAATTAATACTAATTATAAGAAATAGATTTTTTTTTAAAAAAGAGTTAGATTAGTAAAATATTACTATGAGATAACACAAACCCCACGGTGTGCTACTATAAATTACATGAAATGGTGTTGTAAATTTATATTATTTAAATAGGTTAATTTATTATCTATATCATATAAACTTATGGTTAGGGAATAGAGTAACACATTATCTATTGCAAACTCGAACTTCAAACTTTAGGTTACAACATAACACTCAACATAGTCTATCATCATAGATAAGAAATATACCCAATGGAGTACTTAAAATAGTTTTATTTAAATGAAACTATGGTATTATGTATCAGTATATATATATATATGTACCTATCTATACTACAATCTGTTTGAATCGTAATTATAAATAATGTCTTCTCGCTATACAGGATAATAACCTAAATAGTAGTAACAATTGTAATCTATATTAAGTGTACTTAAGTATATAGTAGAGAAAATTGACACCTAAACATTTGAGATGTCTCCTTTTGTTTTGTGCTATAGATTGTAGTTGGAGGAGGAACAACCTAAAATAGGATATACTTACCAAATGACAAATGACATGAGAAAATAATAATTAAGTTCATAGTTAGTAATGCTTAATTGGACTAATAAAAAGGATTTATAATTTCCATAGCAGTTAATTTAGACCTATAATGTGTTTTTCTCATCTAATTGCTTGAGATTTAATAATAATAATGATAACGATGATAAGATCAGTTTAAAATATGTTGAGTATAAAGAGAGAGAGAGAGAGAGATAATGTCTATTGGTAATGTTAAAAATAACTTATTTAACTTATAAGAAGAAACAAAAATATAAAAGTACAAAAACACATCAAAAAGACATTGTATATATAAACGTATATATGTGTACATATCCATGTAGTTACCAAATAATAGGTACAAATGATATATTAAATCACTATAATTATAAAATCAATAAACGCATTAAATCAAGGGGTCGCAGCAAATGAATTACCTAAAAACTCTATCCTTTAATGAAACAAGGACATAAGTATGCCTAATAGATACTTGCTTTAATTATATTGGACCACTATCAACAAAGCTTGTGTAAAGCTAGATCAAACCAACAAATGTAACTATTGTAAATTGATAATAGCATCTTGCTCGCTCCTTTACAATAGAGAAATAAATAAATAAACGGTAAGAACCAAAAAAAGAAAAAAAAGGAAAGGAAAGACAAAAAGAAAGTAACCCCCACAAATTGGCATTTAGGGCACTAATCCCTAAATGTAGGGCATTCACAAAAGTTCTTCTTATAGCTCAAAGTTTATGAAAGATCATAAAAATTAATTGAAATGACTTCATAAATTGGATTTCGGGAATAGATTGATAAAGTACAATGTAATTAAATGGTTAAATATATTGTTTTGTTTGTTATCTGACGAAATCACGAAATAGATATATTCTATTCGAATGTATATTTTAACTACTCGAATGATTGTACTAAGAACAAAAATATCTATATCTATATATCTATATAGATAAATAAGAGATAATTATATAATATCTTATCAATATACATATTTATATATGTCTACATATATATATATATACATATATATTAAGGAATTGTGTAAGTATGTGTATTAATATATATTTAAATATATATACATAGTTATATAATGTGCATATTAAAATATTTAAATATAAACACTAACCGCCTTAGTTGAGGTGGTGAAAGATGATCATATAATAGGCTCTTGGGAGTCATTCCACTTCAACAACGTAATTGCACCGAGAGAGAGAGAGAGAAGAAAAAGAAGAACCTAAATTTAATAATTTAATCAAGTTTTCATATTCAACAATTTCAAATAATTTTGTAATTTTTTATGTGTTTTTTTTTCTTTTACATTCAGTCGTATTAGAGAAGATATATCTATAATAAAAAAAATGAAAATACAAATAAAATAATGATTTAATTATGACTTTAATAATTTTTGCTATGGGGATCTTTATTATGATATATTAGATTAGTATGTACACAATAATAATCTTTTGTAAATACCATGTACAAATATATTTATGAACTGTTAATATTCACAAAAGATAGATATGTTACACCAGCGAATACATGAAAGTAACATATATATATATATATGTGGATATATGTAATGCATGATCTTCTCAATCTAACTTCATATCATATTTGACCCTTATAAAATTGTCTTGCCCATCCAATTGTTAAGCATTAGATAAATAAAAATATAATCATAGAAACAAGGTAATTAAAATAACAATAGCAACAATAAGGCCGATAAGTAATACTTAAGATATATTATATGATCAAAATAGTAATATCAAAAATTCCAAAAACCAAAATAAGAACAGAAATAGTTATAAAGAGTCGACATATACTTTATCATGACATGTAGAAAACAAACTAGTCTTTATTTCCACCTTCTTAAACTATTATTACATTTATACTTCGTCAAATTAATTCAGTACTTCAATCTAGCTTTATAGATAAAATATTCGAATGTGATTCTAATTGAAACAAAACATTGGTTCAAAATTTGATTTTATGGAAAAGTGTAGAACTTGTTTGACTTGTCATGACATATGATAGGCTATGAACCTAGCATTTATATCTCATGCTTGCAAACAAATAGTATAGAACCTTCGATTTTACAAGTAGTAAATTCTATTTCATGATCAAATGTTACATTCTTTATCAGGTTACGAATCAATGAGATTCCATTCGTGCATTAGAAATTCAATAGAAAATATAAACTTGTATTATAGGTATTAATTATTGGTAAAACTACCCTTTGAAAAAAAAATTGCCACATTTAATTACAAAATGCAACTATCTAGTTCGATCAATACACATGGGTACAAGAATATAAGATCAACATAAAAGGTGGAGCCAGTAATCTTAGTTAAGCATAAGACATCTAGTTGGCTAAGAAAATGGGAAAGTAGAAGCAAAATTTAAGGAAAACACTTAATCATCTATTATCTACATCCCTATTAAACTGATCGCCCTATTACATTTAAAGAATTGGTAATGTCTAACTACTTCTATATGTGGGTTACAGGTTGCTATAAATTATATGTGTACTTCTCATTTCATATATTTTACTTTATTAAATATAGGTTTAGTAATATAACTACTATATATAAATATATATTTAAATGTAAAGTATGTTTCGGCTATAGTATGTCATATGTAATTATTATCTAATCCGTAATTTTTCTATATGTGTACATAAGTGTTATATATCGTAAATCTTATTAGATATGTATACTTAAAGGTATTTTGGACCATGTATAACAAGATATCACTCAATGATGACCATATAGTCACAAAACAAATATAATTAAATAGATTATAACATTCATGAAAACTATACAAATCCTTAACTTCCATTCTATTCTATAGGAGCTGTAAGCAACAAGGATTTTGAGAATAGCAAATTTGTATAAGTAGGTTGTAAGCCCTAAAGTTAAGCTAAGTAACCGTAGAATTGAACTTAGAACTCAAGGTTTAGGACAATCGGTTAAAGAATCCGATCAAACCCAAATTATAAACTATTGAGAGAAATATTAGTAAAAATGACCTGGTAAACTTAAATTTAAGAAAATAAGTAGTAAAATAGGAAACTATAAAATTTTTAAATTTTAAGCATAATAATTGCTAATTACCGAAAAGGCGAAAAGTATAATCTAATAACTAATAAATTACTAAAGATGAATTATATGTATACTAAAAATTTTAGAATGACCAAAATAATAATTAGGAATGTTCACGTGTACCCCACATGTATTTACGTGTAGATAAAAATACGCGAAATTACCTAAATTGGCCAAAAACTAAGTAAATAATTAAAGAAAATTATAAATTAATTATGGAAAAATCAAAAGAGGATAAGATGATCCAAATCAGGTCGTAGCATGTCAGGATCTGCCAAATAAAAATCAACCAATTAGAATTAGGCAACACAAAAGCCAAAAATTAAGAGAATTGGGCAAAGTCATGTCTAATTAATGCATAATAATTACAAAAATCGTCTATAAATAGGGGAAAAATTTCCAAAACTTATTTGGGCAATGAGGAATCTGAGAAAAATCGTGAGACCCAAAAATTTGAGAGAAAATTCAAAAAACAAAAAAAAAAAAAGAAAAGAAAACTGTACAGATTGGGCACGTGAGCCAAACCCACGTCTCACCACTACCTGAGACCGAGCCGCCACCACCACCACACTACACTAAACCCACCGTCTGGGCCAGCCGATAACCTTGGACCGGGTTTGGACGGCCAGGAAGCATCGAACCGGGTGAGTCCCATAATTGTCCCGATTTTGTATAATTTTGTAAAAATAGTTATTCTGCCCATAAAATTATGAAACTTGTTATTCTGAGGTTTTATTGTATGTAGATTTAGGGAAAAATAGTGATTTAGTTTAATCACATCTGGAAATATAGAGTCCTTAACAAATTGAACAAAACCGAGCATGATTAGAACTAGAAATAAATAGACTTAGGAGTGTAGTATGGAGCTCAATTTTTTTTTTGTAGGATGCTCATGTGATATAGAACAGTGTTATGAAGCTATTTTTTTAAAATTAATTTTTGAAATTTTTAAGTTAATTTTTAGCTCTAAAATGATGGAAAAATTGGGTAATTTTGGGTTAATTAGGTGATTAAGATACTAATTACTGGTTTAGTTAGTAATTAGATGTTTAGGGATGCTAATCTTTGATGTGGAAATCTAATCCTAGCCTTTGGAGTATTAAGTATGGTTAATTGAGGGAATTAGGTAGTTAATGTAAGAAATTAGTAATATGTGAAATTAAAAATTAATAAATCTAAAAAATTAGGGTTATTAGATAATATTATAATAGAAATCAGAAAAATAATAAACCTGAAATAACATTTAATTTTAAGTAAATGTCTCAAAACGTAAGATTTTCTTATATCGGGAATAAATCCGACACCCCAATTAGGGTTAGCGTGTACCGAATAATTTATAATACTAAATTAAGACTCAATAAGATATTTGAATACCTGAGCGTAATGTGATTAATGTCACATTAGGATTCGAGCATATTTAAGACTTAGGAATCAAAATTTAAAAGCTAATTTAAGATTCGAATCCCGAAATAGAGTACAATGAATCATTAGTACGTTATAGGTATACCTGGAAAAATGAGTTAAATTATGAGTTAGAATATGAATCCTTAAAGTATAAGTACTAAAAAGACCTATTTGTATTATAGGATACCCAGAGACAAATCAGCTTGCGACTAAGGGATCGAACGATCGAGCGATCGAGTAATTTCAAGTAAGTTGGGTTATTGCTTATTGTAATAGAGTACTATTTATGTGGTACTCGGAGACTTAGGATTGTATATGGTTATGATTGTAAGTAGTTTACACATGTGTTTGACGTATCTAAATCCATGCTGAAATTGTGATGTGAGTGATTTTGTGTTATGATTAAATTGGTGTGAAATTGTTTGAACACCCTAAATGAAACTTAATCTTATTCGACTCTAAGAACCAAAAATGTCATACATTGCAACCCATTAGGGGATCATAGGATTCTCCAACCAAATACCGACCCCTTCGAAAGAGATAGCGCAGGATTGCAAAATGTTCCCTTCTTCATCCTTAGTCGAATTAAGTGACAGGAGAGGAGGTCGCAACGAGGGTGAAGTCAATGGTTCGAAGGTAGTCGCAGGAGGAGCAAGGTCTTCATTGCACAAGCCTGGGTTTGGTTGTGAGCTGCTGCATAACATAGAACTCCTCAACCCGGATTAGAGCGGGCGAAATTTCTTTAATTTCACAACGGACCGGACTACGTTGTGCGATGACACTTGATTGTTGCATTGCATGAAAATAATTGATAGATAATCTTGTTTGTGCTTGTATGCATTCATGAGTCTTCAATTCAACTTACTGAGCTGTAGTTGCTCATACCCTTATAGATCCTTTTGCAGGTTCTGATTTCTGAATACTTCAAGTACTATGCCGCCCTACAATTACCCAGAGGTTAGTCCTTTGAAGCCAGGGGTGTAAGGATCACGTTACTTAGTATAATGTGTAACTAGAGTGACTTTGTAGTTAAGGATAAAAGACTGATAGTTATTATGTAATCTAGTGAACTGTTGTGTTTATATAAAACTTCCTGGAAAGCTCTATGGACTTACTTATATTTATCTATGTTTATTAGAAATTTGTAATATTTATCATAATTGCAGTATAACTGTTAATCGGACTGTTTATTTCAAAGCGATGAGTCGTCGACGCCTTGTGTAGATCATGTCTATGGTAGGTACTGTGAGGCCGGTTACTATCATAGAATGGTTTACACAGCGGGACTGCTACGACTCTGCAACTTCGGGGCATAACATAGGTAATAGAAATTCCGAGTAGGATTTATGGAAAATCGGAGTATATGCTCGCTTATAATTGTAAGTAGTTGTTTGTGCACATGTTACAACCGTACTTAGTTACTAGGATGCTAATTGATAGCTGAGCTACATGTTTTGCTGTATTGATTGACCTTATTTGGCATGTTATAAGTTAGTTGATCACCCCTGACTAGACTAATTGAAACACAAACTAAAATTATAAACAGACATGCATCACATCCCACTAGAGGACAGTTAGATTTTTTTAGCTAAATTCCAACACCTTCGATAAGGTTGCAATGAACTAGCATTTTTCACCCTTAGTCAAGCTAAGTGACAAGTAAAGAAGTTATGGGGAGGTTAACGATGTCAATTTGAATATACTCACGGAAAGAGCAAGGGTCTCAATTGCACAAGCCCGAAATTGGCCGTGAGAGAGCATCTTGGCCTTTGTAATTGGCATTATAGCCATCATATCGTAACTCCTTAACCTAGGTTAGAGTTGATATAATTTCTCTAACTTCACGACAAATAGGATAACAACATGCAGATAGCACATTGCTTGTTCATACATTGCACGTAATAATTGATTGATAACCTATTTATCTTGCTCAGTTTTTATAGGCTTTTTGTCTCCTACCTCTTACTGAGTCCATAGTTCTTTAGCTCATTCCCCTATAGTTTTTTGCAAGTTAAGGAAGTTAAACTATGAGATGGGTTAGGATCTTAAGTGTACAAGAGTTTCTGCAAATCCAACAGGAGGACCTATGCTAGGATGTAGATGTAAGTTATGAGAGAAAAGTTAGCTTTAGAATTACTTTTACTACTCGTTTTACCATTTGGTGAGAGATTTTGTTTCTCTATGGTTCTAAAGGTTCATACGAGAAAAGGAAGCCTAGAGATTCTTTTTTATAAACACCTCTGTTTATATATATATATATTATACAACATCGAATAGTTAAGTTAAAGCCTTTATAATTATAGAAATAGAACAATTTTCATATCTCAAACTAGGCAACTTATAGAAGCATTGACCTTTGAATTTAAAGCACAACAGGGTTTACTAGTATTTATAAAGAATGAGAAAACCTTTTTGGTGTTTTACATGTTTTAGGAAAACAAAATGACTAAAATCTCATCTGTATTTTTTATTAACTACCATAGTACTTATTATACCAATAAGAGATAAAGGGATTAATAAAAATAGTACAGAATTGCACTTGTGCATGCAACTACCGGAATAAGTCTATTACTTTATTGGATAAAGAAAGTAATCCTGAAAAGAATATAAGGAAAAAAATATAGCATTGTCAGGATATTCAATTATGCTCAGAAAGATCTCAGAGTAGTAAAAAACCTTCATTTCATTCGGTAAGATTTATTTGTCTTGCACCCTATACAAGATTTGCGTGTTTGATGTTTTGTGACTTATAAGTGCGATGGTTTCCATTACATGAAAAATGCTTTCCAAGTCCTAAACAGTAATTTCTTTGATATTATCTTAATCATTGCCAAAATATATATATATATATATTCATGATTGTCAAAATCGAGATTCTAATAAATATATACGCAATAGTTAACTGAAAACTTAAAATACATGATACAAATAAAAAATTCATCATAAATTTTAGTTACCGTATGAGTTTAATACAAATAGCTAAGTACAAATAATAAATTATTATGCAAATTCATAAAACATTAACAAAAATAAAAGACTAATATAAATCATTAACTACCTCGTTGTCTTCAAAACTAACATCTCTCTCTTCACAATCATCATCACCATCATCAGCAATATCCTTATTAGTATTGCTATCAATTATATCAATATCTTTTAAGTTTTTTTGAAGTATCGATAAAATCAATATCATAAATTTTCAAATCATCTCAACCCATAACTCTTCAAATTTATAAACAATGAAAAAAGTATAAACAAAAACAGAACAAGTGTTATCGGTACAAATAAATTATTCTGGTCATTAATGAAACTAAACCATATCTAAGTGACTTTAAGTTAACATTAATGCAGCTATGGAAGTTAACTTCAAAGATTGCATTTGACAAGTTCTTTAGCTCCCAATTACAACTAGCAATATTTTCCGTGTGTCGCAAGCTATAACATAGCTTAATTTGTAGCTTAGACCGTATGAATTACAAATCTAATCGGTCTTCCTTCGGCTTAAGATACAAACCCGCATTACATAATAATAAAATTAACATACATAAAACTTGAATTACATGCAACACGTCAGAAACTTACCATGAATTCTCGAACATGGAACAGCTACTATCACTTAAGATATAATAAAATAATCCAAAGATATACATTATATTTTATTATTATATTTGTTTCCTTTGCACAATTACTCAATCGTTAGCAAGTTAGCACATACTTCTAAATGACAACAACAACAAAAAAAAAAAAAAAGGGTTAATGATTGTACCTAAACCAGAGCTTTGTGGCATTACAAACTTGCAATGATCTTAAGTCCTCCGATATGTCGTTGTTTATCTTGTTATAATAAAGCTAAAGAGATCTCAAATGTTAGCTTTGAAGTCGAGACAAGAAGAGAAGTAGAAGAAGGGCGTGGTTGTAGCGTTGAAATGAAAGAAGATGGGAATAGGAAAGCTGTAAGTGTGATTTTCTAAGGGGCTAAAAATAATGGGTATGTTAAGTCGTAAAAATAATGGCCAATCTAAAAAGCCTATCAAGCCAAAATTTCATATATTTTTATTTAATTATATAACATTGGTATAAAATGGAGAGTAAAATCGGGATTTTATTAACATTAGAGATTCAAATGGGGATTCTAAAAGGATTTTACTCAAAAAAGATTTGATGTGAGTTTTAACTAACAAACAATTCAAAAAATCGTAAAATTATAGAATTAAAAGAATTGAATCAAGATTTTAATAATCATGCATACATCATATATTCTTTATATTACAATATATAATAGATGCGAGCGTTGAACATCGAGAGATAGACGAAACACACGCTATTTTACTTTATTTTTAAAATTAAATAGAAATCTTCTAGCATACATATAAATTAAATCAAAATTGCAATTATACATGCACCTGTCTAAATAAGCATATTATTCCTTGAAAAGAGAATTCCCGACAAAGAAAATACAAAATAGTGAAAGGTACATTTTGTTCGGTATAGACCGATTGTTGTAACTCGGCAAGCCAGTCGAATGGCTGACTATTCATAAAACACAGCCCGCCAACGCCTAAGTCCGGTCTAGACAAAATTGAGAGACTAATAAAACCAATCCAACTATCACCTCGGCTCGCTCTTAAAGCCTAAACGGTTCGGTTATTATTATTCCACCACTTTTTTGGACACTAATTATACCGGATCAACTCTTAAATAGTCGCTTTTAAGCGTCTACCTATTAGATTGACTCTTTGCTACTGTTACTATTTTTGGGGAAAAAAAATTTGAAAAAGAATGAATTGAGATTGCGTAATGTCATATTTAGTCCTCAAATGCACTCTTGGTCACACCCTTTTTATCCACTTCGGAGCTAATCTCGATCAATATAAATTTAGTGCTAACTAATCTAAGGTTAAAATTTTAGAAAATCCATAAGGGAAAACTAGTTAAAGGAAGGACTAACTTTTGAAAACTAGAAATTGGAACCTTTTTTTGAAATCAAACAACATATAAGATAGCATAACATCCCTCTTAACTTTGAATTTTTTTCTTTATTTAAATTCATTTTTAAATTGTATAAATCTTTTTTAAGAGTTAACGGTAGTATTAAATTACAACATGCTCTCTTGGAGTAAATTCTCTCCATTATCATTACTTCCATATATTATAACGGTCCTATTAACGAGTATTTTTAAATGTTGAGTAATAAATCTAAAGGAAAGAAACAATTCATTTAAGGTCATTAACTGTGGTCCCAAGATATTCAATAGATAATGTATCTATCCTTACATAAATTTGGACCAAGGAGACTAGAATTATGGTTTTTGCAGAAACATGAATACATAGTTCATTCTCTTCAGAGTATCCTAGGCTTCCTTTCCATAAATTTTTGGTTTGAGGTGGACAAAAGATGATTCCACAACTACCAAAAGGAGAACGAGTGTCGGATGATGAGATATTATGGAGCCGCCCAAAGCATTTACAAGCTGGAGAAAACTGTTGCTGAATTGATAGATATTATGGAGCATTTACAAGATGCAGAAAACTGTTGCCGAATTAATAGATATTATGGAGCCGTCTAAAGCATTTACATGCTGCAAAAAACTGTTGCTGAATTGATCTTTTATCGTACGACATTATGCACTCGGGAAACAAGCGAGCAATGCCTTTCCAAGGGCCTAGAATAGGTTGCAAGTAGCGATAACGAGGGCTCAAAAGCTTTGCTTCTTAGCTTTTGGCTGGATACCATTATGCAACTTAAAAGGAAGCTAGAAGCCGAGTTTATAAAAATCCAATCATCTATATATATATATATTAACACGTGACAAGTGTATTAATACTTATGATCATATGTTTAGTATATGATATATAATATATAATTTACGATTGGATTTGTAAGAACTCGATGCTTTTTTTTTTTTTTTTAGATATTAATGGACGAATTAACTGTTATGTAAGCGACCTTTCATGCATGTGAAAAATGAATTTCAACAAAAAAAAAAAAAAAAAGCAATTAAGATGCTTAGGATTATAGTTTCTCAATTAATTTTCTAATGTTAACTAGGACTTATCATATAATCCTCAATATCCACCTATGCGGTATAACAAATGGCTTAAAAATTTAATATAATTTTTTTATAAATTATTTTTTCATAATAATAAATTAAAATTTTATTACTATATACAATAATAAACTAATTCTTCATACATTTAAAATATTTTTAAATATTGGTTTTAAAAGTAACGATAATATGAAACTTACAAATGTGTTAGAATAATTGTTAAGCAACTCTCTCAAAACACCTATTAATAAAATGGAGAGTTGTTTAAGTGGAAGAGTCGTTTAAGATACTAGTACAATACTTTAAACAACTATCTATGCACCCGATTGATTAAGATGGTGTAATAACCAAAAAAATTACTAGGGAATGGAGAAAATCAAATTGTACAAGGAATGATTATTCCACGCTTATTACTAAAAAAATCAAGCATCATATGTTTAATATATGATATATGTTATGCAATTACCATTGGATTTGCAAAAACTTGATTTACACGATTATTTTTCTTGAGATATTGATGGATGAAATAACTGTGTGTAAATGATCTTTCATGCATGTGCAAAATGGATTTAAAAAAAAAAAAAGCAATTAAGATGCTTAGGAATATAATTTCTCGATTAATTTTTTGATTTTAACTCAAACTTATGCTATGACCCTCAACATCCATCTGTGCCATTGAAACTAACAACTTGAAAATTTTAATATAATTTTTAATTTTATAAATTATTTTTTTCATAATAATAAATATATGCGTGTTATTATATACAATAATAAATTAATTCTTCGTACATTTAAAATATTGGTTTAAGAAGTAACAATAATATGAGATCCACAAATATATTAAAAAATTATTAAGTAACTCTCTCGAAACACTTATTAATAAAATGGAGAGTTGTTTAAAATGTTAGCATGAATTTGAAAGAGATAACCTAAGATTAAGTCTAAATTTTATCTATGATCTTAAAAATAAAATACAGGTATGTTTCATCACTAGATTATGGTACATATCTTTCACATTTTATTCGTTGATGATCTAGCTAGCTGGCAAAATAGCACAAATTAAAACAATCTTTCATATATGGGATAGACAAAGTCTCTTCGTCGTGGAATCGAAGGGCGATATTATCATAATATACAAACAACCATTCATGAACATCGACCCATCTACATGTATAGTTAGGTAGCTAATTGACATCGTTTCCCATGCTCAGAATTTGAGTACATGACATGTATATGGTTGTCACCAGAGCAACTTTCTAGCATGTCTCTTCATCTTCGGGGACAATCTTATTCTTGTGGCATCTTCCAAAGGCATGTAGACATATCCTCCAACCAATATTTATATAAAGATAATTGTGACAGAAAAGAGGTATGTTTATAGTGTAAAATTGTGGATAAACGTTTTATAACATGTAACATATATTTTCTTTTAAATTTAGATGTAGATTAGATGTTACAACATGTCGCATATATAGAGAAATTGTTCATAAGTGTAAGTCTATCTGATTAAGTTGGTATTAATGAATATCCTGTATAATAAAATTATCCGTTTACTTATAGTTCAACTGGCATAAGTACTTTTTCATAAAAGTAAACAGATCAAATAAATAATAGTTGAGTGCAATGATTTTTCTACGCAATGGGCACCATCAAATTTAACGAGAAGATAAGCAACTAAGGTGCCTTGGAAAATAATTCCATGACTAGTTTTCTGATATTTAAGAAGTCAATAAATGATACAAGAGATTGGACATAAATAATTGCATTGATTAGATAAAAAAGTTCGTGGAGAATAATTTTCTGTATATGTACATCACCGATCCTTCTCAAAGTGATAAAAACTAGTTAGTATAGGGGAAATGACATTCTTAAAGTTGCTTTAAATAAGAAATGTCGTCTCTGAGTTTTGGCCAATAAAATTTAGCAGCAAATTGGGTTTTGTGCTTGGATGTAAACGGTGGGGGGCATCAAGAGATTTTTCAACGTAATTATCCTGATGCTTAAGTTAGTATATATTTATAGAGAAAAAGAATATATGCAAGAAAGCAAAATAATACTCAACTATACAAAGTATGAAGTAATTTACCGTGATGCTATTCTTATATTTATAAAGGAGTGGAGTCGATAATTAAAAAACCGTTGGTAAGTGGAGGATACATCTACAAGTCATAGGTAGTGAAGACGTATAGGTTGACATAGTCCTAAATTGTAGGAGACGGTCGTTAACCAAGCCCTCGAGCCTTATACTTGTCTTTTCAGCTGATGGAACCCATGTTACATAAGTAAGCTATCCAACAGGCCTGGACTGAGGTGGACTAAAGGATTAAGGAGGCCAAACCCAATCAAGAAGCAACTAAGTCATGAATGTGGATGGGTCGACATAAGTTTGAAGGGCCTAAACTAAAGATATCCAATCAACAAGAAGATTGCACAAAACTAAGCAAATCATACTTTCATGACAACAATTTTACAATTTTATCTATATATTAAATATACTTATTTTCAATCTATTAAAATAATAATATAAAATTTGTTCTTGTCAATTGATATTACATTTTTTGTTTTTGGTGGGTTCTCTCTTAAAATTGTTTAAAGTTATAATGGTGATTGAAGATATAAGATTTAAGTACATTATTGAATATATTTAGGGTAAATTAAAAATATACCTTCTTATACTTACTTCATGTGTACTGAAAAAAGAATACAAACTCTCCCTTTTATGATTTTATGTTATTTTCTTTGATTTAAATATCTTTCAATTATTTTATCCTAGAGGAAAATAAAGGCATAAGATCCAAAAGCGTGGTTTGTAAAAATTTGTTGGTTTATATGAAAAATTTTTAAAAACAAAAAGTTAAACATACATTGAAAAAATAGAGCGAGTGACTATGAGGTCTTATTGGTACCTTATTTTGTAGGTACTAGTTTCCAATTTTTTTTTAACCAGTACCTACCCTATATCACCTTAAAACCACTTAGAAATCTATATAATGTAAAATTCACAAGTGCAAGTACCTAATGATACATGTTGGTGATAATAGATATCACGAGTAGTAGGTCTTCTGGTAGTCCAACAATCGTATGTGATGATGAACCTACAAGAAAACCTCATGAGGTAGTACTAATGCCAGTAAGGGCTTTCTGATACTTAAATTAATAAAAAAAAAAAGAGCATTTAAAGTGTTAAGAAAAAATATGGAGAGCTCGAGAGTCAATCCTTGTACCTATAACTTTATGTCTTATTTATATAACATGAAGCTTTCTTGCTTGGAACACATGGCAAACAAGGATTGGCTCATACATGATTAATGCAGAGAGGTGTGTATAATATAAGAAAGGACGACTGTTTTCTATCAGTTGCTGGCTTTAAGGAATAATGCTTGTCACATCAGTATAGGTAGCCATCATTGCTAAGTATATTAAGCATCTACGCTAGATTATAAGCTATTAAGTGGCACTTAATAAGGAGAGAGAAAGGGGATCAGCAAAGCAGCTGTAGCACTGAGGTTCTTAAGTTACACATCAAGCACATAGCATGAGTTCGGAGAGTAAGGTCAATGTAGTCTATTAAGCTTAGGTTCAGTTACCCCAAAGACTATAAGGTCCTCAAGGTCTCAAGTGCTAAGGAGTCAAGCATCTAAGGACATTTATTGGAGTTTCTAAGGTCTTAAGCTGGTCGAGATTTAGGAGTTTTTGGGGGTGACCCAAACAGGTTGTGTTAGTGTTAGGTACGCCGAACATGTAGCTACACAAAGATTAAGGTGCCCTGGGGGTCCAACCATTTAGCTACACTTAAACTGAAGTGAATCAACAAAGGGGACCTAATCGGCCGGCTTACTAAACAAGATCAAGCTATCGGGCTAGAAAAGTGTACAGGTGAACCCAAGTATGTGGGGGCACTTGGGTTTAGGCCTCTAGAGCTTAGGCCCAAAAAAGCTCATCAATACTTATAGATTTTTCTTATCTTCCTATAAATTTCAACCCCATATGTTCTTTTAGTTGCAAATTCTAGTTAAATTTTTTTTTTCCAAACATCTAAATATTTCTTTTCAAACCTGATCTATAGGCTTAAACGTACATTTGCAAATATTTTCCTTTATTTTGTTGATATTATTAGATTACGATTTACAATTAACAAATGGGTAAAAAGAATTAGAAAGAAAATGAGATGTGCAAAAGGAAAAGAGAGAAACTACTAAGACCTCAGGGATACAAGAGAAAGATAGCTCTATGTTTAAATTCTATCTTATGGGCCTTGGCCTTTTTTTCTCATAAAATATTTTTTAGCTAAAAAAATGCACCATTATTATTCATTATTTGTTTATTAATATTATTTAATAATTTGATAGAGTGGGTACATTATATATTATAACGTATATATCTTAAAGTACAAATTTTAAGAGGTGAAAGATGGGAAGATATCATACTCATACATGAAAGCGGGTTTTGAGGATTTGCAATCTGAAACCTACTTATGACACTCAATATCTACCTGAAATTCATCCGGTCAAACAAAATATGAGTAGATATACTAGATGATAGAATTACTCATTCACCTTTAGACAAATATAAAGGAATGTAATTATGATTTACTCTATATATCTTTGTTTATATAAAGCACAGCCCAATCGGGCCTAAATCTAGTGATCGAGCTGCCTATCGGGGCTAAACCCGTCTACTTATCGAACCTGTTTTTAGGTCCGACTGAAGTCCTACCCGGTCCGTTGAAAACCTCTACATCAATCGTTATGGTAAAGTGTCTCTTCCTCAAATCCAAATGGAATCGTTGACTCTTAAGTCACACGTGAAATTTATAAAATCAAAAGGCATTATGATATAAAGATATTTGTATGCGGTTTAAAACTATATATCTCTCAATAATACAAGGTAGTCTGTCAAAAATGAACAGAAATTATCTTTCGTATATTTTAGATTTTCACGCAAGTGGTTAGAAAAATGTGGAATTTTATACCAAAATGAAAATACTACTACAGTTATAAAATAAATAAATGATAGAACTTAGATGGTGTACATTTACGAAAAGAGAAATGCTTTAATAGTACTTGCACGTTAGTCATATGCGAATTGATAAGTAAAAACACAATTTGTATTTTTTCAAAAAGGACATGATCCTAAAAAGGCTATCATATCTTTTGAAATTAAATATATCTTTTTGCATTTTTTTTAATTGTTTTTCTTTACATTATCATCTTGGTACAATTTTGAAATGGTGTATTTCTTAAAAAAAACATATATTAAAAGAACGGAAGTATACTAACTTTCTTAAAATATCAAATATCTAAAGAATTTTATAAAATTAGACTTATTTACCTTATTTAATTTTAGAGAAAGTCAAATAAAGTTTTCGTTTTTCAATTGATAATACATTTTCTTTAAACTTTTTTTCTTAAAAATATGTGAATTTTTATTTCTTAATCTCTAATGAAGGTTTTTGCTCTGATTATAAAATATGTAAAGGAAAGAACCCATTCAAATATTAAGTTTGTGGAAACAAAATAGATGTCAAACATTGGATTTCAAACTGAAATTTATTGGATAAAAGATCTATAGAAAGACTGAAACGGAAAAATAACAATCCGAATTTTTTTGTCTTACGGGTCGTTGCCGTTGACATTTCAAGTCAAAAAGGAAAAGAAAATAGTGAGCCGGATTTGTTGTTGTTCGCATAATTAATTAAGAAGGCTAGCTATTAGATAAGTTTAGCCGCAGTCCCAAGGAAGATCGTTAACAAAACGGCCGTAGCGGCGCCTGCTGTTTCATAAGCCCAAACCGGCTGGTGACTGGCGAGCTGTCAGTGGGCGAGCTTTACACGATATACGTGCAATCTTCCGGAACAGCTGACGTGATCCACACGCACCCACGAATACAATTATCATATATGAAATTACATAACATGGGGGTTATGATATGATTATAACTTCAATTCTTTTTTAAGTCAATTAATATTTGCATAATGCCTTTATGGTGCCCATAAGGAAATTTGGATATAAAAAAACTATTACTATCTATTTTTTCTTTTTCCTTTTTTTCTTCTTTCAATAATGAAACCAAATTTAATTCCTTAAAAAACCAAAAATCATACCATTAAACTATAATAACATTAACATTATCCCTCATTAACTCATGGTATTTATTATATTTTAGCCTTTAAATATTTTATATAATAAGATTTAAACAATCTTTTTCCTTTTTTTCAAAATAACCAACCAACACCATTAAAAATTGTTGTCACCACCAATACTTTTACCCTTAGTTTGTACACCTTTAATTATCAATAAATACAACTATTTTATCACTATCATATTTGAAAATTAAAACAAATAATCATGACAAGAGTTAATTGAAAATTAAGTAACAAGATTACACCATCAACCTTACTGAGTTTGTTCAGCACAGCAAAATTTTATAGAATTCAGATCATAGATGTTTTCTAGCAAGATATCAATCATATTATATGATGATACCGAAAATAGTCCCTAACAATCGATTTCTCTTCTCCAATAATTATTAAAATTACGACCTTAATTTTCCTGGAAAGATAATATTTGTTCTAGTCATTTCAATGCAGGAAAAGTAATTCCAATCCGTAATTAAATACTAAACATGCGCTACATGCCCACCTGCTTTGGTTAGGATTGATGTCTCTGCTGACTCATGAACTACAAAGGCTAAGGGCAAGATGTCTTGTTTAATAAAACTTAAAGCAGATTGCAAATACAGACTATTTATCAAGTGTGGATGTATTCATAAATTTTGTGAGTGTAATCCCACCATCCATAGCTTATAAAAATACAAATATATACCCCAAACCATTAATAAGGCATTTAGACTCCAAAATTATCAATATATATGATTCTTTTACATACAATAAGGTTTAATTTTAGCAACGATTTTAACTTTATTTGTATATTTTCAAAGGTTATGAAACATAAAAATCACATTAGGTATTATTTGGTTGTTGTACTTTATAGTATAGTAACAGATAAATTTTTTAGTCCATTATTTGGTTTGTATATTAAGTCAAAGTCAATAGATAAAAAGATTTCTAGGTATTGGAATAAAACTAAATATTCTATACATATATATTTAATGGTACAAAAATTCATTCCATGATATAAAATTAATATATCTTTAAAATTCCAAAAATAGCTATATATCAAGTTCTCAAATCACATTACCAAATTTTTACTTAATTTCATAATAAGAATACTCAATTTAAATTTAAAAATTTTTTTCAATCACAAAAATCTATATCTAGTCTTATCTATGCAAATGTGATATAAAAATATTGTACAATTATATTTTCCCTATATTTGTTCAACTTTTTTTCCTTATATTATCCAATTCTAGTAACTAAACACTATTTTAAAATCTTACTCAGGATTCAAGAATCTATTTGTACCAATAATCTGGAAATATATTTAAATTTATGCAACGAAAATAATAATTATCTGTTCAACCGA
This sequence comes from Lumnitzera littorea, assembly GCA_024138015.1. NCBI lineage: Eukaryota > Viridiplantae > Streptophyta > Magnoliopsida > Myrtales > Combretaceae > Lumnitzera > Lumnitzera littorea. Next base: position 126,499,199 of record JAMXBB010000001.1, on the reverse strand, counting down.
CGGCGTGGACGTGGAGATAAGAACCATACTGCATGAAGACAAATTCCCGAGTCCGTTTCTCAACTACACGGACTTGCTCATTATTATCTACCTACGTGTAAGAGTATGAACATATTTAACTCATTTTCATTTTTTATTCTTTTGGGTCCCGAGTCCATTTCTCAACTACACCGACTGGCTAATTATTCTCTACCTACGTGTAAGAGTATGAACATATTTAACTCGTTAAAAAAAAAAAATCAAACCTTATCTATTTTATGAGAGAATAATGTTCATGTAACTAAGTACAGCAGCTTAACAACCATATTTAACTCATGAAAAACCAATATATATGGCCAAAAGAGACCAGAATTATTTTCTAATTGCTGACGTAATATAAAAGGAAATACTGGCCGAATGGAACTTTAGCAATAATTAATAGTCTTGAACGTTTTTTTAATCTACCATTCCCAGATGAGAATTTTATTGATGCATTGCATACACAAAGCGCGTGCACTGCAGTTAGAGAGAAGGGATTAATTACCCCCTTTAGTCAGGGTGCTTGTTTTGTTAAGACCGCAGATAAAACAGACAGCCTCAAAAGCTTATATAAACTGACAACGTTATAACAGTAAGACTCATGCGAAAAAAAATTAAAAAAAAAAACACGCTAGAACCTTCAAAACCTTGTCTTTCAAATTCCCCCTAAGTCACCAATTTGACAAAATCCCAATTCTCTTCAAATCCTGACAGGAATTCAGAGTTCAAGACAAATGTGTATTGCAGCTTTTGTTTGGCTCTCTCACCCAGTTTATCCATTGATCCTCTTGCAGAACAGAGATGAGTATCACAACAGGCAAGATACTTTCTCTCTTGTTATCTACCTTTTGTTTGCGTCCGTATGGAAATTTTCCCTGTGGTGGTATAAGTTTCCAAACTTATATATCTTGTTTTCCTGATGGTTGTGTTGTTTCTTTTTGTTTGTAAAGGCCTAGCAAGCCAGTGGAATGGTGGAAAGACTATGAGATACTAGGAGGACGAGATGAGCTTGCAGGAGGAACATGGTTAGGTTGTTCCAGGGAAGGCAGAGTGGCTTTTCTAACAAACGTTTTGGAACTTCATACTCTTCCGGAAGCTAAAAGCCGTGGCGACTTGCCGGTGCTTTTCTTGGAGGTAACATTCTTTTCCAAACTCAAAAAGCCTTACTTAAAACTTTCCAGCATCCCCTTTCATCATATTATCTGCAAATATGAACTCATACAATATGGTATATAACTGTAGCTGATAATCACATTTCGAGTGTTTGTGGTTGACCCGGGAGTTGAAGGGAGCTAGCTGCTCGTAGGAGGGACAAAACCATAAAAAGTACCTATGTTTTAGTTAAGGGGTGTTTTTTCAAAAATTTGAAATCCTTGAATATTAATGCCTCATTAACCCTTGCGGAAACATGAAACTTCTGGCTTATACGCCCATCTCTCAAACGACCCATGGTGGTTTTGCATTTCTCGTACCTTTCGTAAGCCATTTGCGTGCCTTTCTCCATTGTTTCATTTGCAGTCACTTGTTGTGATGTTTAACACTTTGTAATTAGATCCATTCTGATTAACTACAGAGCACAAATAGTCCGAAAGAGTTTGCACAGGAGCTGGTAAGAGAGGCCCATCAGTACAATGGATTCAACCTCATATTGGCAGACATTCCTTCCAAAAGCATGTTATATATCTCCAACAGGCCCAAAGGAGAACATGTTACCATTCAAGAGGTTTCTCCAGGCATTCATGTTCTTTCAAATGCAAGGCTAGACTCTCCTTGGCATAAGGTTTGAAACACAACTCCATAGTCGTTTTTACTTCCTTTAAACATGGAATGAAAGAAAAAGGAGATTATCCAAATTACAGGATACATTCTAAAAGCTATAAGTTTGTCCATTTTAGTACTTCCAAGTTTAGAAATCATAGACTTCTGTCACAACTTGTATTAACCCCTGTGAATGTGGAACATTGTGTGAGTGTCATTGTACATAATAGTATAGTGGAAGCACCAAAATGGGTGATTTCAAAACTTATTGGATTAAAGTAGACAAACTTGCAGTATAGACACTAAATCGAAAAAACAAACGGTTAAATCATATTGCAAAAATAGTGTATATAATCTGCTATAACTATCCCAACTTGTATTGATAGGGCTAGGATATGGGAGATAAAACAAAATGCAGCTAGTTTGGCAAGGGGAAAATAATAATCCAGAAAGCTTTTCTAGGATTTGTTTAGTCACGGGGCACACTGTTAAAATTTGGTAAATGTTTTTATGGCATTTCATTATATCAGCTGAATACATGAAAACAATCTGCTTTCTGGAAGAAAAGATTTCCAAGGAAAATGTTTTGCAACGACTCGAGATTTTTCGTGGTCCAAACAGAGCCCTAGAAAGTTTCGCCATATTTTCAAATATTTAGTAAATCACTGTTAAACCACTATCCTGCAGGCTCGGCATCTAGGAAAGAATCTCAAGGAACTACTAGAAAGCAACAGTGAAGCTGATTTACCCATCAAAGAGATGGTTGAAAGATTAATGAGGGACACTTCCAAAGCCGATAAAAGCAACTTACCCAGCATCTGCTCTGCTGACTGGGAGTTTAGTTTAAGCTCCGTATATGTTGAAGTTGACACTCCACTGGTAAGCACTTCCATGTGCTATTTGTGCTGAGAGCTATGACTCGTTGTGTCTCATTGCCACCTATTCCTTGTTATGCAGGGACGTTACGGCACAAGAAGCACTGCTGTTTTGACTGTAAAAGCAGATGGAGAAGTGAGCTTCTATGAAAAGTATCTAGAACACAACCTGTGGAAGGAGAAAACCGTGGTATATCATATTAAGGATCTGAATCAAGATCGTAAGCTTTAGCACAGTGTGATCTGACTACTTTTGGCAACTTCAGGTGAATTATAGTTCACCAGCAAATCAATAGACATATTAAGTGAAAATGGAATTTGATCCAGGAATAAAAAGACAACTCATCTTTCAAGGTGGAAATTTAAGAGGCCAAAGTAATCACCTAGCTGTGAAGCATTCTTCCAGAAGAAGATCTCAGACCATCCTACATTGTCCAGTATGAAAATTTTCGTTTTCAGTTGGCAGTGTAGTTATATGGTGTAGTTGTCAAGCTGAATGATTCATCATGTAAAGAAATTCATGTAACATCGTAATATTGTGATGTACTTTGTTTAGATCTCCAACTCAAGGGAATTCTATGTTAAACCAACAAAGTTTCTTATAATTTCTCCTGGTATGCATCCACACCAGCTCCCCTATTTAATTTCCCTATTATCAACAGATATCTCATTTACAGTTTTAGGGCACAAGTACTTTATCAATGGCAATAAGAACTTTCTACCCATTGGAAAAGTAGGAAATAGAGAGGCAAAACATGACTACGGATGAGAACAATACCATTTCGCCATTATGTTTCATAGCAATCAACTATGATCCTAATTTAGTGTAAATTCAATCGTAGATGTCATACCAGTAATACCAGCTCTCCTTTTTCTCTTAGCATCTGTTCAGCATGCTGCTGGATCATACACACAAACCATGTGTTCAACAAATCTGTTCGTTCAATTCACCCAATCAAAAATCCTTTTAATTCACAATTTGAGAATAGAAGGAATTCTCCGCAGCAGCAGGCACAATCTTGAAATTTAGCAACCAAGGACATGTACATATAAGTTTCTATATCCCACCGTGGTCATCATAGATGGCAATAACATTCCATAAAACACAATTTAAGAGACTATGAAGCACTTACAAAAGATAATCCTAGACATTTTCCATCAACCTAACCAATTGCATTTAATCAAACTTGTGTCGTATGCTCACTTGTTTTACTTCGATGGTTAATGACTGTCTACTCCAAACTAATTTACTAAAGAATATTTCTTGATCACAGAACTAAGGTGCGAAGAGAGTTCTAAAGCAAGGATCAGGAGCTGGTAGTTTTAGCTCATTTTTCACTTGAAGGTGTCTTATCATCTACTCTAACGGGAAAACATTTGCCATGAAAGGAGAGAGTGAGAAACTCTAAAAAACATGCTGCTTAAGATTATCATAGAGATGAAAAAGGAAACGGAAAGGATTTTAGGAGAAAGTGTGAAAGCCTAGGACCGAGCCCCACACATAATCTAGATAAAGAGCATGTGGTAATTCGGGATATAACAATATCAGTGTGTTCACTGGGGCCCAATGTAATGCTAATTCACCCCTCATTACATTACATGTCAGCTGGTGCATTACATTGTTTTGTTGGTTTTCTCTCCCCGCAATTCGTATTCCATAGAAAAGTTTATTACTGACCGTACATGAATCCGGATTCCCGCCCAAAGCCAAAGAATCGGAATTCCTTTCCTCATCCGTACTGTTCATTCCAACATTATCCTCCTCCAAAATCGTAATTGACAATAATTGCCCCTGAATAATTACTAACACCACAGCTACCAGTTGAAAAGAAAGACAACCCTCTGACCTTCCACACCTTCACTCCCTCCACCCACTCTTCAACAGCTGCGATTCAAGAGAGAGAAAATATCGAAGCAAGGAAAAGATTTACCTAATTCGTCCAAGACGTTTCGTTGTGGTAGAGAGAGACGTGATCCGTTGGTAGTTTACAATTTTCCAGCGACTGGTGATCCTCTTCGTCGGATCCACTGGCTCTTCCAATTTGACAGCATTCTCCTGAATCTAGGGTCGGAGAATCGTTGATTTTGGGCTACTGAAGTGTTTTTTTTTTTTTTTTTCGAACGTACACTCTGAAATCTCCTTTTCTGCTAAGTCTATATGAGGGTTATTTTGGGCATTATCTTTTTTATTCATGTGTTATTCCCAATCCGGTTTTACTGGATTGAATTCAACATAATATATTGTTTTAATTATATCCATCTAAACATTATATTAAATATTTATCACTCATTGTACCTTAATTCTATTTCTATATAATCACGACTCTAATTTTTTTTAATCCATTCAGCTGACTAAACATGCTAGAGCATTTTTATTGCAAAAAGATCATTTTAAATTTTTGTATACGATATTAATATTTTAAAACATTCTCTTTCTTCGAAAACTCCCTATTTCATCCTTAAATTCTTTAATAAAAATTCTTTAACAATATTTTTAAATTTTTATGGATTCCAGTAAATGTTTTCAACCAATCAAAAACTAAAACAAAAAATAAATAAACCAAGTTGCTCTGGTAAGGAAATTTTCCTTGTCAAGGAGTAAAGGCTCCTAAACCGCTCGGATAATTCACCTCGCAACTAGCGACAAAGTTACCCTTAATCGTCACCAAATGGAGATTTACATATAATAATATCAGATTAACAGTATCTATAGTATATTATATGTTGAGATACGAAGCTAACGCTAAACAATTTGTATAAGTGATTTAATTGGACCTAGTTATAGTACTAGTATAATTACAGCAATTGAAGTAAGCCAATTAAAAAAATGAATAATAATGTAGTATCTATAGTAATAGTAGTACTAGGAATTATGTGTGAGATGAGAACCACTAAATACTGATCTAGAGATGAACCTTATGTGACAAATAATAACCTATGTAGAGAGTCTTATTGCGTGATAAGATGCCCAAGGAGTGCAGATATTAGTTATAGCCATTAGTTAATTGATACATGCATACATACATTATCGTGATTATTCAACATAAGCGAGATATATCCCTAAAAATGCAGAAATGTAAGTAGATGTAAATCAATTAGTGACTGCGTGAATCTGCATGTTGGAGCAAACATCATCCAAATTAGGCTTAGGTTCTATGAATAGTTAAGATTACCATAATCTACTGCATAAAGAACGATCTCTTAGTAGAATAAATTAGGTTTTATTCCCTATTTTTAGAGTTATGATACTAGTTGAAAAATAATAATAATATATATATATATATATATATATATCATTGTATGTGTGAATTCTTAATAAGACACCTAAAAATCTACTTACCATGAGTTTATTGGACCAACTAGAATTTTTTCCTAGTTATTTACTTTATGTTATAAGCTATTTATTATATAAATAACATGTAAAATTGCTCGATTTGCAATTGGGATCTATTTATGATATCGAGAAATCTTAAATTAAAAAGTGATTTTTGATAGCAATAAATTGCTGACCAGGTCTTAAACGAAGGGGAAATGCAGGATTATTATGATATTCTTAAGCTTAAAGTTTAAAATATACAAGTGGGGATAAGCAGGTATGTATAATTTGTAAATCTGGCATTCTCTGTTGAAATTCATGCCTAAATAGAACTTGTTATGGAAATGTTATAAAATTGATGTATATTTTCCTATAGGGTGGAAGCCTATATAAGGATGAAGGGTCTTCTCTAAAATTAAAACTAATAAACGAACTCATATTACATGTCGTCCTACTCCTACAAATTCAAAGTTACTAAATTAGCATTTATGATAAATATTGTGATGACATTTCGAAAACTCAAACGTCATACAAATGGAAGAAACTTTATTTCACTACAAAGGGAACAGTTATTCCTAATCAATATTTGGTCAATTGTGCCAAAAGTTACTTTAAGATGTAGCTTTATAAATATGACCTACATATATATATATGTATATATACATATATGTTATCAGTTATATAATAAAAAAATAATATTTCTTGCACGTACCGCAGTACCTAGCACTAAGACGTCATAATACATAATCATCGCTTGTACCTCACAGCAATCCATGCATATAACTCCACTTTAAGGTATAATCATAACTTTATAATAATCATACATATAGGTGTAGTCATTTTTCAAATATAATCTAATTATAAACCTTCCTATTTATATAGCGTGTGACCTTCTCCTTTAAAAATATATTTGTATATAGTACATGACCAAATCGTATGAATATATAAAGATATTCTTTCACAAATATATATAAGATGTATTACCTAGCGTCCGCGGACTACACAATTGGATAGACTACATTATAATGTATATACACAAAGATAATTATATTTGATGAACAATCATATGATCGACTCTAACATCACCGTAAACTAAATAAATTAAATAGTTATAAATTCTAAAGTTTCGTTACGTTATATAAGAGTTTGTACAATGTAATGAGCATTCAAGTAATAATATTGCCACGTATGGCGTTCATACTTCACCACATTTATAAGTACAATTAAACTCGTGCAAAAATTAGTTTCAAACCATAAAACCAATTTAATCCGAAAGTGGTTGGATCTAAACCACTAAGCCTTAAAGGCCTAAGTAATTTAAGGACAGGAATAACCCGAACCAATAGGTTAGCCAAACTAATTCACTCTCTTTTTAAAAAAAAAAAAAAGAAAGAGAGAGAGAAAGGTCATTGAGTCAGAAAAAATAATTAGATAATATCTATTAAATCATATCATGTCAAATCTACGTTCTTTACGATGATAAATGATAATATTTTAAAAATAACATCATCAAACCGATTATAGAGAAGTAATATTACGTAATATAATCATAAGTTAATTATATATTAAGGATGAATGGAAAATTCAATTTAAGTTAATATAAGTTTTTTTTATAAAACTTATCAAATGTTAAGGACTTGAATATAAGAAAAAGATAAAATTTAAGAGAAAATAATAAAAAAAATTGAAACCACACTAAATCAGAAACTAATGAAAGAATAAGAAATTATTAATGAATTAATATAATTTAAAGAGAGAGAGAGAAAGAAGGCTATATTTGGGAAAAAAAATACATAAAAGTTGAAACTAAATCAAGTCGGAAATTAATTAAAAAATTAAAAATTATTTAAATTTATAAAAATTAATAAAATTAATTTTTTGAAAAAAAAAAGATTCAAGGGCAACTCACGATTCAATCTTCATCCAGCCCATGAACTAATAATTCCTAGTTGATTTAGCTCAGTTAACAGTTTAGGTACAATTCATGTACCTAAATATTGCAAGTCATTGTACTTATAATCGTAAGCAACCATTAATATGCACATACTATGTTTTTGTTTAGAATTGCTCTGACTATATAGTAGCTAGGCCAAATATTTAGTGCACCATTAGGTGTACTTTGTCTTGCTATTAAGTGTATGCAAATTGCTTAGTCACCATTTAAACTTTTTAACAACAGTCAACTTAAACTTCAACTAAACATGCATGTCATTTATTGTGGGACACATTTAGAATCATAACAACAAGTATGAGCCCTACAAAAAGGAACCAAACATCTTTTTTTAACCTTGGTAAACTAATTAGCAAGGAGGAGACCATGACATGATTAGGAATTTGTCCAATTGGTCTTTGGGAGGAGCTACAATGTCATCATTACACTTTCTTGAAGTAGGGTTATCCTCTTTAGCTTCATGACTAATCAAACAACATCATGCAAATGACATTTGATTATTCATATATTTCATATAATAATCACTTGAAAGCCTTGCTTATTGTCATGTAAACAATATAACATTTATCTCCTATCTCTTACTAAACTATAGTTTGCTCACCCTATTATAGACTTTATCGCAAGTAACTACCCTTAAGATTCTGACAACATGAGGACAACGACAAGTTGGTTTTGGAAGTAAGGAAATGCAAGTTTAAATTTAAGTAGAGACTAATTCATTTTATTTTCTTTTATTGTTAATTTTTACAATTGCTCTTAGGAAACTATGTAATTACCATATCAATGTAATATGAGTATTCTTTGCAAATATTTTCTCTATGTTATAAAAGTAAATCCCAAAATAGTTTCGTTGCAGAACCTTACATATAGCATGTTTATGATAGTAGTTTAATGGTTAGCTCCTATCATAAAGCTATATATACAGCAGATTGTTAAAACAAAAACTAAATTTGCAGAGTAACAACTTAGGTTAGATTATAGCTAGGAATGGAGTTATTTGGTTTGATGCCTCTTTTACAGTGAATAATGGTTTGAACACCTCTTAGCTTTTCCATCTGCTTTTACCTTAGAGAGCAATGAGTTCTTACCATTCTCAATTAGCTGCTTACCTTCTAAAACTACAGATAAAGCGGCTAAACCCTAACGCATAAGAGCAAACTCGTGCAAGAAAAGAATGCACTAAACCTTCAAAACCATATCTTCTCATCCACTTTAAATCTTGCTCACTTGATTAACTTCCACATGCCGTTTCTCTTCAATGCTTAATTTAATTTCACATATCAAAGAGGTCAAGACAATGAGTATTAAAATAGTTCGTTGCACCCATATCCATATTACCCTTCGATCCTCCTGCGTAACAAAGATGAGTACCGCAACAAGCAAGACACTGTTTGGTATCGTCCCAGTACCACAAAGTCCAAAACCAACTTATTAAATTGATATCGAAAGAAATAAAAAATGAATAATCGATTCAGTGTCCATATTACCCATTTGTCCATTTTAGTCCTCCGAGTAAGAATCATATTTCAAGACTTCTGTCATCATGAATGTTAACCTTTGTTAACTGGGACCACTGCATCATTTCTATCATAACGAGTTGTTTCATAAGTCCCCAAATTACCACGTTAGTATCTTGAAAAACTTGTTACTTTATCGGGCTTTTTCAAAAGGGGTTTTTACTAATTTTCTAAAACTCTTGCGGACCCCATGTGATAAATACTTTCAAATCAATATTTCAATGTTTCTCTTTGCAGGAGCAATGTAGGATGCATATTGAAAATATGCTTGTGTCATGCTTGTCTCTATCGGATTAGGTTTTTTCACCACACTAAACCAAATCGAAACCTAAACTACAATATGCGATTCTTTTATATTTCGATTTGATTTATGGTTTGATTTAGAGAAGGTCTAATTATTCACAATTCGGTTTAGGAGATTAAACCGAAACAAACCTCTCCTTATTTGAAAAATAAAAAATAGGTGAAATTTTTTATTTTCAAACCATATTAATATTTTATTTTAACTTTATTTACATTTTTTTTCTCCTCTTACACTCAGTTTCGACTATTAGTTCCTTCTCTTTCACTATCGTTTTTCAACTCTCAAGCAAATTTTCATACTTTTACTATCAACTAAGATACAATATTACTATAACATAATATCACATAACTTTAACTCTTACATAATATCCC
>JAMXBB010000001.1:124398325-124562286 GCA_024138015.1 Lumnitzera littorea | reverse complement strand
AAAGATATTAGCTTTAATTGTGAATCCCTCCGGTCAAGAATCATAGAAACTAAATTGAATATATTTTAAAAAGGTTATATGTTAAACACTAGGGGAAATAATTCCTAAATACATCATTACATACTTGAAGTCGTTAGTAGTTTATTGCTTTCTAATTTGCGTAATTAAGTCTCATAAGTAGTTTAGTTGTTAATTTCAGTATTTTTAATTCATTCAACTCATCATAATTTTCCGATTAGATAATAAAGCTAAAGTTAATATTAGTACTCAAAATTTCTGAGGGATCGACTCGGACTCATATCCAACTATATTAAAATTGATAGGTGCGCTTGCCTCGTATCAGTTGGCTGCTGACAATTGTCAGCTTAACCTCAGTATTGTGGAGATGGCTATTTTCCTGATTTAGTGCTTAGACTGGGGTATTGCGGAGGGGTCAGCTTCGCATGTCGGCTAATCACTTCGGTAGCTTCCTGGATAGTGTGGAGAGCAAAGTAGCTTGGCAGATCAGACCAGGGTAGATATTGCTCTTTGGTGCTTAACTCACCTTAGACATCTCGATAGATCATATGAGAAAGCCTTCGGGCTCGGGAGTGAGTGATCGGTCCTTAATCCCCCTTATGTACCATATTGCTAATGTCTAGCTACTGATCGATACATGTTTTTTGGCATGACGTTCTAAAAGGATCATTTACTTTTTGTAACGAATATTCTTTATCCCTTTTACTCTTGTTAGTATATATCATGTAACCTAATTGTAAGAATATTGCTTTTTGTTTTTTCATACGTATAAAGTAACCCTAGTGGATGGATATATAAACCCCCACTTAATTGTATGTAAACAATCATCAATATTAGAATTTACTCCAAGTTTCCTTTGAACAACCTTAGTGTTTTCATTACCCTTCAACGCTTGTCTATTCCCTTTAATAAGGAGTAGTGGCGAGTGATTCTTCAGTTTGGATTGTTGAGTCATATTTGGGTGAATTGTAAGTCGAGTAAGATCAATTGGTATATCATATCTAGTTGATACATGCTCGGATTTTGTTGGCTTTTCTTTTGTTTTTTTTTTAGTTCGCTTTATTCTAGTGTTTCTTTGTATATTTGATTCTGAAGATGCATCATATATTAACAAGTGTTTCAGGACACTTTTTAAAAGATAATGGTCTAGTAAATGAGTTTTATAAATAACATTAGTTTTAAGACTTTAGCAGCAATTTATGGCTATATATATATATATATATATATATATATATATATATTTCCAAAAGTTATGGAAAAGTTATGTTTTAGGTGTTGAAGTGATATGTTCCAACATCACCAAATCGTTTTATTGGATATAAATTTGTTATTTACCCTTCATTCTAAACATTCATCATAACATACCAATTGGTGTTTTTAGGCCTTTTATCATGTCTAAGAAGAAGCATGCTTGATGAGTTTAGCTTTCAAAAGAAATAATATTATGACTTAATCGATAAATATACGCAATGTTAATTCTATTTTTTGTTTTGAGTGGCATTTTAAGTTTGATCAAAATCCTTTACGTATGTGATGCGTTGAGATTGTTGACTCCATTAGTGTTTGTTTTTAAAGACACTGGGGAGCGTGAACTGGACTCATATTGTAAAGTTGACCATAAAGCAGCATGGACGTACTTGTCAGGACCCTAGCACTAGTCGAAACTGCCTTGGACCTAGTCCCGGACCCGTTGGGTCATGGGTCCAAAAGTGAGGTATTGGAATTGGGTCTTGGGAGTTGGCTCACAGGGTAGGTCCAAGGAACTAGTGGGTTACTGTCCGCTTCTTAGACTAGTGAATCGTTTTTTTTTTTCCTTTATATAAATATCAACATTAGCTACACACACACACATATATTAACAATGCAAAGTATATTAGAAAAATAACAATTTATTTTACTCATTGATATTACAGATTACATAATATATTGATATTATAGAAAAATAAAATGACATGTTACAATTTGGAAAATAACAAAAGTAGTGAAGATTTACAGTATTGTTTGTTGAAACAGAAATACAGGGAAATTTTTTTTTCATATTTTAAGGTCACTCTGCGGGTGCCTACTTATTCGTTAGCTAGAATCAAATCCTTGTAGTTTGAATTTTTTTTTTTAAATTTAGTGTGTTCGTTAATTTTAATATAAAAAACAAGTCCAAGTTTACGTGATTAATTGGATTATTTGTATTAACAAAATATCCTAAAAATTTTTCTAAGTTTTTTTTCTATGCAACATTTTCAAAATGCTAAATGTGATATCCTAATTTTCAAAACAACCAGTTTATTGATTTTATAATTGTAAATAAATTTTTGCTAAGTGTCATAATTTTAAGAAATAAAACTTAAAGCAGATAATCATTTTCACCTCGTTAATGCTTTGGTGTTGATCCTACTGCACTTTCACCCGATGGGTTGAAATCACTGAAGTATTCATCATCTTCGCTAGATGTCCCACATGGTTTATGTACTCATCTTTCTACTTTTGCCTAATCTTTGATGCATGCAAGAACTTCTACGGTTATTGCTGATAGCGATGCTCTATGATCATCTACAATTAGTCTAACCATGCTAAAAGCTTATTCAACAGCAACTATTGATGCTGGACCCATAAGGATATGTCTTGCCAATCGAGAAAGAATTGGAAATGTTTTTGTATGCCTCTTCCACTACACGATGACATTGAAGTCTTGGATGTGAATGTTGTCACCAAACTCAAAGGTTGTGTTAAGATAGTTTTCAAGTTCTGTTGAAGCCCTACCAAAACTTCTTCAGCTTTTCAATCTTTGTGATAGCAGATGATCTACAATAGGTAAATTGCTAACACTACCTAGCTGGGTAGTAGTATAGCGTGATGGACTCACTGGAACTTGATCACCGTAAATGTATGGAAAATGTTGGAATAACTTATGTAATACCTGGTTCGTTCATTGAAGGAAATTATCCGTAGAAATTGAGTAGACATCTTGCATATCGGAGAACTTAACGACATACTCATAGTAAATATTTATATAATCGAAGAGACCATCAATTTTAGTACAAATATCTAAAATAGTGGCAAGGAGATAAATATTAGGAATTTCTTTATGATAAATCAACCATTTAGAAGCCATATTGTTAATAGGTTCCTGTAAGAGTGGATCACAATGTGCATTTGCCAGAGTAGCTAGTATGTTTACTGCTTCCATAATAAAGAAATGAGAGCTAGGTTGGTATACCTATGAAAATATCTTAGTGTAATCATATAAAAATTTTAATATAACAAGTAACTTGGTGCAATGTTCCCAATCACTTAGGTGTAGTGAAACCTCCTGGATATGTTGTACGGCGAATTAGCACAAATCATCTTTGAATGGGATAGTACTCTGAATGAGCTCATACGTTGAGTTTCACCTATGTTGTACATCTTTTTAAAATTTTTTTGGGCGTTTCCCAACACTTTTGCAAAATTTCATCCATTTCTTGTGAATCATTGGTTTGTCTAAAATTTGATCAATTACTTGTTTGATGGGATACATTTTGAAGTCCAGACAAAACAAACCATCCTTTACACATAAGTTCGGTATGTGACACGCACAGCGAATGTGGAAGAATGTGCCCCCGAGTGTAGGCTAGTATAGTCTTTGCAGCACTGGTATTGATGCTGTGTTGGCTGCAGCATTATCAAAACCAATAGAGAATATTTTTTTGCTCAACTAATATTCTTTTAGAATAGTGCGTAGAATGGCATAAATATTTTGCGTCGTATGATGGTCATTAAATTTTTGTAACGTAAGTAACCTTTTCTGTAGCTGCCACTTTTTATCTACCCAATGGTTAGTAACCCCAATGTATGCATTCTAATTCCATCTATCTTTCCATTTGTCCACATAGATGGAAAGGTGCGCGTCAAGAGCGCTTAGCATAGCTACAAGTTGTCGCTTACTAGTGTGGTAAAAATAAATATTTGTTCTACACAATGTTTGTGAAGAAAATAATCGAGCGTTGGGATTTAAGCATTCTTATCCATATGATATGAGAAATGGATTACTAACTGGCTCAAAAGAGAGGTGTATACTAGCTATCATTTTACATAAACCTTTCTTTTGCTTTTCCTCTGAAAAATGGAAGAACGCAGACCTTTGTGATGTGGATGGCCTTGCTATTTGCTATTGGGTATTCTCTAGGCCATATTTCATTGGGTGTTTTCCTTGCATATGCTTTCTCAATGTTCCATATCCGTCACTAGTTTTCCATGCATAATGTTTGTTATAATAATTACAAAATGCACGAATATTTTCATCTTCACCTGCAACTTTACGGAAATGTTTAATAAATATATCTGATTTTAATGGCCCTGGTGGCTTACCATTAGGTTCCCTTCTAGTACCCAGAGGACCTTTTACCTCTCGCTCATGTTACTCCTCTTCCTCAACTGCATCCTATTCATTTGCATCTAAGTTATACATAGGCATCATTTGCTCAAACCTCGGTGGAGGACTTTGCATTACATTAGCAGCTCAATCTTACGTAAAGTCTTGGAAATTGTAATCCAGCTCCATGTTTTGCATGGAGGCATTGAATGATGCTTGTGCTTTACCTTTGCTACTATTAGTGTTCTTAGCCTTAACGATTTGAAAAAAACTAACCATAATCTAAAAATATAGGTTGCTAAATGAAAAAAAAATTGATATGAATTTATATGTTAAAAATTAATACAAGTTGGGGATACAAAAGTAAATATATGTGGGCACTATTATGTTGGAATGAGAAATTAAACATATTATATAGTAAAGTTGTGTTGTGTAAAATAGATAGCAGAAAAAAATCGTGCATTCAAGTTAAATGTAATTCTCCAATTTATAGGGTTTGTATTTTCTATATTCTAACATTTACTTGCATACATTTAATTAACAAGGTCAATTTTTTTCATAGCTTTTTAAACTTTATGTTTGCTCAATTGACAGGCTTTTCAGAGCACTAATTTTCCATTTTGAAATTTGAATTTACAATGCATCCTTCACGATTTCCTATCCATAATTTCTTTTACATGTGTATCCTTCATCTACCTTGTTTAATCATATCTCACATTTGAATTCTGCCTCGCTTATTTCTTTATCTCTCCTCAATTATAGTCCAATTTCAATTTCAAAGTGCATGTGCATTTACTTAAAAGTAACAAGTGGGCCTTGTGAATTTGCAACTTTAGTTTCAAAATATAAGTATTGGCTAAAGGCAAAAAAGTAATCCATGTGAAGTGAATGTGTAGGTGAAGTTAAAGGTAAAAATGTTACTTAAGGGAATAATATATAATATAAGCTAGGCAATAGTGTATAAGTTAAGCAATACTAACAAGTTTTATCACAACTCATTAAATGAACATTTTTTTTTAAATTTCTACACTTAGAAAAGTGGAAAAAAAAAAAAGTTGCATAGTTCGACCCGTCGAGTCATGACAGGTCTTCAATTTGGACTCGTTAATGACCTACCAACCCATCGGTTCCTCATGGTGAGTCAGACCCATGAGACAGGTCTGAGTCTAGGTTATGGATCTACCAAGGTGGGTTCGATCTAGGTTATGGTTCAGACACGGACCGTGCTTAGGCCTATACTCATCTATAAGATAGGTTAGCAACTTTATCTTTAAGAAATTGTTTTATAATTTGAAACTTTTTTTTTAAAGTAATTTATCACTTTATTTTTTATTTTTTTTATAAAAATTCCTTAACATTTATATTAATATTTTTATGAGTCCTAATATTATATTTCAACCAATCAAAAGTTAAAAGAAATAATAATAATAATGATAATAATAAGATAAGAGCATGCCTTAAGTCTCTCAGCTAAGTAACTCACCTTAATGCTTCAATCGTTGGTTCACATGGACCGGATTAGGTTCGTAGCCTTAAAAGGTCGAGCTCAATTTAACTAATTGTGGGCTTGTAAATTGACGGTTGAGAGCAGGTTTGGACTAGTGTGCATCTTTATACCTGCATAATATGTACAGCAAAAATAAATAAGTAGCTAGGGTTGATGAGATGGCTTTCAAAGGAAATAACACTACCACCTTAATCGATAAATATACGCAACGCTAATTCAATTTCTTGTTCTTCATTTCAGCATTCTCATTAATGATGAATCACATTCAAATGTATGGATGAAAATCCTTCGCATGAGATTGCTCCATTATTGTTGCGTTAGACTTAGGCACAAGGCGGATTATCGTATTGGCACCAGAATTGTCCGTGTGATTTCGATCTGCCTAAGTTACCCGTCAGTTTGGCAGGTCCTTGGTGGCCGTTGGGTCATTAAAAGTTGGACTTGCCCAACCTCATAAGTCTTGGTCTCTTTCATTTGTTTTTTTTATTGAAAAATGTTAAAAAAAAAACTAAAAAAAAAAGATAACATAAAATATATTGAAATTTAAAATTTAAAATTTAAATAACATTACATAGAAAATTTAAACTAATTTCATATAAATAAGAAAATAATATTTCTCATTCACTATTATTTAATGTATTATTGTTAATAATACAAATATTAAATATGCTTTCAAAACTTATCTAGTATAATATATATAGACTTTTGTCAAAAGAAATATCTCATTTCTTAACAATGTGGAACTAATTTTATCTTTTAAAGCTTAAATAAGTTGGAGCAAGGAGAAGGGTATAGGGGAATCGAAGAAGAGCGAGAGCAGACTTCGCTGAATTATAATGACGAGTTTGTTGGGAGTTTCACAGTAGATCTTAACTATTTTTAATTTTAAGGATAATTTGTAAAGGAAATTAATTATAAGAATGGAATATCAAATTAATAAATTTTAAGGATCGGAGAACGATTTCATCTTTAAAGGAGAATACAAGCACACGTATCTAGAAAATAACAAGTAACATGCAAATTACAAAAAAAAAAAAAAAAAGAAGAAGAAAGAAATAGAAAGGAATTGTAATTCATAAGAGGCATATTTCTTTTAGGTTTATGTCTATGATAATTCTGTTTTCCACTTTATGGTTCTAAAAAGTCAATACGATTATATATATGTATATATATAATGACAACAATTCTACTATTTTGAAATTTGAATGATATATGATATTGTGGCCAAAGAAAAGGATAATATATGATACTAATGAAATAACAAAAAGTGTTTATTGTTCAATCATTACAGAGAAATGTGCACTCCATAATATGTATGCTTTTGAGCGATGAAGATGTCTTGATGTGTTCTCATTTGCATAGTGTAATTCCGTGTTGATGACATTTGAGGAGAGCAATAACACAGGAAAGCACAAATGTTATTTTATTTCATATATTTTTTATTTTATTATTCTTTTTGAAAAAAGGACAATAATAATCTACATAGTTAAGTCTTTCTCAGAAACTTCATGCATCTCTGCCAGTGGAATAAGTTCATCCTTTGCCCCTGGAATAACAAAAGGCGTTTCTAATTTCAACAATGAACCAACCTGCCAATAAGTGAAATTGACATGACGTGGTAAATGGGGCGTATTAGACACTTATTAATTGCTTTTGAAAGAAATTTTTTCTGGCAACGTTATTTCTTAAAAGAAAAAAAAAAAAAAAGGAATTGTAGTTTGTTGAAGATAAATAGTTTCTTTATCTGATATATTAACAAGAGTTTTGGGACAACTTTTAAGGAATAATAGTGTGACAAATGAGTTTCATAGATAACGATTATTTTAAGGCTTTAGCAGCTATATAAAGCTATATAGCTATAAATATGTATATATATTTCAAAACTCATGGAGGCGTGAAAATATGTTTTAAGTGTTGAAGTGATATGTTCCAACTTCACTGGCCCAAATTGTTTTATCAGATGTATATTTATTATTTACCCTTTATTATAACAAAATCAATTTTCGAACTGGCGTTTTAGGTTATTTTATTATGTCCAAGAAGAGGCATGCATGATGAGGTTGGGTTTCAGAGGGAATTAGCATGCATGATGAGGTTGGCTTTCAGAGGGAATAATATCATGACTTAATGGACGAAAATCCTTCACGTCCGCGCTACGTAGGACTCTTGACTCCATTATTGTTGCCTGTGTAAAAGGCTCTAATAATATTAATAATCGATGTATTTTGATAATTAGTAGATTACTATTAATAAAATTTTATTATGTAAAATTATAAATTAATTATTTTTAATATATTTTTAAATATTATTGATATTTACCTGTATCATCCCATCTTTTTTAATAAAGGGGACTCATGTTGCAAAGTTGACCAATAGAGTAGCATGTACGTACTCGTGTACAAGATAGATTTTCTTAAGAGGCACAATCTAATGAAATCTGGGAAACGACAGTGCTTTACGTGTTTTGCTGTTTTCTATCTTGTCCTTTCTTTCCCTTCCAATATTTGCTATTATCGACCGGAGTTTTTTATAATCCTGTCTTTATTTTTTTAAAGATCAGATCAGCATTTTATCTTTTTTTAATTTATATTTATTTAAATTTAAATTATTAAACTAATTATAAATTTAATACTTCATATTTCTTAAAAATGTAAATTTGCAGTGCCATGAACGGTTGGATTGATTCTGACTGGGATGAATATAATTTCTGACATTATGCAATTGGCTGTTGATGATATCTGGGGAGAGAATTAACACAGGAAAGCAGCATTTTTTAACTTAAAATATTTTTTTATTTTTTGAAAAATGACTGTATTGTATTATGGAAAGCGGACGACAAATCAGTCTTTCTACTGGCACTTCTTCGTCAAAGTTACCTCTTATTTCTATGTTTCAAGTAGCAGGCAAACTTTTTCCACACTTCAGGACAGCGAAATCACATATAGCATCAGATATTCAATCATGTTTCTTGCCCGTGGAAGAATGAATGGAGATTCCAATTGTAATGTGACCCAATCCGCCAAAATGCTGTTGGGAAGAGATCCGTTAATAGTAATTTAGACACTTGTTGATTGCTAATAAAATAAATATTTTATAGTTTCGAACTTTTCGGAAAAAAATAGAAGATATATAGTTTTTTCATATGATATATTAATAAGTATTTTAGAATACCTTTTTTAAAATAGTAGTTTTTATAAGGAAAAAGCATAAAAAGGTCTTTAATATTTATCTCCATATATGAATTAGTTCTTAACATTTCATTTAATCTATTTTAGTTTTTAACGTTTCAATAAATATATAAAAGAATTCTCTCCATTAGTTTTACTGTTAAGTGTGGACATATAGCAAAATCTAATTCGTCCAATAATTAATTTAATTAAATAAACTAATAATATATATTATATAACTAAAATTAAAAGAAAATAAAAAAATGATAAAAAATTTAAAAATATATATATAATGTGAAAACAATACATATATATTATTTAGTAATATATATTTATATATAATTATTTAATTTAAAATAAAAATAAAAATCGTTTTCTTGCACAAGTAGTCATTGCCCATCCCTTGGCCTTGGGATATTTGGAAAACAACCACATTGAAAAGTGGTTCTTACAATCCATTAGTGACCGTGGGTAGTCGCCCAAATGTGGAAAAAAAAGAAAATACTGGAAAACCTATTAGGTTGAGATCGGGTTCTCCTTTGGGGGTGGGTAGCCACCTTTTGATCACTTATGGTGGGTTGCATGACTCGTTATGGTGGTCATCAACCACCTTTTAGCTTTGGAGTGATTGAAAAATATTTTTTTAAATTTTTGTTAATTTATTTTAAAATAAATATTAATATATATAGATGAATATATATAATTATAATACACATTAATAAGGTTTTTTTTTTTTAGTTTTTCATTTTTTTTAATTTTTATTATTTTTTATATAATTATAGCCATTGATCTCGAGCTTAACTTGGACCTAATCTTCATTCTCGACCACATCGTCATCTTCTCTCTTTAGCTGGTTAACAGTCAGGTTGCTACTCCTATTGAGTTAGATCACCTAGCCTAATATCTCCATATCCCTCCAATGTGTGTTTACCTACAGTAGCTATGGCATGGATGTCTTGTATATCTATGCTTCTCTCTATTTGCATAAATATATCATATTGCATTTTTATAATGTGATGTGTTAGTTTACATTAATATAACATGAAATTTTACTTATATTTGGTTGTTCAAAATAAAAAACCTACCAATGTAGCCAAAAGTGCTCCAAATCAACTAATATATCTTCATGTCACTCTATAGTACTAGTTGAAGTAGTTGGTAGAGACCGTAGTTGGTAGGGTTGTATATGATTTAAATTAGTTTCTGCCTCCTATTTTATCATTGGGTGATATATCTTGTATTCTTTTTCTCCAGTTTTCTTATGACTTTTTTCGTACATCCATCTTATGTATGCTGTTAGGATCTTTGTTACATTTTTCTATGATTCGCTGTACTCCCTTGAACTGGCTCATCACTCTGTTCGGCTGGTGCATCACTATGATGTGAAAGCAAATCATGAGGACGTAGGCTAGCCACATGTTTCTCCTTACCCAACATATTTGAGGTAACGTATCTAATATCTTTGGGGTATATGGTGTTCATCAAATCTATAAAAGATAAATTTATTTCAATATATAAGTTATAAAAAAAAAAACAATTAAAGTAATACAACTAATAATTGTTTTGTACCTGTCTGAGAGTTTGATTGTTTAAAGCCTTGCGATACTAAGATAAGACATGAGTTGGAGTTTATCTATTATCAAATGTATCATTGTACTAGAATGTTCGTGGGTTAAGGCGAGCTACACATATGTGTGTCCTCTGTGGGGCCAAATGAGGGAATTTTTGCCATACCTACACTTGAATCAGTATTGTTATACTACCCATCTCTACTATCCCTATCTTCTGCGATTCAGCATTAGTATCTATACAACTATACGAGGTAAGCCGATCCCTAGCTATAGTTATGTGCAGCCTATAAATCTTTAAATAGCGGTAAGAACATTAGGTGCATGTAGCTAGATGATGTATGGGTGAATAAGAGACCTCTAATCAGATGTAAAATATAGATCTTCACATAGCGTTAGATCACTATGTCGCCTGCATCTACTGGTGGACATCTCACCAGAAGACTCCTAAGCTAAGACATTCGGACTCTTTGTCTAACGATTTTATCTGTGTTTGGTCTTGCTCCCAGTAAGCTTTTACACAATCTTAGCCAATCATGTATCGTGGTGCCTGTTACTAGTTGCCCATTTATGGGCAAACCTAATTGTATTATAATATTTTGAAGTGTCAATCTAACCCCTGCCTATGTTATATGAGACATATGAGTCTTTGGTCACCATCTCTCTATTAAAGCTATGATTGGCTCCTAATCCAAATGTATGAATGGCAGGTGTGCGACTCCATGGAATCTAGCTTGCTCTAAGTAAGTGTCTATCCTCTTGTCATACACATCTCTCATCTCCTACAGATTTTTCCATGATGCCTCTTTTCAATGGCATTTAACTAGGTTATGTTTCTGTAAAATTCAATTACATTAGATTTTACCAAATTATTTAAGTTGATTGAATAGATGATAGTTTTACGCTTTATGCCTCCCCTCTACAAACAACCTTAGATCTGTGTATGTCCTATCATATCAGCATCAATTTATATATTAGTCTTAGATCCATTTACATAACAAAAAGCGTAAATATATGTTAGATTTTTTGTAATTTAGGTCAAATGTATCAAACTAAATATAAAGTATAACATTATATTATATATAATAATGAGATAAACAAACATGTTATAAGTTTTATAAACCTTGTTTTGAGCATGTTATTATGTTACGTTCTTTCTTTCTACACCTTCTACAATAGTTTTTTTTGTTGGTTTCTTTTATAGATCCATCTCATTTTGATATCTACTTGTTCTCGATCTTCCTTATTTTTTTTTTTNTTCGGAAAAAAATAGAAGATATATAGTTTTTTCATATGATATATTAATAAGTATTTTAGAATACCTTTTTTAAAATAGTAGTTTTTATAAGGAAAAAGCATAAAAAGGTCTTTAATATTTATCTCCATATATGAATTAGTTCTTAACATTTCATTTAATCTATTTTAGTTTTTAACGTTTCAATAAATATATAAAAGAATTCTCTCCATTAGTTTTACTGTTAAGTGTGGACATATAGCAAAATCTAATTCGTCCAATAATTAATTTAATTAAATAAACTAATAATATATATTATATAACTAAAATTAAAAGAAAATAAAAAAATGATAAAAAATTTAAAAATATATATATAATGTGAAAACAATACATATATATTATTTAGTAATATATATTTATATATAATTATTTAATTTAAAATAAAAATAAAAATCGTTTTCTTGCACAAGTAGTCATTGCCCATCCCTTGGCCTTGGGATATTTGGAAAACAACCACATTGAAAAGTGGTTCTTACAATCCATTAGTGACCGTGGGTAGTCGCCCAAATGTGGAAAAAAAAGAAAATACTGGAAAACCTATTAGGTTGAGATCGGGTTCTCCTTTGGGGGTGGGTAGCCACCTTTTGATCACTTATGGTGGGTTGCATGACTCGTTATGGTGGTCATCAACCACCTTTTAGCTTTGGAGTGATTGAAAAATATTTTTTTAAATTTTTGTTAATTTATTTTAAAATAAATATTAATATATATAGATGAATATATATAATTATAATACACATTAATAAGGTTTTTTTTTTTTAGTTTTTCATTTTTTTTAATTTTTATTATTTTTTATATAATTATAGCCATTGATCTCGAGCTTAACTTGGACCTAATCTTCATTCTCGACCACATCGTCATCTTCTCTCTTTAGCTGGTTAACAGTCAGGTTGCTACTCCTATTGAGTTAGATCACCTAGCCTAATATCTCCATATCCCTCCAATGTGTGTTTACCTACAGTAGCTATGGCATGGATGTCTTGTATATCTATGCTTCTCTCTATTTGCATAAATATATCATATTGCATTTTTATAATGTGATGTGTTAGTTTACATTAATATAACATGAAATTTTACTTATATTTGGTTGTTCAAAATAAAAAACCTACCAATGTAGCCAAAAGTGCTCCAAATCAACTAATATATCTTCATGTCACTCTATAGTACTAGTTGAAGTAGTTGGTAGAGACCGTAGTTGGTAGGGTTGTATATGATTTAAATTAGTTTCTGCCTCCTATTTTATCATTGGGTGATATATCTTGTATTCTTTTTCTCCAGTTTTCTTATGACTTTTTTCGTACATCCATCTTATGTATGCTGTTAGGATCTTTGTTACATTTTTCTATGATTCGCTGTACTCCCTTGAACTGGCTCATCACTCTGTTCGGCTGGTGCATCACTATGATGTGAAAGCAAATCATGAGGACGTAGGCTAGCCACATGTTTCTCCTTACCCAACATATTTGAGGTAACGTATCTAATATCTTTGGGGTATATGGTGTTCATCAAATCTATAAAAGATAAATTTATTTCAATATATAAGTTATAAAAAAAAAAACAATTAAAGTAATACAACTAATAATTGTTTTGTACCTGTCTGAGAGTTTGATTGTTTAAAGCCTTGCGATACTAAGATAAGACATGAGTTGGAGTTTATCTATTATCAAATGTATCATTGTACTAGAATGTTCGTGGGTTAAGGCGAGCTACACATATGTGTGTCCTCTGTGGGGCCAAATGAGGGAATTTTTGCCATACCTACACTTGAATCAGTATTGTTATACTACCCATCTCTACTATCCCTATCTTCTGCGATTCAGCATTAGTATCTATACAACTATACGAGGTAAGCCGATCCCTAGCTATAGTTATGTGCAGCCTATAAATCTTTAAATAGCGGTAAGAACATTAGGTGCATGTAGCTAGATGATGTATGGGTGAATAAGAGACCTCTAATCAGATGTAAAATATAGATCTTCACATAGCGTTAGATCACTATGTCGCCTGCATCTACTGGTGGACATCTCACCAGAAGACTCCTAAGCTAAGACATTCGGACTCTTTGTCTAACGATTTTATCTGTGTTTGGTCTTGCTCCCAGTAAGCTTTTACACAATCTTAGCCAATCATGTATCGTGGTGCCTGTTACTAGTTGCCCATTTATGGGCAAACCTAATTGTATTATAATATTTTGAAGTGTCAATCTAACCCCTGCCTATGTTATATGAGACATATGAGTCTTTGGTCACCATCTCTCTATTAAAGCTATGATTGGCTCCTAATCCAAATGTATGAATGGCAGGTGTGCGACTCCATGGAATCTAGCTTGCTCTAAGTAAGTGTCTATCCTCTTGTCATACACATCTCTCATCTCCTACAGATTTTTCCATGATGCCTCTTTTCAATGGCATTTAACTAGGTTATGTTTCTGTAAAATTCAATTACATTAGATTTTACCAAATTATTTAAGTTGATTGAATAGATGATAGTTTTACGCTTTATGCCTCCCCTCTACAAACAACCTTAGATCTGTGTATGTCCTATCATATCAGCATCAATTTATATATTAGTCTTAGATCCATTTACATAACAAAAAGCGTAAATATATGTTAGATTTTTTGTAATTTAGGTCAAATGTATCAAACTAAATATAAAGTATAACATTATATTATATATAATAATGAGATAAACAAACATGTTATAAGTTTTATAAACCTTGTTTTGAGCATGTTATTATGTTACGTTCTTTCTTTCTACACCTTCTACAATAGTTTTTTTTGTTGGTTTCTTTTATAGATCCATCTCATTTTGATATCTACTTGTTCTCGATCTTCCTTATTTTTTTTTTTAGTTTTTTTCATATAGTAGATGTATTTTTGGTATTCTTTTTGGATCTCTGCATGTGCGCCAATTTCCTAGAGGTTGGAAGGTAGTTTGATAACAAGTGAATTGATTTTCTCAATGATACCACCTCTCAATCTTATGTACGGGATCTATTCTTATATAAACCATGGTTGCTAATGCATGTAAGTAGGGTATCTTATATGTTTGTCACTTATTACAGCTACATCTATTGTTATTTATGTCAACTTTATGATAATGATCACCTTTCCTTCTATATTTACTCATATATGCTCTCGTTCATACCTTAAATGCTTTCGTTCTTACCTTAAACATTCCCATTCTTATGTTAAATGTTTTTACTTAGTGGTGAGTTGCTACCACTCTCCATCTTTCGATCTTTTTGAGAATTCATTTAGGGTAAGCTTTTCCTTTACGTATAGCCTTGACTACCTTATCGCTCTTTTCTTGGAAATAAGTGTTTATCCTCTTGTCGTACACATCTTTCATCTCCTGTGGATTTTTTAATGATGCCTCTTTTCAACGCCATTTAACTAGGTTGTATTTTTGTAAAATTCAATTACATTAAATTTTATCAAATTCTATAAATTCACAGAATAGATGATAGTTTTATGCTTTATGCCTCCCTTCTTCAAACAGCCTTGGATCTATGTGTGTCCTGTTATATCAGCACTGATCTATCTATAGGTCCCAAATCCATTTGCATAACAAAAAGTGTAAATATATATTACATTTTTTGTAATTTAGGCCAAATGTATCAAATTAATTATAAAGTATAACATAGTATTATATATATAATAATGAGATAAACAAACATGTTATAAGTTTTATAAATCTTATTCTAAGCGTATTCTTATATTATGTCCTTGCTTTCTATACCTTCTACAATAGTTTTTTGTTGGTTTTTCTTTCAAATTATCTTATTGTGATATCTATTTGTTCTCGGTCTTCCTTCTTTGTTTAGATTTTTCATATAATAGGTATATTTTTGGCATTCTTTTTGGATCTGTTCATGTACACTTATCTCTTAGAGGCTGGAAAGTAGTTTGATAATAAGTAACTTGATTTTCCTAGTGATATTACTTCTCAATCTTATGTCTAGGATCTATTCTTATATGAGCCATAGTTGCTAATGCATGCGAGCAGGGTATCTTGTACGTTTCCCTCTTATTATAGCTACATTTGTTGTTTTTTATATCAACTCTATGATAATAGCCACCTTTCCTTCCATATTTACTAATATATGCTCCCATTTGCACCTTAAACATTTTCATTCTTATGTTAAATGTTTTAACTTAGTAGTGAGTAGTCGTCCCTCTCCATCTTTTTATCTTTTTTAGAATCCATTTGTGGTAAGCTTTTCCTTTACATATAGCCTTGACAGCCTTATCGCGCTTTTCTTAGAAGTAAGTGTCTATCCTCTCATCATATACATCTCTCATCTCCTATAGATTCTTTAGTGATGCCTCTTTCACAGTTTTCAACTAAGTTGTGTTTTTACAAAATTCAATTGTATTAGATTTTACCAAATTATATAAGTTGATTAATTAGACGATAGTTTTATGCCTCCCCTCTCTAAACAACCGTGGATTTGTGTATATCTTATTATGTTAACACTGATCTATTTATTGGTCCCAAATCCATCTGCATAACAAAAAGCGTAAATATATGTTAGATTTTTTGTAATTTAGGTCAAATGTAACAAACTAATTATAAAATATAACATAGTATTATATATTATAATGAGATAAACAAACATGTTATAAGTTTTATAAACCTTGTTTTGATCATGTTCTCATATTACATCCTTACTTTTTACACCTTTTACAATAGTTTTTTATTGGTTTCTCTTTCAAATCCATCCTGTTATGATATCTACTTGTTATCAGTCTCTCTTCTTTTTTAGCTTTTTCATACAATATGTGTATTTTTAGCATTCTTTCTAGATCTGTCTATGTGTGCCTATCTCTTAGAGGTTGAAAGGCAGTTTGATAATAAGCGACTTGATTTTCCTAGTGATACTACCTTTCAATCTTATGTGTGGGATTTGTTCTTACATGAGCCATAATTGCTAATGCAAGTGAGTAGGGTATCTTGTACATTTCCCACTTATTACAGCTACATCTATTGTTATTTATGTAAACTCTATGATAATAGCCATCTTTTCTTTCATATTTACTTATGTATGCTCCCGTTTGTACCTTAAACATTCCCGTTCTTATGTTAAATGCTTTTACTTGGTGATAAGTAGCTGCCCCTCTCTATTTTTCTATCATTTTGAGAATCCATTTGGGATAAGCTTTCCTTTATGTATAGCCTCAAGCATTTTATTACGCCTTTCTTGGAACTAACCTACCTAGTTATAGAAGATCTTCAAAATTAGTATCGATACGAGCAATAACCTTGCACTTTTCACTACTGCATTATAGCTCTCACTAGGATTTATTATCATTTGATCGTATCTGAAT
This sequence comes from Lumnitzera littorea, assembly GCA_024138015.1. Classification (NCBI taxonomy): domain Eukaryota; kingdom Viridiplantae; phylum Streptophyta; class Magnoliopsida; order Myrtales; family Combretaceae; genus Lumnitzera; species Lumnitzera littorea. The sequence continues at coordinate 124,545,054 of JAMXBB010000001.1, read as the reverse complement.
CCCCCATCATATGATTGTATCCACAGCTCATTAAGGATGTTTGCAAAGTAGTTTGGAGTAGCTATGCTCCTTTTCCTTATCTTCTCCATGTAGAATTCAAATTTCATTTCCTATTCCTATGGAAATTGTTGTTCAAGAAGCCTATCAACTTTAAAGCATTCAAGACTTTTGCCTAAATAAGGATCAATTTTTCGTTGTACTTGTGATACTCTTTAAAAGGTACATCGAATCAGGTTGATTGCCTAGAGAATTATGTTTAAAAGAGATCTAAGAAATGAGCAGGTACTTAGGAAGGGTGCTTGTAATGTAAATATGTCTTTTCATATGGAGATTAGAGAGATCTGCCAACAAGATAACGTACTTTGTGGAGCCACAGTAGGAATTGAAGATGTAGAATTAGTGTATGGATTCATCAAAGAACCCAAGCAAAACTCTGTACATTGTAACAGAACTAAGGTTAAGTTCTTACATCCACATCTAGTTTGTTGTGCTGTTTTTTTTTTTTTTTTTTTTATAATCCAATATCCACATCTGGTTTTCTTCTAGCAATTTTAAAGGACTTCTGCGCCTTAAAAAATGTTAGTAGTAAAATAAATTACGATGATTTAAATTGAATGGGTGGATGTCTCTAAGAAAATGGAAGATTGAGATGCACCAAATAGAAATCTTCGACCCTTTCTTCGCGGCAATCAATATCATAAACTTGGATAGAGTGGAAGCTTAAAATGAAGCCACAAATTGACTGCAAAATTGGCTAATGCAGAAACACCAAACAAAAGTAGAACCCACAATTTGTACTTAAGTTAAGAGTTTGGTGTATTGTATGTTAGGAATAGTCATAATGCAATAACACCTACGCCTCCATCAGATATTCAACCATGCTCCTTTGCTTGTGAAATAAGTTTGTTCTGATTGATCGTGTTGCATGAACAAAAAGAAGATGGAGATCAGCAGGTGAGAGCACTAATTACTCAATCAAGTCACATGCCCCGTTAATGTTTCTGGCCTAAAGCATCACCTAGATTATAGCAAATTCAACAATATACTCTTAGGATTTTGGTACTTTGGCCAGATTACTAATATTTGAATTAGTTGTGCTGTTTGGTATATGAGATGTAACAGCTTAGGATCTTTTTACAGGGTGTGCAGATGTATTCTCGAGAATTCATCCCACAAGTTAAGATTGACTAAACAGCATTGAGATTGAACCACTATAAGAATATGTCTCCATAGATAATGCTAATTATGTGGTCATGCATCTCTTTTCTATCAGAACTCTTCTTGCACAGTCTTAACTAGGAGATTTTTCCAATTCTTGTTCTAATTATCCTCGAATGGACTAACTAGAAAAAACCCTAAAGAGATGCTGCTTAAATCTTCCTTCAATGACCTCATTGCAAAATTGTCGTATAACAGCAGGTTTGTTGTGATGATCGGTATCGATAGAAAGCTTCATAAAATTTAATGCCGAAATAATTAAGTCTTATGGGCAGTAATTTTTGTTAATGAAATTATAAAGGGATCATGACACATCTACTACTTGATCTTTATATATTTTTTCAATTTCAAACCTATCCTTTGATGTTGCTAAATGTGGTAGTCGATGAAATTTTTACTTGTTTGCGTTACTTCTTGAACTTTGGCATTGCTAAATTTTATATTGAATTCCTTTGACATTGCTTAATGTCATATTTGATTGGACTACACAAATAATGGCTTGAAAAATTTTACCAAACCGAACTGAATTAGAACAAGCCATCCTGATTACTTCATATGCTACAATAAACAAAAGACTTGAGCCTTCTTATGGCAATCAGTACCAGAAACTTCTATATAGGGGAGCTTAAATAGGAGTTACAAGTTTAGTGCAGCTTGATCCTATGACTAATGCATTCAAATGTATACGCTCCATAAGGAATAGTCAAATTGCAATAATATCCAAGTGGATCTTCAAACATTAAGTTATGTTTCTTTGCTATGGAATAATAAAAAGGAGATCCTAGTTGTAATGTGAACCGATTTGCCAAAGTCATCTGCTCATAAATTCTTTGTTTTCTTTAGCTACTGAATTTCAAAAATTTCTGGAGATTTCTAGTATTTTAGAAAAATCAATTGGAGTTTTGTCAATAGATGTTCCAAAAAAAACCTTTCATATCTTTTGAGATTGATTATATGCTTTATAAAAAATAACACAAAAAGATAACAAATTTTTTATTTAGCATTTTAACAAGTATCTCGAATCACTTATTAATAATTATAATCTACTGAATGAGTTATATTCACTATGACAATTAAACATTTGATATCCAAAGTTTGACATCAGATTTTCTAGCAGAAAAGTGAATACTTGAAAAGATGACAAGTTTTTTTTAGCATTTTAGCAGATGTCTCAAATTATCTATCAATAATGATGGTTTGTGGAATGAGTCTTATCCATCATGACAATTAAATATTTGGAGACTATATAATAAAGTCAAAAGTTTGACATCAAATCTCCTAGCATAATTGATGACAATATTGAAGATGGAAATTCACTTGCAAGAGATAAATAGATGAGAAGATACATGTGTAGGCTTTAGTTTACATTTTTAGTAGCTAGCTTAAATCACCCATCCATATGCACGGTCTCTACTTATTTTATGTTGCATAATTTATACTATAATAATTAGAGAAATATATACTACTTATGGAGGGTTTGCATTACGTACAAAGAACAACGTTTGTGGAGATGGTCAACAAACAAAATAAATTTAATCATCATTGTAACTTTGGATGTCAGCATGAATTAAAAATTTCATGTTTAATTGAAGGGGCTGGGGTTCTTTCTTTCTTTTTTTTTTAAGAGTGTATTGATTCAGAGATCACTGCTCTAATACCATGTACGAGTTGACTGATTCAGAGAAGTTAGAAACTTACTGCAGTAATCAGAAGGTTACGAAGAGAACTCCTTGAAAGTGCGAACGCGAGGGAGAGAAAACAGAGATGACCTTTTAGTGAATTTTGAACGTAACTGCATTAACGAAGTCTGTTATTTGTACAATATTTATAATAAGCTACGTACACGTGGCAAAATAAAAGAATAAATAAATATGTAAACATGTGAAAGTAATTTCAACATTTTTCTTACTTGTTTCCACAGGGTGAAAGAAGAGAGGGTAAGGATCGGAGCACTGAAATAGAACCGAAGCTTCACACTCGTATACAAACAAGACGATTGAGTGAGGGTGGGTGTGGAGCATTCAGAACCAAGGCAACAAGGCTTTGTCGTTTGTTCCGTTACTTGGGCCAACTGAGCCGACAGGGAATACGGGCCATGGTAATGTAAGAAGGGGATTGGGCTAAAACTTTACTTTTGGGGCTTGGGATTAGGTGATACACTTCATTTAGTTTAGTGCATACATTATTATTTTATTTTTTTATGCGTTCTCATTATTTTATCTTGATCTAAATGTGTATTTTATATTTATTTTTAGTTTATTTGGTCAGTATTATTATTATAAGGTTTAAATTTGTATCCCAAAATCTAGAATGAAATGGGTATATACTTAGTAACTTAGTAGCTTAGGTTTCTTTGAAAAGAAAAAAAAAAAATGCATGAATCATAAAAGTATCACTTATCTTTTACTTAACAATTGAAATATTATTTCAAAAATTTTCGAGGTTTACATCGTTTTTTCCTTAAAAGTAAGTTTTGTTCTTAAAACATAAATCCATACTTAGGTTATCGAAAAGGGAAGGTTATTTGTGCTTCACTACAAGTGATACAAAATTTTTAGCTATATATATCAAGCAATATATTATACTTATCTATCTATTATATTATATCATATTATGTTATGGTGTATTATATTATGTTGCATAACCTTTTGACATCATATACTAAGTATAGAGTTATAATTAATTATGGGTATAACTTATATATTATATTAACAATATCCATAGTATTGTTCTTGTTAGCATGTTTTCTTAATAAATTTACATTTTTAAATGTTATGACTTGCTATTGGATTTATGAAGAAACGTAACAACGTCTTCAATTTTGTTATTTCCTCTTATAAATAATTTCTACTATCTAATTGTCATTTGTAAAAGAAATACAGAGCAAGATATGATTTACATTTATATTTTATCGAATATTACGTTCTATTATAATTATAATTATTATTGTTGTCGATGTCATTATTATTATAACTCATGAGTGCTATTGTTTCTATTCTCATTACTTTTGTGAAATTAAGTTTTAATTATAAAGTTACTGTCTTGTAATGCATTTAAGATTCCAACTATTAAAATAATACAAAAACCTTCTTGTTGTGCTACTTTCTTTTTTCTTTGTGTGCGTGCATGCGTGTGTGTACACATGCGTGTGTGCGTGTGTATGTGTGGGTACCTTCATGCATGTGTGTGTGTGCGTGTACGTATATGTGCATGCACGTGTGTATATGCATATACATGTGTGTGTGTGTGCATGCGTGTGCGTATGTACGTGTGTGCGTGTACTTGTATGTATGTGTACGTATGCATGTGCGTATGTGAGTGCATACTTGTATACTTGTGTGCATATGGACGTATGTGTGCACGCGCGTGTGTATGCATGTGTGTATGTGTGTGTGTACTTGTGTGTATGTGTACGTATGCATGTGCGCATGTGAGTGCACACTTGTGTACTTGTGTGCGTATGGACGTATGTGTGCATGTGTGTGTGTATGCGCGCGCACATGTATCTATAGGTGTGTGAGAGAGTATATGCATGTGAGCATGCTTACATAGGTGCATGTCTATGTGCATGGTGCACATGTACGTTTTACCTAAAACTACTTATTTATTTACTTATTTATATTAAGACAAAAGCGTCTTGTGCTTCTTATATAAGCATGTACTCATCTATATACTTTACATTGAACCCTTAATATTTAATTACTTGATAGGGATATTTGAATGAATTCTTATAAATAATATTCTTATTCATTAACAAATTTTAGTATGAGCTCCTTATGTAGAGTATTTTAGCTGAGATGTTATTGAAGAAGGCTTCTTTTGGTAGATTGGAGATACTAAGATAACCAGATGTTTTCTTGACCCATGGATCCTAATTGTGTGATTTGTATACAATATGCAAAAATATTTTTGATATATTCATTGATATTACTTATAACAGGTAAGCATTTATCGTATTTATATACTTTTCTACTGGTATATATTTTACAATAAAGTACCATAGATAATTAGAGTATGTGTAGAATTATAATAAAGGTATATTATCAATTATATTTCATTACATTGCATTATCTAAAAGTTATCCTTAGTCGGATAAATATTTGGAGAGGACATAGATATTTAGACCAACACGTTATATAATTAAGATCATTCTCACTGGATAGAGGAAAAGATGTTTGAGTTATATAAGTGGGTATGCAAAATTAAGTGGGCACATTGGATATGACTCACTAATAGAGAATACCACATTTTTAATATCATTGGTCTCTCTTTTAAATGAATAAGTGTAAGAAATTCATAGACTTGAGATTTTCATATATCCTATATATGAATGTCGTTAAACATAGTCTTTATTTAGATTGTAAATAATATGGTTATTGAGTACGGCATGAAATATAGAGAGGATAGTGATGAGTCAAGATATAATTCATCACTCTTTTAGGTTAGGGAGTTGATATCTAAGGCCACTTGGTTAAGATAATAGTGACTTCTAAGTCTATGGTTACAGTAAATATTATTAAATCTATTTTATCTTGGAAACCAAATAAAATGATTAAATATTGATGACATGACATGCAATGATTTAACCAAGATATCATTTGATGAAGAGATTTAATTACGCAGTAATCGGTTTATAGTGGTTTCTCGTTCATACTTTTTTTATTATGTTTAATGACTAATAATTGTTGTGGTTATCTTGGTTTATCTTTATATATACATTACTTTTGTGTATAAAAACCTATAGGGTCACACACTATGGCATGATTAATGGGAACAATGTTTTGACAAAAAATTTTAGTGGCTACTAAAATTTATTTTAGAGCTAGAATAAATTGATCTGAAATAATAAATTGAAACAAATTTATTTTATTTCATAGTATATATTTACGGTTAAGTATCTTTTGAAGATTATGTATTTTATTATTCCCATTTTGTGTATAAATAGATGAAATTTATTAATTCCATGTTTAATTAAAGTATATGGAATTTACTAATTCCATATTCAATTGCAATTGAAAAGTTTATGGCAATTAAAAGGTTGTTTGTCATTAATTCTATGTTTAATTGTTATACAATTGAAAAGTTGTGATAATTAAAAAGTTCATTAAATGAAATGTTTATTTCATTAATTTTAGTTAATGTTTAAAAGAGACAAAAATATGAGAAAGAGTTATGATAATGATTTTTTATTTAGAGAAACACCTTAAGAAAAGACAAAAGAGAGATATATAATATTTTGCTTCCTAGTTTTTTAAATTCTAATCCTTTCCTAGTTATCTAGTAATATAAATGATTAGAATTTGTTCTTGTTGACATGTGTGTAGAAACCACTAGAGGAATTACGTTTGGAGTTTTAGTGGTGAATACATTTTGAAACAACAAATTAGATTTAGATTTCTATTCAACTCCATCCCTAAGAGGAGATGGTACTTTTTATCAGGGAAAATGTAGTTTTATAATCTTTTATTAACGTATATTTTTATTACATGTCATACATGGATCCTATGATAGGTTTTATAATTTTTTTTTCCTTTTTATTTCTATTGCGTTCTTTCTAATCTATAAAACTTAACACTAATAGGTAATTTTAAATCTCCTACATACAGTCTAAATTATCAAGTGTCTATTGACCTTAAGGCGAAGAAATTGTTTGAGAAAAATGGGCGAAGATGGAGTTATTACAAAATTCGGTCTTTGTTTGATGAAGAGGTGTTGGAGTATATTTGTAAATTTCCTCTACAATTGGTGAGATGAAGGATAAGGTTGTTGGACACATATAAGTAGTGGAGAATATTTAGTGAGGAGTAGATATAATATGTTGAATAAAATAAATCTAGTTCCTAAAAGCATGGCCCCTTCATCCTCCTTTATAGTTAATGAGTCTTTGTAGAAAACAATACGGTCTTTAGAGTGTTTGTCAAAAATAAGGCATTTTTTATGGAGGAGCTATAACAATGCCTTGGGTACTAACTTTAACCTTTTCAGAAGAAAATCCTTATAGTGTCCCTTGTGTAATTTTTGCCAAATAGATTAAAGTAGTGTGGTTTAAAGTGTTAAGTTTGTGCATTGACAACCTATTTGTGAAAAGATTTAAGGAATGGTTTTGTAAAGTGTGATGATATTAAAAGTCAAGCTGACTTCTCAAAGGACACCATGTCTAGAATAGGTGTTTGTGCATGAAATATTTAGAAGAGTAGATGTGTATGGGCATTTAATAATAGAATACTTGATCCCTTTTCTACAGTTACATATATTAAAGCACACTATAATGAATTTTGAAGCCAGTAGACAAGTTGTAAGGAAGGAAAATGTGAAGAACAGCAATGTGAAGGATTTGGATGGAAACCTCTTGCAGCAAATACAGTTAAAATAAACATTGATGGCACCTAGAACTAGAATAGCTCATCAAGAAAGGGAGGTGTTGGAGTTATTGCATGCGATAGCATAGGAAATTTTCTAATAGATATGAGCATGGAAATGAAATTGACAGTAGTGGAGATTGTTGAAGCTTGCACATCTCTTGAAGGATTATTGATAGCTAAATGGATGGGTTGGAAGCAGACTGTCACACCTACAAAAGATACGTATATTTTCTATTTATTTTTATCCTTCTTTTGACCAATGGGAATGTGTCTTGTACTATTTTACCTAAATGTTATAGCATCATGCCTTAATGCCATGTTGGATTCATATCGATATCAGTTTCCGCGTATATGCGTATGCAACAGTGAACATACATAAAGAGATTATCCGTGCATGTCAGAGATTATGCAACCACCACATCATGGTGTGAAATTATATTTTTTGTTTCCTTACTCATTTGAAGATGTGAAAGACTTGAAATAATTAAAGGCACCACTACAATACGTGACATATTGATGATTTGATGATGTTAGTCTTGATCTGGATATTGCATGCCCTATCATATCTCCATTTTATTTGTGTTGTGAATAGGCTTAGTAGGTGTAACCAACTAAGTTGAATTAAGTTTTTGAATTCTCAAATTCAACTCATTTAAAATTATTAAGTTCAAATTGAGTTGAGTTTTTGTCAATCCGAAAATTACAGACTTGAGGTCAATTTTATTAAGAAATTTGAAACTCAAACTTAACTTGTTTGAATAAATGTGTTTGAAATGATTTATCTAAAAGAGCCTTAGTTGGACCTTGTTTCGATAAATAAACATAAATGAGTTCAAGTTAAGTTTAAGTTTGAACTGAAATTCAAAAATAATTCAAAATTTTTAAATTATACTTGTTTGGTAATTATTTAAAATACATGTGTCTTATTTTCTTATATTTTTATTGCATTTTTTAATGTAATATGGTTTTTAATGTGATATAATGGTTCATGAGTCTATTCATAAGCCTACTTATGAGCTACTTGCGAACTGGCTCGTTAACAATATAAATAAATTTTCTTGAACCTGAATAGGAGCTCGATCACAAGCTTATTCATTAGCTTACTTATGAGCCGCTTGCAAATTGGCTTGTTAACAATATAAATAAACCTACTTGAACTTGAATAGGAGCTTAAGGCTCGCGAACCAATATATCGTATTAAAAACTATATTACATTAAAAAATATAATAAAAAAGACACATGTATTTTAAAAAATTACTTAACAAGTATAATTTGAAAATTTTGAATTATTTTTGTGTTTCAATTCAAACTTAAGCTTAGCTTGAGCTCATTTATGTTTATTTATTGAAACTAGCTCTAGCTAAGGCTCTTTTAGGTAAATCATTTCAGACACGTTTATTTAAATGAGTTGAGTTCGGGTTTTAGATTTCTTAATGAATTTGAGCCCAAGTTTGTAATTTTCAAATTGACAAAAACTCAGCTCAATTCAAACTTGATAATTTTAAATGAGTTGAATTTGAGAATTTAAACTTGATTTGATTTGGTTGGTTACACCTACTAAGCCCATTCGCTACACATATAAAATGGAGATATGATAAGACGTGCAATATCCAGATCAAGACTAGCCATCGTTAGATCATCAATAAGTCATGCATAGTAGTGGTGCCTTTAATTATTTCAAGTCTTTCGCGTCTTCGTATGAATAAGGAAACAAAAAATATAATTTCACACCATGATGTGGTGGTTGTATAATCTCTAACATATACGGATAATCTCTTTATGTATGTTTACTATTGCATACGCATATATGCGAAAACTGATATCGATATGAATCCACCATGGCGCTAAGGCATGATGCTACAACATTTAGGTAAAACAGGACAAGGCACATTCCCATTGGTCAAAAGAAGGATAAAAATAAATAAAAAATATATGTATTTGTTGCATAAGGTTGTATTTTTTTTTTTTTCTCTACTGCATCATAACTTTATGAATCCAACATGGCACTAAGGTGTTGAAAGGAGACATGCAACAATGGGATGTGGCACCTATTATAGTAGATTTTTTACTGTTTGCTCTTTTTTTTATTCTCTTGTTGTAAGTCTGGTTTATAGAAAAGCTAATCCATGCTCTGATTGAGTTGCATCCCACGGGAAAAAAAAAGGACTGTGTGCTAGCTGTTAGGAATGTAATCCCCAATACTCTCTCCAATATCTTTTATTAGCAGATTTTGTTTCTTCCTCTTTGGTAGCTCTAAGAGAGAACTTTTTTCGTATTTGTTAATTAAAGTTTTGTATACATCGGGCAAAAAGAAAAAAAAAAAAGGAATAGTCTAGGTTATATTATTATTTCATTATGTAAACTATAGTCCTATTGAGGAAAAGATTAATATTTTTAAGGTTTATAGGAATTATTAATATACAATTTGACTTATACATTTTTTTAATTATATTATACATGTTAATATATTATTAGCAAGTTTATACTATTACACTTATTCTATGTTGAACTAATTAATCGTAGTTAATATTAGTTGGTATATTTTCCACTGAATGTATAGTGATTGATTATTTAATAATCATTTTCATTCAAATGTCTCATTCAAAAATATAGATTAAATAGAAGAATTTCAAAAATATTTAACACAAATATGTATAAACATGTTGGTAGACGAGTTTCAAGACTCTCTAATGAGATTCATAATCTGTTTGCATTATTCCTACTCTATTGAAGTCCCATGTAGACAAATTTAGATAACATTAATATCAGTAATCTTTTAAGTAAATTGGTTAATTTTATGGGGTTTTACAATAGACACGTAATCCTTTTTAGCATGAAGATGACAAAGGCAAAAGGAAGACCGTGTGGCATTACAAAGGAAACGATAAGAGTAGATAGTTTAGAGTAAAAATGGGAATGACAATACTATATCTTACAAGATAAACTTCTGAACACATGCTCACAACAAGGTTATGTTTAGTGCAACCTATTGGCTCTCCTTCTTAGCCTTGCTATCTTATTTAGTGGTTTCTCCTCAACCAATGATACAAACCATTCAGGTCTTCGAAGTTCAAAGACGATATATCCAATGGACAGACCAATTACTAATCCACTTCCATATCCCATCAAGATGATCTTCCAATCAAAGACATCGTAGTCATCTTCTTGAATAGAAGGTGGAGGTAGCAATTGTGGAATGTTGGGCTTACCACATGCAATTTCAATCTGTGGCCCACATAATCCCATATTACCTACAAAGGAATCCTTCCCAAATGTATCAAATTGCGGGCTTGTTGGTATCATTCCTCTAAGCTCATTATATGAGAGGTTTAAACTTTCTAGTTCTGCCAATTGTGCTAATCCACTAGGAATATGACCACTGAGTTGGTTGAAGGAGAGATCTAACCATTCAAGGCTGGTTAAGTTTTGAATTGATGGAGGAATGCTTCCAATAAGATTGTTATGAGATAGATTCAACCCTTTAAGAGAAATCAAGTCACCAATGCTTTCTGGAATTTCCCCATGGAAATTGTTAATTGAAAAGTCTATCAACTGCAAAGCTTTTAACACTTTTGGCATGATAAATGTCGATCCCTTCATTGTGCATGTCGCAGAATAGCTATATGCATTTCCCATCAAATCATGAGCTACCTCCAAGTATATTGAACTCCCTTCAGAAACATTTGTATCTTTCATGGCATTGAACTGTGCGATGTATTTAGTTGGTAATGGACCGGTAAAATGGTTGCTCGAGATGTCAAATATCCTTAAATTGGGAAATGGGTGATGGTTTAATAAGGTGTTTACCTCGCCATGGAGTTTATTGAATTGGAGGCCAAGTATTTGGATAGGGAGAGTTTCTAGCCAGTTGGGAAAAAAATCTTTTATGTTATTATTGCCAAGTTCTAAGACCCTCAAACTCTTACAATTGACAATTGACCGTGGCAGTGGCCCAGTGAGTCGATTTTTACTCAAATCGAGTTCCACTAGAGGACAAAGCTGTGGGAATGTATCCGGGATTGTTCCCTCCAACTTATTCATCCGAACAATCAGGATTTTATCACCATAACTTGTACCATTGATCATACATGGCGGAATAGTTCCAGTAAGCCTGTTATAAGACAAATCCACAATGCTTGGCATGCTTCTGCAAATGAATAGCGGGACCTCTCCATGAAAGCTATTCACTGCTAAATCAATGACACGTAATTTGTGGAGAGGTTCCAGCAAATAAGTGACCGTGTCTCTCATCATGTTGGAGCTAACGTTTAGATAAGTTAATTGGCTGCTATTAGCCAAAGATCGTGGAAATGGCCCTATCAATTGGTTATCACTTAAATCCAAATACCTAAGATTGGTCAAATTCCCTAAACAGTGTGGAATCATGCCACTGAATTTGTTGTGTGGTAGAAATAATAATATTAAGGAATTCAAGTGGCAAATGGAGGATGGGATTATGGATTCAAGCATGAAAGATGATGAGAGATATAAATAATAAAGTTGCGTAAGGTTCCCAATGGATGATGGCATTGAGTTTAAAATATGACATGAAGAGACATCGAGGGACTTCAGGTTCTTCAGATTGCCAATGGAATCGGGTAACTTACCAGAGAAGTTTGTGTAAGAAATACCTAAATCTGTGAGTGGACTGCTCCAATTAGAGGTTGGAAGTGAGACAGTAAGATCTACATTCTTTGCCACATCAAGTTCAAGAAGATTTGGCAAGTGAAAAATGGACTCTGGGAATACCCCTTGCAAATCACAATCATAGAGACATACAGTTGTTAGAGCATTGGAAATGTTCACCAAAGCATTGGATGAATCTCCAGATATCTTGACTCCATGAAGATTAAGATGTTCTAACTGTGTTAGGTTTTGAACAAGCAACTTTAGGGACTGGCTTTCCATTGTTAATTTTTTATTGGCAACAAGAGAAAGTGAAATAAGCTTAGAAAAAAGAGATAGTTCTGAAGGGACTGCACCATAAAGATAATTGTGGGAAATGTCTAGATCCTGCAAATTGTACAGTGGGGAAAGGTAAATGATATGCTCGATTGGGCCAATTAATGCAGAATCAGACATATTGATGCTGATAACATCACCAGTTATGTTGTTACAGGATATCCTATTCCACTGGCAACAGTCACCATGTTTATCCCATGTGGTTGTTGTGTTGTAGGAATGCATAAAGCGGAGTAAAGCATCTCGAGCTTTAGGATGGCACAAATGCGTATTGCTTTTAGAAGAAAGGCATGGATATGTATAGGTAAGAACAAGGAGAAGGAATATAAAAGGATAAAAGTTGATGACACCATGTGATCCCATTCCCATTGTTCTTTGTTTCTAAGCAAATAGGTAATGAGAAAGGGCTGTTTGGAAGGAGCTGCCTGTACTAACATGAGTTTGCGTCAGCTTTTTATAGGAGATTTGAGAAAGTGAAAGCATCGAACTTCCTTTCTCATGACTATATTCAATCAAAATATCAATATCACCCAACCAAAAGCAAAAGTCTTAACCCTTCTTTTCACGGCATTTGAATCTCGTGAATTGGATTGAGGCCACAAGTTCGACGTATCTTAGGAATAGTCATATGGTAATAATATCCGAGCCTTCCTCGGACGTAGTTATGGTGAATTAAAAAGTATTCTCCAGGGATTTTGGGTACTTCAGCTAAATTAATAACATTCCAACTAGTTTTTTCGATTTGTATACTGAGATATAATAATAACCATATGGTTCAATAATATGAACATCGATAAAAAAATTGTGTTTAATTCCCTATCTATTTAAAAATTGTAATATGATAGTTGATAGGAGAAAAAAAAAATAAAAACCAAAAGAAAAGAAAGATTTAAGCTTGGTATTGTTTGGACCCTATCCTCTAATTTCTTGAAAATTCCAGTCCATTTAGGTGTTTTTCGTGAATAAACCTTAATTAAGGATAAAACGGTAATTCAAATATATGTGGGCGGATTTAATAGAGTTATTAAACTTTCATATGTTGAATAAATTTACCAACTGATTTCGTAAAGATTGAATACCGTTTGCCTTAAATTTCGAAACGAATGGCCTTCTGGGGGCAAAAACACGATTCTCTCTTTAGGAACTAAATTAGTAAATGACTAAAAGTTACACGTGATGTAACTTTAATATGAAATATGTTGAATATGCATGATGTTATGTTTAACAAATTATTACTGAATCGATTTGCCTAATAGTATATTATTGTGAATTGTGTATGAGTTAACATAGGACATGGCCACGTGTCATAACTAAGATAAAAATAATAATGAACCTAAGCCTTACTTTAATTCACTTATATTAACAAAAAGTTCTCTAAAATACTCCAATAAAATACTAATAACACCAAGCCCAAAAATATAACCTCATAATAAAGCTTAGCCTAGAGTTTCTATAACGAAATATTAAAAATAATGTAACGTACAAACATAAATGTAAACCTATAGGTAGATCCTTTCCATAAATATAATATTATATATATTATTAAATATATAATAAACAATGTTATATATCAATATAATATAATATGATATATATATGTGTACATATATACATATATAACTATATATACAAAGATATTACATACGTTTATATAACATTGAATACTTTAGTATAACGTACGTCGTATAATTAAAAGGGACAATTTTTTATAGTTAATGCCAAACTTATAACATGTACTAATGATCCGTTGACTTTGTTGAATTGAGTAAGCGGCAATTGATATTTCTATATTCATGTATAGCATTTAGATGATTAATGTGGTGTTATGGTGTAACAGCCAGTCTCCGACAACTTACTGAGCTCGTCGTCATCAGCTCCTCCCCTATGGTCTTTTCTAGGTTAGCACTTGAGAAGCATGGGTTGGGCTATGGCTTTAAGCAAAGGATATTCTCGAAATATACATAGTAGTAAAGTCTATCATTCCAGTAGAATTAAGTATAAATATTTTCGGAATAAAAATTACGGAGCTTCTATACATCGCTTCTATAAGCCCATTAATGGCTATAGAAATTAGAGATCTACATGTGAAAAGACGAGTTGATCGTAATTCCTGGTGATGGTAATGCTGAAATAACCAACGTTTCTCATACGCATACAACAAAAACTTTTAACCCATTTTTCATGGCATTGAATCGTACAAACTTGGATAGAGTGGAAGCCTAAACGGGGAACACAAGTTGGCTGCAAAGTCGGCTACAAGAAATAACAAAGGAATCGTAGAACCCACGTTTAGTCATTGTCAAAGAACGTCCAAGACAATGAGTTGAATACTTCAAAGGAAACAGATGGTTTCTCCAGTAGACTTTTCTTGTGTGAGTTGAGACTTCATGAGTATTGCACCAGATTATATCAGTGCATTGCATTCATCTTCGGACTCTGGTTTTGAGCAAGGATTTGAGAGGAAAGACAAATTAACTGCAGAAACATCCACACTCTTATCTAGGACCTTTCTCCAACATTTCGTCCTAATAACTCTCGAAGGAACTAGCCAACAAGATCTAAATAAAGATGGCTATTTAAATCTTGTTTTAGTGGACTTCATTTTATCAAACAATAGACTTATTACAAAACAGCAGTAGTCTCTTATTAATAACCAAATCTACAGATAACTTCATTGGAGAAAATAAGCTGAAAACACCTTGACAATGATGAATTCCTAGTTTTATATCTGAATCCATTTGAGAAATTAGAGAACAATATACTCGATCTTAATTTGCTAGGTAAGATCGGATATCGCAATTGCAACTAGAGTTGACGTAAGAATAATCCTACAGGTGAATGATGATAATAATCAAATGTACCAGAGATTTTCTCTATTGAGTCGGCTTCATTGTTGATTTTTCGAGAATAAGCAACATCTCGAGATAAAGTGTTGGGTACAGATGCAAGTGTCATGTGCGTGCCGTATGTAAAGTCGCATTATATGTGATCATGGAAATAACTTAAGTGACTCGATCGGGATGATCAGGAGAGAAGTATAGGGAGGAAGAGTAAGCGATCTTAATAAGACTCTACTACGTATGGTGATCGGTGGAGGAGCGCGATGGCATTAAACTTCAAGATTAATAAAAAACGGGGTGGTGTTATTGAAGTGTTTAAATGTTCGATCTTTGAGATAAAGTTTCGATAAAGTAATGATGTTAATGGGGGGGGTTTTCTCTTCTTCAAATGAGGGTGTGAGTAAGGTATTTATAGGAAGGGGTAATTAATCACATCTGTCAGATCACGACGATTATCAATGGCTGAGATTGAAACTCCTTATTAATGGATCTTAAGTGCGCTATTTTCATGGGTTTAGGCCCAAGTAAAGGCTTTATTTATTATTCTAGTATAAGTTAAACCAAGAAAGGTTGAATTGGATGAACCAATCTAACTAGCCCTACTCCAAGCCTACCATGCTAAGTCTCTCTTGATTATCTTGATAATTTATGGGCTTGGCTTCTTGAGCCCTATCATCTTAGCTTAAGAAGTCAAATCTATTTGATTAATGGGCTTGAAGCCCAATACTAAATTTGGCCTTTTACAAAGAGAAAAGAATCGCCATCCTTGAAAGCACTAATATTCTAAACCAATGCTGTGGAACGGATGGAAACCAATATACATTTGGTACATTAGAGATGGAGAGAGAGATGCAGATTCAAATTTGAGCATAGCATTAAAAAGAAAAAAGAAGGATAAGGGGGAGATCGAGAAAGAAAGCAAGTAATGATTTTTAGCCTCTATCCATTCTATGATTCTAATATAACCTAATACTAAAAATAACACGACCAAGGAAGAGTACTTTGACAACTCTTTTCAGGGAAGTATAATTGTTAGATTAATGCTATGTAAGCCGATGGAGATGCGATAATTTTGCTATACACAGTAAGGACACAAGTATGCCTTAAGCAATAAGTTTGCTTGTAAAGCACTTGGGGAGAGGTTTATTTGATTTTTCTATTGTTGGTCTTTTATCCTTGGTAGTGTTGTAAGCTCTTTACATGGCTTTACAAGTTACTTCCAACTATTTTTATATCTGCTTTTGTAATTATACAGCGATGGTAATTAGCAGATGACTAATGCCACATGTAAATTTTGTTTTATCTCAAATAACCGTATGTACCATATTGGTAGCATTGTGGGGAATATAATCTCAAATTGATTCACTTGGAACATACACATATATAAGGTTTTTAAGTCTACCTTGATGATGACATTTTTCAATCTATTAGGAAATATGTCACTTACCATGTGATAGGAATCAAGTCACTGGATCTCTGATCCAAGGTCAAAGTCAAGGATTTAGAAGTATGGTAAGGTGGATTCTCTTCTTATAACCAACATATAAAGAGTTCGAGTTGCTACAGTTTACCAACCTATTACTTTGTTTGAGTTGAACACTCCCTTACTTATCAATAGCCATCTATTGCCGACTTGAGACACACTTGGACAATAGCTTTGCCCGCTCGACCACCAGCTCAACTGACTTGAATTTGAATTGCTTAAAGCTTGACTGAGCTAAATTCACCCTAGAAGAATTTTTAGCTTAACTTGGCATCATTACTCTACAACAGCTAGGTTAATCGTACAATTTTATTCATTTTTTCCAGAAGTCCTTCCTCTAGCTACCAGCTTTGTATCCAAGTGCCTATGAGATAAGATCTTCCATATTGGACGGATGCTTTTCTTGATTTTTCATCTATACCCTTAACATTCCTTGAACATTACTTATTTTGGATAGAACCCTTTTTAGTCATTTCCATTTATAGTAGTTGCCTTAATATTTCAAGGATAAATACCATTGTAAATGGAGCTACATACATCATTGTTATCATATCCATCAATATAGAGTATACTTCATCTTTGTGAGCATTCTCTTTATTTACTTTACTCTTATCTTAACTCTTAACTAAGGTTAGGTGGCGATACCCTCATCGAGTTAACTTATGCATCATATCGAGTTGAGTTATAAGCCTATGGAGGTCCTTAGTAGTCATATCCTCGAATTCGTTTGTGGTTTACTTGTTTACTTTATATTTTTCATGCATTTTCCACCCTCTTTTTCAAGATTTCTACAAGGTGATACGATCACCCTTCATTTGTTCTTAGTGCAACCTATCATCTTGGTATCAAAGCAAAGATTTGTTTAGTAAGTTGTACTTGAGCTTTCTATTACTATGTTGTGAGTAGTATTGACCATAACAGTGTATAGTGGCTGTGTGATGGATGGTAGTAGTTATTTGAGTTAGTAGAAGGCATAGGGGTTTACTGTTGCATGTACTCTATTTCAAGCAATGAAAACAAATCAAGTAGTGATTGTACATTTGCTGTGAAGTAGTAAGTTAAGTGTTTAGAAATCATATGTGTGTTGTTCTATATAAAACATTAGTTTTAAGTAAAGGATGACTGATTTGAGTGCAAACGTTAGTATTAGAGATAATAATAGTAGCATTGTCCACAATGACTAACAACTCCCGAGTACTTTTAGAAGTACCAACGAATGGTTTAATGAAATGGCCAACTTGATAGTTGACTTAACCAGAGTTGTTCATGAATTAGCCTTTCACCCTGTTGATGCTATTCAGAACACTCCTTAAGCTACTTAGCCTATGAGAGGATAGATCCCAGCTCCATGAAATCGGGGTGAAAGAGTAGGAGTGCTTGTGTAGAGAAGAATTGACTTGGGTGAAGTAGACAAAGATGATAAAGGAGAAGAGTATGTTGAAGTAGAAAAACAAGCTCAAGTATACTAAGCTACTAACCTTTTAAAGCTTCAAATCCCGAGCTTAGATGGTTCTAGAAATGCTAATGACTGTTTTGACTAGGAAGAGAAAGTCGAGTGAGTTTTTGAATACTACCAGAATGAGGACCATGAGAAAATAAGACTTGCTACTGTTAAGTTCTTCAAATATGCTGTGATGTGGTGGAGAAACTTCTAGGCCATGAGACAGGGAGAAGGATACAGAGAGGTGAGCACTTAACTCGAGATAAAGAGAATCCTTAAAAACAGATTTGTGTCAGACACTTATTTGTAGGATACTTTTGCTTAACTTTAAGAGTTGTGATAAGGAAGCTGAATTGTTGATAAGTATGTTTGAAAATTCCAAATGCTTATGATCTGGTGTAAAGTAGATAAACTTACAGCTCGAACAATTTCTAGATTACTTACTGGATTGAGACATGATATTTGAGACATAGTGGAATTATAGCATTTTACTATGTAGATGAAGTCATTAAAATTGCCTAAGGAGTAGAGAAACAAAGGTAAAATAGGCTAAACTGACCTCTAATGACCTACTAGGCTAATCTTACTGCCTGCTTAGAGCGATATTTGAGCTCCCCAAAGCTCTAACATTAGTAGAAGAGCTAAGACAGTTACTAAGTTGAAAGGTCATCCTATTGACTAGGAGTTGCCGATGACAACTTATGAAAATGAACAAGGATCTTAGAGGAAGATAAGCCAAATCAAGTGCTTTAAGTGCTAAATTTCATGGGGGCTTCATTGTAGAATTCAAACCTAACCATTAATTGAGAAGCGATGGGAACAACAGAACCTATGAATACAGAAGATTCTATTGATAAAAGAATTCTAATAATTCATTGGATGGGATGGCAGAACAAACTAAGGGCCGATTTGGCCACATGGCTACCCAATGCCTGAATAAGCAAACTATGATCATCAAATGAGATGCCCTAAAGGTTAAAGTAGATAGTATCGACAAAGAGTTTGAAGAAAAAAGAAGAGTTGCGTAAAAATGCTGAGGATAATGAGGAGTTAGTTGAAGTGGATGTGTTTGCTAAATACATGGACAAACTAACTTTGGTTGTCTAATGTGCAGGGAGCATTGAACCCTTTATCGAGGAGGAAGAGAGAGAGAACCCATTTTACATCACATGCAAGGTGAATGAACAAGTATTTGTGCTTGTAGTAGACAGTGGAATTTGCACTAATATAATGTTTGCCAAGTTAGTTAAGAAGCTCAAATTACCAACTATTTTACACCCAAAGCCTTATAAATTGCATTGGCTAAATAAGAAGGGAGCATTACATGTCACTTAGCAAGTAGTGCTGGCGATGTCCATTAGGTACTATTCTGATGAAGTTCTCTATGATGTGCTACCTATGCATACATCTCATATGTTGCTAGGACGACCTTGGCTTTTTGATCGAATGGTCATTCATGAGGAGTTTTGGAACACATATGTCCTTAAGAAAGATGGGAGAAAGATCACCTTGAACTCGATGACACTGAGCTAAGTTAGTAAGCTTTAAGCTAAACTTTCTCGAAGATCAAAGAAGGCCTTGATTCTGAGCCATGCTGAGCTCTAAGAAGCTATTAAAGCTGACATGGCGACCTTTCTCTTGATTAAGTGACTAATAAAGCTGAATGAGTAAGTTGAGCTACCCTTAGAGATTAAGGAGCTATTGGATGAATATGTAGACCCGTTTCTTGAGCAATTGCTTAAAGGATTACCCCTTTTCCAAGGCATTGAACATAACATTGACTTAATACCTAGTGTTGCACTTTCAAACAGGCCAACTTATTGGATGAATCCCAAATAAGCTGTTGAGCTCTAAAGACAAGTCGATGAGCTATTGGAATAAGGGTATACAAGAGAGAGTCTTAACCTTTGTATCATGCCTGTGTTACTAGTGTTGAATTGGCGAATGTGTATGGACAATAGAGTTATAAACAAGATCACAATTAAGTACCAATACCCCATTTTGAGGAATGACAATATGTTAGACAAATTGTGATGCGAACCACAATCAAGAACAAACAAAGTCGATTGTAAGGATGAGTCTATGCTTACTGAAAGCTTAAAAAAAAGAAATGGTGGGAACGTGCGAAAGAACAAAAATGAATGAAAATGTAAGCAAACCCATGGACAATTCCAATGGATATAACATACCAATGAAACTTTTGAGGACTCATAACACAACTCGATATAATGCATAAATTGGTCCGATGAAGTTACACATCACCTAACCTTACTTAAGGGTTAAGATAAGAATGAAATGAATGTAAACAAGCAATGTTTATGAGAGCACAAAATGTCAAGTGTATTAATGTTAATCTAATGATGCCTTGTGGCTATAAATACAATGGTATTTATACCCAATAAGTTAGGGTAATTTGCTAAAAAGGGAAAAGATAAAAAGGGTATTACCCCAAAGAAGTAATGTACAAGAATATAAAAGCATAAAAATGAATATTCAAGAAAAGTAATGATTAGTAGAGCAGGTTCTACACATGGTCCTGTACACATGGCAATGATACATTAATAAGGCCGTTAGAGGATGTGGACAAAAGTGTATAGTTAAGTTACTTGTCTGAGTAGGAATGGCTAAGGATCAGTCCAATTTCTCTCTCTCTCTCAGCTTCTCAGCAAGGAGATGCTGAGTTGTTGGTTTGATTGGGCATGAGTGAGTAATTGTGAAAGGTTTGGTTGTTTACTTGATAATCTACAACTTAGCATACTTCAGAAAGATGAGAAGTCATTTGACTCGGCATACAAAATGACTTGGTAAATAAGTACTTAGCTTCGGTAGGAGTTAGTTGGAGTAGAAGAATCTGCATTGCCAGACCTTCTAGTCGTTGAGCTTAGTTACAGGTCAAAGGCCTAATAGCTTGATTTTTATTAAACTGAGTGGTGCTAAAGTATTAAGCAAGATTGACCTAAAGTTATGATACCACCAGATTCATATGAGGTAAGGCGATGAATAGAAAACTGCCTTTAAAACTTGACATGATTTGTATGAGTGGATGGTCATGCCTTTTGGGTTATGAAATGCCCTAAAAACTTTTTTATGATTGATGAACCATGTTTTGAGGGACCTGACTGAAAGATGTGTTGTGGTCTACTTCAACAACATCCTTGTCTATAGTATTGACTTGGCAAGTCATACTAACCATCTCCAAACAGTTTTGGATGTCCTTCGAGTAAAGAAATTATTTGAAAATTTAAAATAGTGTTGTTTCTACCAAGAAGAGGTGATCTTCCTATGGTATGTCGTAAGTGGAAGAGGATTGAAGTTTGATGAAGAGAAAATTCAAGTCATTGTTAAGTTACTGGACCCATCTTTTTGTGTTGAGTTGAGGATTTTCCATAGATTGGCTTCCTTTTATCACCATTTTATTTAAGGCTTTAGTTTAATAGTTGCAGCCCTTATTAAGTTGACGAAGAAAAATATGGAGTTTAAGTAGGAAGAGGAAGAGGAAAGGAGTTTTACTGAGGTGAAAGTGAGGTTGACCTTTGCCCTAGTCTTAGCTTTATTAGATTTTGAGAAAGTGTTTAAGCTAAAATGTGATGTATTAAGTGTTGGCATTGGAGTTTTGTTAATGTAAGAAGGACGACTTGTTGCCTATCACAGTGACAAGCTTAGAGGGGCACAACTAAACTATTCTGTATATGATGAAGAATTCTTGGCATTAATCTAAGCTCTTTATGTGTGGCAACATTACCTTCTACTAAAGGAATTTGTCATATATACAGACCATGAGTCTTTGAGGCATGTACGGAGCTAATCAAAGCTCTCTAAGTGCTAAGCTCAATGGGTTGAATTTCTAGAAGGATTTAATTTCATCATCAACTAGTAGCAAGGTAGGAGTAATGTAATTGCCGATGTGCTATCAAGATGACATGTTCTTCTTACCGAGTTATAAATAAGACTGCTACGGCTTGTAAGCATTAAAGAATAACATCAACATGATTCTCATTTTGGCCATATATATAGACATTTTGTAGAAGATAGAACAGTTGATGAATATTATATAAAGGAGAGCCACTTGTTCCAAGGTAGTAAGCTATGTGTACTAACCGATTCTGTACGAGAGCCATTAATAAGGGAAGCTCATAGTGGAGGGCTCTTTGGGAATTTTGGAGAGTAAAGGACATTTGAGCTATTGAATGTAAGGCTCTTTTAGACTATGATGAGGAAAGATGTGTATTGTGTGGTTGAGAGTTGTACAACTTACAAGAAGGCAAAGAGTTGCAATGAGCAAGGGAGAGCAATGCTTTTACTTTTCTTGACCAAACCATAGGTTGACTTGAGTATGGATTTTGTTCTTGAACTGCCTAAGGCAAAGATTTTGTGATGGTTATCGTGGACAAGTTCAGTTAGATGGTACACTTTATACCTTGCACCAAAACTAACGATGTTTTGGCTATTGATTCTTTGTTTTTATAGGAAATTATTCGCTTTTATGGAGTGCTAAGGAGTATGGTGTTAGATCGTAACCAAAATTACTAAGCCATTTCTAGTGGGCTCTTTAGTGTTGGATGGGAACCAAGTTACTATTCAGCACCTCTTACTACCCCTCAACCGATGGACAAACAAAGGTTGTTAACCATCCCTTAGGATCATTACTTCAAGCTATAATGGGAAAGAACTTAGCCAATTGGAATGTTTTTACTTTCTTGTGGTAGAGTTTGCTTACAATCAAATTGTATACACCATCACCAGTCATGTGCCATTTGAAGTCGTATACGGATTTAACCCTAAGCTGCCCCTCGATTATACCCTAATGCCCTTAGTTGACTCAAAAGACCTAGAAGCACGAACCTGAACTCAGTCCCTTGAACATATCTACCAATGAGTTGCTCAGCACATCAACTAAGCTACCGTGAAGTTAAGAGAGAAAGGCGAAGGTAGGAAGACCAAGTAGTTTCAACCTAATATGGCTACACTTGAGAAAGGGGAGGCTTCCTAACAATAGAAAGAGCAAATTATCTGCCAGAGCTAAAGGACCATTCAAAATTCTTTAGAAAATTTACAAAAATGCCTACCAATTAGAGTTGCCCGAGGACTTCGAGTGTCTAATTTGTTTAATAATGTTGAACTCAACCCCTATTGACTCAAGGAAGAATTGAGTGAGGAATAGTCGAATTTGATCTTAAATCCTAATTAACCAAGCAGTGACTCGATCCTGAGCTCGAGGATTTGAAAGTATGGTAAGGTGAATTCTCTCCTTGTGACCAAAATCTGAAGAGTCCAAGTTGCTGTAGTTTGCTGACTTGTTGCTCACTCTAAGCCAAACTCTCTTGTACTTATCAGTAGTCACCAACTGCTAACCTGAGATACACTTGGACAATAGCTCAGCCTGCCCAACCACTAGCTCAGCTAACCTAAATTTGAACTGCTTAGAGCTTGACTAAGTTGAATTCACGTTAGAAGAATTTTCAACTCAACTTGGCAATAACAAAGTTAATCACATAGTTTTGTCTGTTTTTTTGCCAAAAGTCCTTCCTCTAGCTACTAGCTATGTGGCCAAGCACTCATGTGACATGATCTTCCATATAAGACGGATGCTTTTCTTGATTTTTCATCTATGCCCTTAACATTCCTTATACATTACATATTTTGGACAAAACCTTTTTTAGTCATTTTCATTTATAGTAGTTACCATCATATTTCAAGTATAAATGACCTTATGAATACAGCCACAAACATCATCATTATCATATCTATCAATATAGAATATATTTCATCTTAATGAAGTGATTAATGACCTTTGGAATTTCCGCATGGAAATTGTTATCGACACCAGGCTAAGTCATTTCAAGCCATCCTGACAGGGTTGTTAGCATGAAGAAACAAAAGATTTATTGTTAAATATATAGAGTTCTTAATGAAAGGAAAATGTACAATTCATAAAATAAAAATATTATGGCAATAGTTCGATGACATTTTGACAATTTAAGCTAGCCAGAGCAGGAGTTTTAATTAATATATAACTTCACAAGAACTTTGAAGTTGCCAATTTGTACTGAATGATTGCATCGCATAAACGAACTGTTTCCTAATTATATAAAAAGGAAGGAATCGGCAACCCATTCCACCGCTACAATAGTAGCTAATAAGGTCTGCAGCTACCTGCGACTGAGCTCAAGCTAGCAATGAGCAAGAAGCTGACTCGTAAGGAGTCTAGGCTCATTTAGCTGCACGATGGGCTCACTCGGCAGATGATGCTGACCTAAATGAGTTGCGTGCAATGGTAAGGTGGCTTTCTAAGTAACAGGGGAGCAAGCCTGCTGGCGACATCGAGTTAGTCGCCAGTAACAAGACCCCCTTCACTAGGGGTGTCCAGGACGAAATATTACCCCCTAATGGCAAACTTCCATCCCTGGACTAACATGATGGCATGGATGACCCCAATGATCATCTCCTCCACTTCCACACCCTTATGAACCTTTACGATCATGGAGATTCCATACTATGCAAGGCCTTCCGGGGTACGTTGAGGAAGGCAATACGGACGTGGTTTAACCACCTCCTCAACAATTTGATAAGCTCCTTCAATGAGCTAGCTAGGAAGTTCAGCCTCTATTTCAGGGCTAGTAATCCCTCGTCCAAGGACACATTGTCCTTATACCTGGTAAGGTAGGGCAAGGGTGAGTCCCTATGCAACTACGTGGCCCGGTTCAATAATGTCGTGATCGAGATCCCTCAACTAGACGAGGGAGTTGCTGTCCATGCTGTGTAGCTTAGCATCAGAATCTTAGGAGATTTCTTTTGATTGCTTACGAAGAGTAAGCCAAACACCTTGGTCGACTTTTGGAACAAAGCCCAAAAGTACATCGACTAGGAAGACAACATTTACGCTAAGCGTGATGCTGATCGAGAAAGGTCGGGTAGAAAGTAGGATAAGGAGAAATTGTCCATTAAAGATTGCTTCGATGGAAGGATGCCGAGTAGGCTAGAGGGGGAAAGCTCTAGGAAGAAGAAACGCCGAGTAGAGTGTGACCCTCTCCCCTTTCCCATTTATAGCCAATACATGCCTTTGAATAGACCCATAACCTATGTCTATTCCGAAGTGAAGCATTAAAACTTGCTGTAGAGGCTGCAGAAAATGCAAGTAAACCCCAATTGCTGGAACTCTGATAAATACTGTCAGTTCTATGACGATCATGACCATATAACTAAAGAGTGCTTCCAATTGAAGAATGCCGTTGAATGCGCCATTCAATGTGGCTTCTTCAATGAGTACATGGCACATTGGCGGAATGACAACCGGTTCAACGATGACACTGATAGGGCACCTCAAATGCGATGGACCGAAGATGCCCAAGTAAAGCAAAATAGCGATTGCTATAATGACCGCGCCCCAATGGCAACATAAATGTAATTATGGGGGGCTTGCACCTTAGGAGCCGACTGAGCACTAGTAGCTCGGTTAATGCCCAATTAAAGGTGCTGGCAGTTAGGGAGAAGAGATGAAAGTTAGACACTTGCATCTCCTTCTCTAACACCGACCTTGAAGGGATCGATACTCCCTACTAAGACGCCCTGGTTATTGGGGTGGGGATCTCAAAATTTGAGGTCTTAAAAATCATGGTGGATACTAGCAACTTTACCAATATACTCTTCTTCCATACATATGATAGGATGAGGAAGAAGCTATTAGTAAAGATGAAGCCATATCACTACAATTTGATTGGCTTCAACAGTAGCAGGGTTCTATCCAAGGGCATCATCACGCTGGACATGGAACTTAGCGATGACAACCATGTGGCACAACGACCCGTAGAGTTCGTTGTGATTGATTGTCCCTCCCCATATAATGCGCCCTTAGGAAGACCAAGCTTAAATGCATTTAGGATGATCATATCCTCCCTGCATTTGAAGGCCAAATTCCCAATGCCTATCGATGTAGGAGTATGCAGGTGCGATCAGAAACTCTCATGAAAGCTATGTGTTAGGGTGGCCACAGGCGATGGCATCTTCGCCCTAGAGATAGGCCTGTAAGATAGACTGGGTGAGAAGGGCGAGCCTAGAGAAAAAACCGAAGATGTCCAAATCGGCGACTCTCCTAACCAAATAACGAAAGTCAGGATTGAGACCCCAGCTAAAGTGAAGGACGAAATTATTACCTTCCTGTAGGCAAATTTAGATAAGTTCACCTAGTTGGCGTCCAACATACCTGGAATTTCTCTTGACTTAGCAACCCATAGCCTCAACATCAACACCATCGCACAGCCTGTCAAACAAAAAAAGAGGCATTTTGCCCTAAAACGACAAGCCATAATCGAGGAAGAAGTGCAGAAGCTGCTCAAAGTTAGCTTCATAAGTAAGGAAAAGTACCTGACGTGGTTGGCAAATGTGGTACTAGTGAAAAAGAAGAATGGGAAGTAGCACATGTGTGTCGATTATACTGACCTTAATAAAGCTTAGCCCAAAGATTGTTTCCCCTTCCTTAGAATCAACTAGCTTGTCGATTTTACGTCAAGACATGCCCTCTTGAGCTTTATGGATGTGTTCTTAGGATATAATCGGATAAAAATGGACCCAGAGGACGATGTCCATACTTCCTTCGTCATTGACTACGACATATACTGTTACACCATAATGCTATTTAGATTGAAAAAACGTCGGGGCCACATAGTAGCAGATGGTGAAGAAATTGTTCAAGGCCCAGATAGGGCACAATATGGAGGTGTACGTTAATGACATGATTGTTAAGAGCCAGAAGTTGGTTAATCATGTCAAGGATCTCCAGGAAGCCTTCGACCCAATACGCATGTACGACATGAAGTTGAACCTCTAGAAGTGTGCTTTCGGCATTGGCTCTGGCAAGTTCTTCAGATTTCTGGTCACCTAGAGAGTTATCGAGGCTAACCCTAAGAAGATCATCGCCATTAGGGGAATGAAGCCCCCAACTTTAGCCTGAGACGTACAAAAGCTCACTAACATGGTGGCTGCCCTGAGCAGATTCATTTTAAAGAGAATTAATAGATGTGCTGAGTTCTTCAAAATCCTTAAAAATCCAAAGAGTTTTGAATGGACTCCGGAGTGCACCGTTACCTTTCAGCAACTCCAAGACTTCTTCGCTCATCTACTAGTCCTCTCCAAGCCCATCTTAGGGGAGGATCTATTTTTGTACTTGGCTATAAGTGATAAGGCCTTCTCTTCTGTGCTAGTCAGACAAAAAGAAGAGAATACAAGCCAGTATATTACGTCAGCCACATACTTCATGGGCCTGAGGTTAGGTACACCCGAGCATAAAAATTTGCGCTGGTTGTCGTCATTACTGTCAAATGGCTAAGGCCCTACTTCCAAGTGCACTAGGTGATTGTACTCATCGACTAGCCATTACGCACCATACTATAGAAACTTGAAGCATCTAGACTGATGATGAAGTACGCGGTGGAACTAAGTGCATATGGAATCTAGTACCAGCCATGAACGGCTTACAAGGCTCAAGTCTTAGCTAACTTCGTAATAGAATATACCAAGGAAGAAAGATCGTTGGGAGACAACAAACCAGTCTGGACTCTCCACGTCAATGGATCATCTACCATGAGAGGTGGAGGTGTGGGCTTTATGCTGACCAACCCGTATAAAGTCACCATTTTTTACACCCTCAAGTTTGAATTCAATTCTAGCAACAATGAATCTGAATATGAGGTGCTTATCGCTGGCTTGAAGCTGGATAAGGAGATCAAGGCCGAACAGCTGTAGATATTCTCGAACTCCATGCTTATTGTATAATAGGTTTGGAGTGAATATGAGGCTAGGGACAGCACCATGGCCAGGTACTTAGAGAAGGTGAGAAGGCTCCTAGCAGACTTTCCCTCTTGGGACATCGAGAAAATCCTTTCAATAGAAAATTCAATGGTCGATTGGTTATACAAGCTAGCCTCCACTAGCATACAGAAGCCCAAGATGAAAGACAGCAAGATCTTCATAAAGTACCTGTCGGAAAAAAGCATAGCTCCAAGCTCGGCTGAAGTTTTGGAACTAACCATGACAGCACCAAAGCCAAATTGGACGGATTCCATCTAAAGCTACTTAGAGGAAGGAACGTTGCCAGAGGATAGGAGGGAGTCGAAGAAGCTTCGGTACTATGCCACCAATTACACACTAATTGATGACGTCCTGTACCGTAGGAGAATTAGCCTCCCCCTACTCTAGTGTCTCCAAGAAAGGGAAGGACTGCGCGTTATGGAAGAGTTGCACGTCAAAGTATGTAGCAGTCATATCTAATTCCAAGCCCTATACCTTTAGGCGTTATGGCTGGGATATTATTGGCCTACCATAAGGTAGGATGCAAAGGCTGTAGCCTAGAAGTGCCCACAATGCTAAAAGCATGCCTCAATCAATTGCGTACCCAGTACCGCACTCCAACCCTTGACGAGCCTATGGTTGTTCACCCAATGGGGAATCAATATCCTCGGTACCTTCCCGAAAGCATCAAGAGGACGGTATTTTATAATTGTCACCGTAGACTACTTCACAAAGTGGGTGGAGGCTGAAGCCGTAGCTAGAATCAAGGAGTAAAGTATAGAGACATTTGTCGGAAACAACATTCTCTCCCAGTTTGGAGTCCCCTATGCATTGATCATAGACAACCCTAAGTTCGGAGAGTTTTGTTCCAAGCACCATATTGTTACGCACTTCACCTTAGTCGCCCACCCCTAATTGAATGGACAAGTGGAGGCGACCAATCGGGTCATCTTAAACAGCCTTAAGAAGCGCATGGACCGATCTCATGGCGCTTGGGCTAATGAGCTGCCTAATATCTTGTGAGGGTACAAGACTACACACCGTACTTCGATGGGGGATACCCCCTTTCGCTTTTGGGTTAGAAGCTATCTTCCCTATTGAGCTTGAACTCCCCAATATCCGGACTCGAAGCTTCAATGCCGCCTTGAATGACTCATTGCTACAAGCAAGCACCAACACAATTGAAGAAATCAGAGACCTTATTGTTACTCGTGTTATTGCATATCAACATAGGGCTGCCTGGTATTATGATTAGAAGGTTCGACATAAGGAATTTAAGGTTGGCAACCTAGTATGATGAAAATTAGAGGCCACAGGTTCACGAGAAGGTTAGGGCAAGCTGGTCCCCAATTGGGAAAACCTAATTAGAGTCAAGGAGAAGCTGGGCAATCGAGCATACAGGCTCGAAAGATTGGATGGCGAGCTTATCCCGCACACTTGGAATGCCGACAATCTATGCCTTTACTTTAATTAAAATTTCATCATGTATAGTTTTATTTTTAATTTGAGTCGAAATAAAAAGCTCTCAATTGATTGTATACTTCTCTCTGTCTCCTTTTGTTTCAGTTGCCTTACCAAACTTTAAAAATGGCACACAAATAGTTACTCGGGTTGATCGGAATGTCACTGACCTGACCCCCTTAGTGTAACCTCGGTAAGGGGAAACACCCTTCGCACAGAGGAACTCCTAGGAGTCGGGCAAGTTGGAACGCCACTGACTTGACCCCTTTAGAGTAACCTCAGCAAGTGGAAACACCCCTTACATAGAGGAACTCCTACGAGTCGGGCAGGTTGGAACGCCACTGACTTGACCCCCTTAGGGTAACCTTAGTAAGGGGAAACACCCTTCGCACAAAGGAACTCCCTTAAACCAGGCAAGTCGAAACGATATCGACCTGACCCCCTTAAGGTAATCTTAGCAAGGGGAAACACTTTTTGCATAGAGAAACTCCCACGAATTGGGCAGGTCAAAATGCCACCGACCTAACCCCCTTAGGGTAACCTCGACAAGGGGAAACATCCCTTGCACAAAGGAACTCCCCTAACAAAATCTTGACCGAGGATCCATAAAGCTTATTAAGAGAATAGCGAAAGATGTAAAAAAACTGCATTTATTTATTATGCACTTTTACTTATAGGGCAAAGGCTAGCATCTTAACCTTGAACAAAAAAAGAAAAAAAAAAAACACACACACACAATAAAACAAATAAAATTTAGAAAACCTCGCTATTGCCTGGGATCAGCTAATTCGAGTAACTTTGAAAAATCCAAGGCATCAATTTGCTCCGAGTGTTGATCTGCAGGCACTTTAGCTAGTAAGCCTTAAGCCACAAGGGTATACGAGACATGTGAATCAAGAGTAGTAAGACTCCCCCGCAGGTAGATCTTCTCCAAGGACGGCTTTTAAGGCATCCTCCTATCAAGTTACCAAAGTGGGGCCGAATGTAAAAGCGTCCTCCCCTTTAACCAATGCCTCCCTCTTCTCAATGAACGTGGGGGAGTCCAAAAAATCTAAGAAGCTCAGGTCCAGATCTAGATAATGGGAGAGGATTTCTCTCCTGGTGAAGCGGATGGAATTAGTAGATAGGTCCTCTAGCTCCTCTAACCACTCCTCAATGGCCTTGTAGTCAGCAATCGCCTTCATTATGGTAGCATCACTGAAGACCTCCCCAATCTCCATCTTGGAGTTGATCTCTTCCATCTCCAAAACCTTACCCTATAGCTCCTCGACTTGTTACTCTAAAGTAGCCTTCGAGCCGGCCAACTTAAGCAACATGGCCCTAACGCCCTCATATTCGGATGCCTTCATCATCATCTCGGCTTTTAACCTAGCCACTTAAGCCTTTAGCTTGGCGTTATCTTTTTTTACTCAGGCTTTAGTTGTACCCTCCTCCTCTAGTCATTGTAAGAGATGAGATTTCGCCTTCTACTCTTTCTTGAGCCAAACCTTCAATTTCGTAACCCTTCGGGCATCCCTTTCTACTTTGCCTCTCTCATGCTCCACATGCTTGAGTCGTACTTAAAGCCCTGCCACCTATATAATAGAGCGGCGAAGGCACTTGTTAGCTTGAGCAAATTTTCTCAAGTACCTCCTACTAGAAGTCTTTGCCCTCTAGCAAGCACTTCTTCTGTTGATGTAACTCCTCTTGTAATTTAGTTACCTCTTTCTAGGCGACATGTGACTTGCTTAGCTCGAGGAGAACTTGGCCATGTTACTACAAGATTAAAATAGAATGCACAAGTTAGTACTAGGTGCTAAAATACAACACCATAATAGTATGGAAGACTTACCTATCGCATTAGGGTATTTAAGTGGCTTGCAATTTGTATGGGGTTGCTTACACCTTCTTGGGAGATCCTCTCTAACACAGCCTAGTCACCAGGGGTGTAAAACCCTATTGAAGCTTGGTAATTGAGGGTCTGGTGGCGCAGTGTCAGGTTGCCAGGACGAGCTTCCCACTTCGGCCGCAGGATCTTTCCTTGAGCGCTCTTCTTCTCCATCTCAGAGGCCCCCCTATTCAGCGACTTGTCCAAGGAAGTGTACAGTACTTCTATGGATGAGTCTAGCACTATCCCCATCTTTCAAAAGTTGTTGAGGATGTCCAAAAACTCATCCCCAATGTCATCGGTACTTTGGAAGGGATGAGTTAAGGGCTACTCATTCCACTTCCTCTTGGCTAAAGGATCCTTGGTTAGGGGCTTCTACCTCTTCGTACCTAGACTTAGCTCTTCGGGTACTTCGGGTGGCAGGAGGGGTAACTATTTCCCCTGTTCCTTCCTTGGCTGCCCTTAGAGGGGAAAGCACTTGTACGTCAGGCCCCTCTACCTCGATACCTTCATTGCCCATGAGGATAGGTTTGGACGAGGGGATAGTAGGAATAGGCAGAGCTACGCTTAAAGGTACCATAACCGTCAGCTCATCTTGGATGACAAATGGAATCCCTTAAGGTACAGACCTAGGTCACGGCTTGCTAGTCTCTCTGAGCCCCGGCTTCAGCCTCACCGCCTTCCTTGTTGGCAAACCTACCTTCGATCGCGCCTAGCGTCGACTCATCAAATTGTCCACAGACAAATGAGTCATACTCAGAGCCAAGCTCTTGTCTACCATTTGTAAAACACCATCGTAACCAACACGACCAAGGAAGTCCACCTATCCTACAGGTGTTGGATGAAGTACTCAAACACTAGCATAACAAATAAGTGTATAGGAATGAACTAATACCTTCAACCTACTTCTTCGTTACAGCTTTCTTCATGTTGGGGAAGAGCTCAGAGATCGAGCATCAGAAATACCTTTCTACAATCTCTACAACATTAATCTCCTGGCTACCTCTCAACTCTACGAAGGCTAAGATCTCCTTGACAGCTTCGACATCGCTTAAACCCAGCCTCTTCTCACCTCCAATATGGACCAGTCTACTGGGTCTAAAAGGCGGCCTATTTGGGCATCTCTACCACCACATATTCATCCTGCCAGCCTTTGACCGAGTCGACAAGGTCGCAAAACGGTTTCTTTCTTGAGCGCGGCTGGAGGTAAGGTCACCCCTCAATGCTCTTCCACATGTAGAAGTGGTAAAATAGCTCGGGAGTAGCCTTTATCATTAGGTATTTGTTTAATGCTTGGAACACCTTTAATACCCTCTACCCATTCGGAGGAATCTGGGACCGACTACAGTGGTGGTAGTAAAAAAACTTCCTCTCAATATGACTTGGTAAGAGGCGTTGCCCAAACTCTAGGCACTTCTTAAAAACCGCGAAGCGCCTCCTTAATAATAGGGCTACATGTTCGTCTCTGCACGGCAGTCTAATATGCTACTTGGGTATTGTCCCCATGAGGAAATTGCTGATAACCCGGTTGGGGGTAGAATCCTTACTTTTGTTGATATAGGAGTTAGGCCCTTTCCCCATACCAGGAGCGTCAAATAAATCCTTGACGGGAGGCAAGGGAATATCTATGTATACGTCTTCAGGTATGGCATTGATGATTCTGGTCCTGTCCAATGCCTCCACAGCCATCCTTGTAGGTTGGTTGAGTTGTGCTAGTGACAATACTTCACCCTCTTGTACCTAAGGAGGATTACTCCTCATAGAATTTGAATTGGAGGTAAGTTTCAGTGAAGAAGAATTAGTCTCACCCCTATTGGTAGACATGATTGTGATTGTTTAAAAGGAAAATTGAAGCTTTTGAAAAAGGTTTGAGAGTTTGAAAAGTGTTTTCTTTTTGTAATCCTCCTATTTATAGGAAAACCACTTGGGAAGTCGTATAGGCGGTTATGGGGATATGTATAAACATGAATCCCTTAAAATGTTGCCTTGTAGACACGTGAAAAGCATTTCAATTAGATGACTACCTTTAAAAGGGCAAAAGGCATATAGCTGCACACTAGTCTGCTACAACACGACACCTATCATGTCGCATTTAATGCATGGAATACAAGCGAGCAAAAGTTGCATTTTGAAAGTCCCTTTAATAGGAAGCTTCTTTAAGGCCCATCTAATTTGCACCTGGTCAACATTACGAAGACATGACACACCTATGTCCGCTTGGTTCCTATCAAGCCCTATTCTAGTAAACCGGTTTGTAGCATTGGAGCACCTTAGCACCCTTGCTTGCTTAGCTTCGGACACTTTCAAACCGACAAACCGTTGCCCAGGACAACTCATTACTTCGGGCCTTTTCACCTTGGATCATCCATCACTTTAGATCTACAACCTCATCACATCGACATCATGGCATCGAATCGAACTTCTTAGAGTTAGATTGCTTACATCTAAGTTGCCCATGCATTCGTTCTTGTTGCCTCTTCCTCAGCAATGAGATTACAAGGGAGCAAGTGTTGACAAGACACTTTGGGTAAGGATCTCTTAAGTCTAACCAGATCCGTTAAGCCTTGCGTCGCTAGGCTTATCTCTATAGGCCTTGAGCTTGGCCCTTAGTGGCTTAGGTCCATGAAGAATTATAATGACTACAAACTATAAGATAAGGATAAAATAGTCACGTCCTAAATGTTAGGGATACGTCGGGCATAATTACTCTCCTCTCTTACACTTGTAGGAGAAGATCTTTTCTGTCAACTAATCTTCAACGGTCGGCTTTGCTCCACTCCACTATAAATACTAAATATCTACCCAATAGTAACTCTCTTTACAAACTCTATATTTTAAGTTTGCATATTCAGTATGTGATACATAAAAGGCTTATTACTGACTTAAGTATTAGAGTGGTCACGT
The DNA here is from genome assembly GCA_024138015.1 of Lumnitzera littorea. Lineage (NCBI taxonomy): Eukaryota > Viridiplantae > Streptophyta > Magnoliopsida > Myrtales > Combretaceae > Lumnitzera > Lumnitzera littorea. Next base: position 124,510,733 of record JAMXBB010000001.1, on the reverse strand, counting down.
CAAACAACCTCCCGGCGTCTCTTCACTGTATATTATTTTGCAGATCTAGTATATGTAGACCTTAGCTAAATACCGGTAAGAATTGAGAAACGGTCATATATATATTACTATTTAATGCGTTCAATCTTTAACTCCGCATCTGTGTAATTTCTTATTTATAATTTTCGATCTACGAACTTCATAGTCTGTTAATATTACAAATAAATATTATAAAATTAGCAATTTAAATATTTTATTTATTTTAAAGTTTTAGGCTGTTTACATTACCACTTCGTTCTAGTCAGGTCTCTTTGACAAAGACGTACATTTTCCATCTTTCGCCGTGACTTCGTTCATATCTCCCTCACGCGCGATTCAAACGGAGTCTTTTAGTTCACATGACGTGGTAAATAAATTTCGATCATTTGCAAAACAGAAAAGGGAATCATGTCCGGAATCTCACGTGAGGGGTCTGGATAAAGTCGAATGATTTAGAATGAAACGAAAACTGAACGGTAAATCCTTTTTCATATTTAAAAACATCTATAAAACAAAATTAAATTAAATTAAATTAAAGGTATATCTAATAATAATTATTAAAGTAATATATAATTTCATAATTAAATTAAAAATTAAATAAGTAATTTGATTACTAATAATAAATGTAAAAGGAATGAAATCGCCTATTCCATTTTTGAAAAAGCAAAATAAAATTTCTTTTTAAAGTTAGAATTATTGATTTTATAAAATCATGATTCCAATTTCTTGATGCATATCCAAACATGAGAAAAAAAAAATTAAATTAAGAATCACGATTTTATTCCGATATGTTCTATCGTATAAAATAAGACATTATAGTTTACATGTTCACATTCAGCTAAACATTAAGCCCCATTTTTTCCATAGCTTTTCTCAGAAGACTTAGTTTAAGGTTCAACCTTGAAGTAGCCTGGTAAGTAAAGATCAAAGCTGCTAAGTTTCAACCTATAAATGTATATGTATTTACAACTGTATACCTAAAGTAATAAAGGTCAAGCATTATGTTAAATGTAGAAATCACCATAAGAGTTACAAATGTTTTGTTTTTCTGTACCTTAATTTGTTGGAATGTAGTCCGCTCACCTAAAGTGCAAAATATGACGTACACGAAAGTAAAAATTATTAGTATGAAGAAAATTATGAGGAATTAATCTTAAACTATTTTATTAGGAAATACGCATATTTTTAATTTGAAGGGTAATTTTAGCCAACAAGTGAAAAAATTGAAGGGCAATTAAAGGAATTTATTAGTAAAGTGTTAAATTTTAAGAGGTATGACACTAAATGCTAATGCAAATTTGCGTGGCGTTTTCCTATCATTCTGATAAAAAAAATAAAACCCAACCAAATGTTTTTCTATAGTTTAGAACTTTTCCAAATACAACAAATTAAACTTTGTGAAAACTTATCATAACCAAACTGATTCGGACCAAATAATTCCTTACTAGTTAATCTGTAGCATAAAGAAAACAAGAAATTTGTTATAAGATACTCTAAACTTCTCAATGATAACCAATAGTTTACACCTTTAATGACAAATTTATACTCATAATAATATAGAAAATATCTTAACAATACTTGCACTACATTTTAACAGCGGCAACAAATTGCTTATTGAGCTAGAAATCTCCACTTAAGATACAATTTCAAGCATTTAACTGGCCGATGGGGGAGCTAAGCCCCAACACACACAAGACAACCACTTTTCAGACTCAATAGAGTGCTACATAGTGGTGACTACCTCTTTGCTCCTTTCCATTTGATGTGGTTCTGGACATACATAACAATACTATCAAAGATGTCCGTATACATAAGTTCACGAATTTGATTAAATAAAAAAAGACTAGAATAACTATTATGATATTTCTAGATGTAATATTATTTATCGTCTTTAGATTCAGGGATGTGAACAAGAAATTTTAAGGAATTAAAAACAGGATTGAAAATGTAAATATAATCAACTTTGTTGGTGTAGTGACATTGCTGAAATGGAATATCTTCATCAATGATAAAACATAAGAAATTTTTAAGTCTCCATTATTGGGAGTGGTTAGTTTTCTTTTTCAGATGGTTAGAAACAAAAGTCTTGATCCTTTTTCGACGGCCATGAACTGACTGCAATAGCAGTTAGACATTGATATATATTTGCAATAACATTCAAGCCACAATTACATAGTCATCACGTCTTCTTGCCAGTCAAAAAAAGGAAGATGAAAGCACCTTTTGATAATGACTTAAAATAATGATATTTGCCGGTCCATATGCATGCTCTTGAAAAATATGAACCAAATGAACTAAAATTTTGAATTCCTTTTGTTTCAAATAGAAATGTACAATATATATATATATATATGGAAAATTTGTCCTTTACTATATATTTTGTGGGATTTTACTAATTAATTGCATGAAACCCAATTGTTGGGATATGAAAAATTTGTCCTTTACTATATATTTTGCTGGGTTTTACTAATTAATTGCATGAAGCCCAATTGCTGGACATTGCTGAAATGGAATATCTCCATCAATGATAAAACATAGGAAATTTTGAAGTCTCCATTGTTGGGAGTAGTTATTTTTCTTTTTCAGGTGGTTAGAAACAAAAGTCTTGAACCTTTTTCTACGGCGACCAGTTGACTGCAATAGCACTTAGACATTAATGTATATTTGCAATAGCATCCAAGCCACAATCACATACTCATCACGTCTCCTTGCTGGTCACAAAAAGGAAGATGAAAGTACCTTTTGATAATGACCTAAAATAACGATATTTGCTCGTCCATATTCATGCTCTTGAAAATTATGAACCAAATGAACTAAAATTTTGAATTCCTTTTGTTTTCAAATAGAAATGTACAATATATATATATATGAAAAATTTGTCCTTTACTATATATTTTGCTGTCCTTTACTAATTAATTACATGAAACCCAATTTTGCGATGAGATAAATTAAATTCAATTCTTCTTCCTTACATTTTGTAAGGTGATATTATATTTAGCCAAAAGTGCTATATAACTTTGTGAAATCTAAAAGGGGTCAAATAGTAAAAAAAATAAATGCCTAATAATAATAATAACAGTAAATTCTTGGAGAAAATAAAAAGAATAAGATAAAGAAGATAGCAAAAGAAGTGTAGAAAAGTTCGACCATCCATATTTTCTCTCTTCTCTTCTAACTCTATACCAAATCAGGTGTTATCTATTAGGCATACAGTTTTTTGTAGTTATAATATATACCTTCTCTAATGCCATAGGAAAGCTCATCCCTTATAATCCACAAAGAAAATACCAAAAAGAAAAAAAAAACAAAAAAAGAAGACTTTTTCTCTAAGAAGTTACAAAAGATATCCTCTTCTAATTCCACGCAAACCCTTGTATAATATATCAAGCTACATTGAGAAATTCAAAAGTAATCAAATGAATGTTTCAAAGAAATGATATCTTTATCATCAATTTAATGACTCGCTAAATGTTTCTCTAATGAAATATAACTTCTTGTTTAAAGCACGAGACTCCTCGGCGAGTAAAATAATATAACTTATTTTAACTATATATATAATTAATTAATGAAACACTGGACCAATGGTTATTTCACTTGAAGTGTTGGCACCTAGGGTTGATGTGTTGAAAATTATTCCCTAATCCCGGACGTTGGAGGGAAAAAATCCATACTGGGCATAGTTTCCAAGAGACTATGTGCTATTATATTCATATATTTGTGCATACATTGCACACTAATGGTTCATGTTGTAAGTATAAGAGGTGATCTCACTGAGTCATTGTTTTGCTCATCCCCAATAATCTTTCTAATAAGATTATTTTAAAGATGGAAATAGGCTAGGATATAAGTGATAAGTGTATCAAACTCAGATCATGAAGGATAAATATAGGGTAGAATATTATTTGGTCTGAACTTAGATTGTAATATGAAGAATTTTAAAATATCTATTCTTCTATTTTCAAAATATCTACCTCTTTAAACCTCTTTTGAGCTAATAGCTTTAGAAAGTTTTAACTACTTGATCTAATTGTTTAGCAAGAGATTTTGATTCTTTACGATTATGGCCAACTGTAGATATTGATCTCTACTGTTATTTTTATATAAAATCAACCATATGTATTATTATTAAATTTGAAGAGTGAATATTTAATTAGAGTTTTACAATCTTTTAACTTATAAAATAATTTTTATATTGTGGAAGCATATATAATATGATGATTTTAGGGCTTTCCTACTACACTCTCATTAGGGTTGATACAAATGCACCAAACTTAAGAAGCACACCAATGCGAACAAAATTTAAGGTGCAACATTCTATGCAAGGTTTAGACATTTAGAAGCATTCTTAGTATAACATAGCTAATTCAAGACAAATCTCTTCATTAGATTTATTACCATAAATCTCAAAATTTTTTAATTTGGTGTTTTTTGATAATAAACAAGATTAAAAATGATCCTAGGTCAACTGAATTTGAGCCTTTGAATTGGACTAGAGCATCTTGCTACTTTTTTGAGATAGATTTCTTCATAAACAAGAAAAAGAAGTTGGAAATAGGAGAATTACAATAAAAAGAACAACATACTTGAAATCAATGTCATAACTGGATGTTTATTATCACCAAAATCTTCATTCTCAATAAAACTGATGTAATTAGATCAACCAAATTAATATGGTGGATTCTGATTATCTATAAACTCGATCCAAAAGAAGTAACCAGCACATAAAACCAATTGAGAATGGGCATTCAAAAGACTTCACTAGATTGTGTAAAAATGTATAGAAATTATATGTATATATCTGGACACTGCATTCGTTTGTGTCTATGCTAAGAGGAAAGTGTATTTTTCCTTGATGAAATAACTCTTGTAAATTCCATTTGTTCGTTGTCTATGCCTCAAGAAAGATGGAGAGTTGCCTTCAATTTCTGTTCTCTATGAAGTATTTAAATCATGGCATTATTCTACACAAAATTTATTGATAGCAAAAAAGGTCCAAGAAAATAATGTAATCCCATCACACCATGATTCGCATGCCATGGAGAAGAAGAGCAAATTATGGTATGTTTCTCTTATGGGGCTCCTAGATATTTTGTAAATTCAAGAAGCTACTTAGGTGAAGTTTATGCTTCATGTAAGTTTTGTTAATATGTTAACCAACACATGCTGTAATTAGCACTAAAGATTAACTTTCTAAACAGTTCTTGCTATCATCAATAATGCCAAATCAGTTAATGGATATTAGAGGGAGATTTATCGAACTGAAAATTTGGTTTCTCATTTTTCTTAACTTGATTTATATTAAGTCCGATCCACTCATTGTAAATCTCTCAATCAAACTAAGAAAATCCTTATAAAAAAATTGAAAAAAGGAGTTGCCAATCGATCGAAATTAGGAAAAAGTAAGATTAGGTTCATAGGTGAATGGATCCTAATTTTAGCTACTAGCACATAAGTTTTTTAATAAAAAAACTTTTAGAAAAATCAAAATAAAAAAACCTTAGATTAGGAGGTTAACTTATTAAAACACAACATTTTCATAAAAGAAGTCCATGAAATTGGTTAATGGATCTTAAATAGGTTTTCAAATAAATTGAGCTTTTTATTTTATTTTATTTTATTTTCAAAAAAGGGAATAAATCTTTACTATTTTAGGATATTTGAAGTGCCTAAGTACCCATGAAGTAGGATCAAACCCATATAGTTCTTAATTGATGAAAACGTTATTTTGTTAGTTTTATTTTATTTTTGGAAAAAGTCATGTCACTTTAAATTCTTTAAATTTTATTAATTTTGAAAAAAGTAGGTTTTTTGGTCCATCTCTGAATAATTCTAAAAAAGTTCCTAAGATTTGGAAAATACCAATTTATTCCTTTTATTTTTCAAAAGAATTTTTTTTTTATTTATGAAAATCGTTTTATTATGAGAAAACTATTTTTGGTTGTGTTGACATCGATTCTCACCCAAACCAAAGCTCAACAAACAAGACTTATCACGAGAGACATTAAAGCGTGCTTAAGCAAACAACGAGTTTGTTACATCGTCAACTTTCCACGAGGCCATGTGCTCACATCGAGGAAGACACAAGCTGTTAGTGAGCCCGTACCCACTTGACTAGCCAAGCAACACTCGTCTAAATAGGTCGTCCTCAATTGTTAAGCCAATATACACTAATTGTTTGGCATAAGCTTGGAGCTAAACTTGCGTTCGAATAGATATGAACCGATCCCTTCCTTAACATCCTAACCCATCTTTTGTCTTTAACGCTTACTCTCTACTGTAGCTCATTAATGAGTGTTTAACATCTGTAATACAGCTAATACACTCGACAACCCCTATAACTGTTAGGTTCCTAAGCTGTAAATTTGGTGGTCTAGCCGACTACAGTATACTATGTACAGTGAAGCTTAATCTCTACCCCGGAGCGCATTGTCTGCTTGCGACTGATACAAATGAACCTTTGATTATCACATGTCTAAGTGATTCATATAAAAGGCATCAGGCACTCTAAAGTAAGACAAAAAACTTTCTGTCCTAGAATCTCCCCTCTTCCTCCTCCTTCTTTTCTCTAAGCTTAAGATTGACACAATACACATACAACAACTACCAAGCAAGTATGATCCCTAAGGTTCTTAATGTTGTTCCCCCCTTTTTTCTTGGTCTTCCTTGTTAACTTGAGTGTTGGAGGGCCCTTGTGGCTACATCCATCAAGGTGTTTTTGTAAGTATCAAGAAGCAGGAGATGAAGCCTAAGCCTACTCGAACCAGACTCTAGGTGAGTCCACTTATCCTAGTTGATTCATCTATGATCAGTATTTTGGCTCTCATCATTTTAGGCTACCATGACAACGATGACTAAAAGGAAAAACAATAACCTGTAAGCTTTCTACATAGAGGATACCAACACCTCCTAACAATACAGAGGTGATCAAATGCTTCCACTACCTCAAAATGAAAGTACTGAAGCCTAAGAACTCAAGTCACTTATCCAACAAATGCTTGAAGAAAGCCAAAAATATTACAAATCTACTATAGCTTTGCACAAAGATGTTACATTACACAAATGCATCTAAAAAATATCTAAACGAGGAGGTAACCATCAACTCCTCTTCGCAACCAAGCAAAAATGGTAACTTACTTACCACACAACTCATGTGTTCATCAAGCAACTTTAGCATTATCACCAATAGCATGAAGACCTACGTAAATGACTGAACCATAATTGCAACAAAACATAAGTGAAAGGTGAATGCACAACGACAATCACATTGCTCAAAAGCCTATCACCAAGGGTGTCACGAAAAGACTACGAAGACATGAACATGGATAAAATCAATGAGCACATCTGCTATGCCTCTAAAGAAAGCAATTAGTAAAAAGTTGAATTGTCTACACAGGTGTCATGCTTTATGCCCACAAAAAGCCCATTCATCCCTTTAATCCTTAAAGAAGCACTCCCCATAGGCATAAGGCTACCACAATTGAACACTTGCGATGGTACTACCAATCTAGATAATCACCTCATCTACTTTCAAACAATGATGAGTCTCCATAACTTCTCAAATGCCATCATGTATAAAGCTTTCCTTAGTACGCTGGCAAAAGCTACTTTACTTTAGTTTAACACCTTCCTTAAGACATTTGTCACTTCATTTCACAACCTAGGAAGTATATTCCTACAATACTTCATCAATTCCTAAGTCCTACAAGGAGACTCTTACATTCTCTACAATGTTCAACAACGTCCTAACAAAACCCTGCAAGCATACCTTGAGTGCTTTAATCGAACAAGGTTACAAGTCTCTAAGCTAGATACGGGAATGGCTTTGCAAGCACTCATAATTGGCATAGACCTTAATGGAAGGCTCTTCAATGTATTGTCATTGGATAAGCTTGAGTCCTTAGATGAATTCATGAAAGTTGTAGGGAAATACATAGCTCAAGAAGACACCGTTAGAGCTCATTTTGAAGTAGAAAATAGCATGTGCATTTCAGCAAAAAACTGCTTGGGACCTCATGATCCCAAACTATAACCCCCTACATAAGAAAAGTGTAAGAAGAAAAGGCATAAATTTCAAGACTACACTTCGTATTCACCCTTAACTAGACCACTCAGTGAAATCTTGTATGAGGTTTGAGAGTAACTTCCGAGACCACCCAACATCTATGAAATGCCAGAAGCAACAAACTCAAGGAAATATTATGACTACCACAGGGTATACGGACACAACATGGACGAATGCTACTACTTCAAGAGTGCAATTAATGGCCTTATTCACAAAGGCTGCATCAACTACATTATTGCAGATAAGAAAACCAAGCCCATAGCTAACCTAGTGCTGTAGAGTAGATTACCAACAGCAACACCACAATCAATAAGCTAATGTCCCCACAGACGAACAAAATAGAAGGGGACAATGAGGTTAAGTCAATACCATATTTGACAAGCCTGGTCTCCTCTCAAGTGATGCAATGCTAACAACTAAACATGAAATGCACATTGTAAGAGATAAGAAGCTAAAGATCGACATAGCAATAACTTTTATCAATGTAGACGAATAGGGAATCAACCTACCTTACAGCAAGGCATTCATCATAAATGCTAAAATTGGGTACTTCGACATCCCCAAGATGTTTGTTGATAGTGGAAGTTCGGCAGACATACTCTTCTATAGTGTTTTCAAGCAAATAAAAGAATAGCTCGATGAGCCTCTTTAATCTTACAAACATGGCATTAGAAGGTTTAGAGGCGGCAGACTAGTGCCCACTAAAGGAATCATCACCCTTCTCGTTTGACTAAGCGACAATGAACACATCACCACATAGTCAAAAGACTTTATCATTGTTGACATAGGGTCACCATACAATGCCATCCTCGGTAGACTAAGCATAATGAAATTTGACATGCTTATAAGCCAAAAATGCCTCAAAGCGAAGTTTATAACCCCCATTGGTGTAGGCAAGACTAGAAGTGATCAGGCTTTATCCAGGATGCTTTACCTCAAAGCCTAATCTTGAAATATTATGATGAACATCAAATCCACCAACTCCTCTACTTCTATAATACGGGGAGAGCCTGTAGAGAAGACCTTATAAATCAAGATATCCAATGACCCTGGCATGATAACCAAAATAGGGGCCAAGTTACTTAACAGTAACAAAGCCAAGCTCACAGATTTCCTTTAACAAAATTTAGACATCTTCATGTTTGCCTCAAAATACATGCTAGTAATGATTGACATACTAAAGGCTACTCTCTACCTATATGTCAATCCTGTCATTCAACCTATTAAGCAAAAGAAATGACACATCACCCTAGAATGTTAGGTTGTGAACGATGTAAGCCCCAAAGTTCAGCCAAGTAACCGTAGGATTGAACTTAGAACTCAAGGTTTAGGGCGATCAGTTAAAAGATCCGATCAAACCCAAATTATAAACTATTGAGAGAAATATTAGTAAAAATGACCTTGTAAACTTAAATTTAAGAAAATAAATAGTAAAATAAGAGACTATAAAATTTTCAAATTTTAAGCATAATAATTACTAATTACCGAAAAGGTAAAAAGTGTAATCTAATAACTAATAAATTACTAGAGATAGATTATACGTATACTAAAAATTTTAGAATGACCAAAATAATAATTAGGAATGTTCACGTGTACCCCACATGTATTTACGTGTAGATAAAAATACGCGTAATTACCTGAATTGGCCAAAAACTAAGTAAATAATTAAAGAAAAATATAAAATAATTATGAAAAAATCAGAAAAAATCAAAAGAGGATAAGCTGATGCAAGATCAAGTCGTGGTCAGAAAAAGAAAAATTGGCCAATAAAAATTGAACAACTTAAAAGCCAAAAATTAAGGAATTTGGACAAAGTCTTGTCAAATTAATGCATAATAATTACAAAAATCGTCTATAAATAGCAAGAAAAATTCAGAAGCTCATTTGGACAGATACAAATCAGAAAAAATTAGAGAGAGTTGAAAATTCGAGAGAAAATCCAGAAAGTAAAAAAAAATAAGAAAAACTGTGCAGTTAAGGATTTTAAAGGGAACCCACACCAGACGAGGAGCTGGAAGTGGACGGCCACCACCACTACACAGTGGTGGCAGCGTCCAGGCTGGCCGACAAGGCCACGGCGGCCCGCGATGGCCGGAGCCACCCAAACCGGTGAGTCCAATTTCCAGCCCGATTCTTGTGAAATTTTGTAAAAATAGTAAATATAATTAGAAAATTATGAATTTTTTTATTCTGGGATATTTTTGTATGTAGTTTTTAGGAAAAATATTATTTTGATGAAATTATGTCCTGTAATATATGGTCCTTAAGAAATCGTGCAAAACCGAGCACATTTCGGTTTAGAAATAAATGACCTTAAGAGTGTAGTTTCAAGCCCGAAATTTTTGTGTAGATTATTTAGATGATATAGAACAATGCTATGAAGCCCGTTTTCAAAAATTAATTTTCGAAATTTTTAGATAATTTTTAAGCCCTAAAATGAGGCATAAAATGGGTAATTTGGAGTTAATTAGGTGATTAAGATATTAATTACTGATTTAGATAGTAATTAGATGTTTAGGGATGTTAATCTCTAATGTGGAAACCTAATCCTAGTCTATGGAGTGTTAAGTGTAAGTAATGAAGGTGTTATGGGGTAAATGTAGGAAATTAGGAATATATAGAATTGAAATTAATAAATATGGGAAAAATTAGGTTTAATTAGATAATAAAATAATGAAAATCAGAACATAACAAATCTGAAACAAAATTCAATTTTAGGTAATTATATGAAAAATATAAAAATTTCTCACAACATGAGTAAATTCGGTACACTAATACGGATTTAAGTGTACCGGATGGAATAAAATGCTGACTAGGGGTAGTGATCGTATTTAGGGTATCTGAAAATAATGTGGTTAGTTTCACATTATGAGTTGAAACAAATTTTTAGGGTCCGGGTACAAAACAGTACCTAGAAATCGAACTAAAATCTAATTTAGAAATCAATGCGGAACCCAAACCTAAACCCAAACCTAGAATAATTATAAAAGACTTAAGACCTAGATAATTAGGTATATTAAACCCTAAACAACACATAACAATAAGCGTTATAAGATAAAACAAACTTATAATAGTTATATGAAAAGCTGAAACCACGTTTGTGTTATAGGGATGATCGGCGATGGCCTGAGCAAATCGAACCTCGAGTGAGTGAGCGAGGAGTCGAGGTAAGTTGGGATTAATACGATGCTGTATTTTGGAGGCTTAAGATTATGCTTGGTTGTGCTTATTAGATAGTTGAATGTATGCATGTGCTTGATTATGGGTGATGCCATGATTCTGTTTGTTGCTCTGCACATATTGTATGAATTGTATGAAATGATTGATCACCCTAAACTGGACTTAATTAAATATCCGACTAGTAATCATAATCGGACATACACTGCAACCCATTAGGGGAACTTAGGACTCTCCGGCCAAATACCGACCCCTTCGGAAGGGATAGCACAGGATTGCAAAATAGTCCCTTCTTCATCCTTAGTCGAACTAAGTGACAGGAGAGGAGGTCACGGCGAGGGTGAAGGCTGTGGTTCGAAGGTAGTCGCGGGAGGAGCAAGGTCTCCATTACACAAGCCTGGGTTTGGTCGTAAGTTGTTGCATTAACGGCAACTCCTCAACCCGGATTAGAGCGGGCGCAATTTCTCTAATCTCACGACGGGCCAGACAACGTCGTACGATGGCATTTGCTTGTACATGCATTGCACCTAATAAGTGATTGAAAACCTTGTTGTGTGTATGGTATAGTTTTAAGTCCTCCGTCCTAACTTACTGAGCTGTGGTTACTCACATCCCTATAGACGTTGTGCAGGTGCTGGCTAAGAAGCGGCTACCAATTACTCTGAAGCTAGTAACTGCTGGATCCTGGGGAGTGAGGAAAAACATTGAAGAATAAACACATATTTTAAGGTCTAAGTTTCTATTACTTTTCATTTCCGAATGATGTAATAACTAGGGAATATACTATAGAGAAATATTGTAAATTTTAACTGCAATAATTGAATGATAACATATATATATATATATAATTCCTCACTTTTATAGGTAAATGATTTATTTAAATTACAAATTGTCTACTTCAAAGCAGGTTAGTTGTGGACGCCTTGTGTAGATAAGGTCTAAGATAGCGATTGTGAGACCAACTTCTATCTTAGGGTGGTTTACATGGCGGGGCTGTTACGACTTTGCCGCTTCGGGGCGTGACAAACGATGAGGAAGTGTAGAAACTACTCCAAGCAGGCTTCATTTAGTAGGATAAATACCCCACCTAGCTCACTAACACAGTATTCATCAAGAAAGCAAATGGAAAGTAGCACACGTGCATCGATTACACTAACATCAATATGGCATAGCCCAAGGACTACTTCCCCTTACTATATATAGACTAGCTCATCGATTTGACTTCTGGTTACGTGCTTCTTAGTTTCATGGACGCCTACTTTGGATATAATCAGATCCAGATGGCCCACCAAGATGAAGTCCATATATCCTTTGTTACAAACTTCGAGACCTATTGCTATAAAGTAATGCCCCTTAGTCTAAAAAATTGCCAGAGCTACATATTAAAGACTAGTCATCCACATCTTCATGCCACAAATAGGTAAGAACATCGAGGTTTACGTTGATGACATGATTGGCAAGGGGAAATCTAAAAAGGACCAGATTAATGACCTCTAGGAGATCTTCCAAACCCTTCTCCATTTCCAAATGAAACTTAACCTCAAGAAGTGCGTCTTCGGAGTTGCTTTAAGCAAATTTCTTGGTTTCATGGTCATAGAATGAAGGATAGAAGCTAACCTAGACAAAATCAAAGTAGTCCAGGGTATGTAAGCCTTAACCAAAATTAAAGAGGTTCAATGACTAATAGGAAGGATAGCCGCCATCAATCCCTTTGTATCCTGAAGCATTGAAAAATATGCAGAATTTTTTCATATTCTCAAATACCCCATTGAGTTCAAGTGGACACCAGAATGTTAGTGAGCCTTCTATGATTTGAAGAAATTCTTAGTAACACCACCCATACTCTGTAAACCAATACGGAGAGAAGACTTGTACTTATACCTCACAGTTAGTGATAAAGTGTTATCCTCATTACTCGTCTAAGTTGACAGCCATCACTATCGACTAATCTACTATGTTAGTCACATCTTGCAAGAGCCAAAGTGTAGATACACTAAAATAGAAAAGCTCTCCCTTATAGTGGTCATTGCAGCCTGAAAGCTCATGCCTTACTTGCAGTCACATCAAATTGTCATCTTGACGAATGTCTTACTTAAAACTACATTGTAAAGGCTTAACACTTAAGTCACATGATGAAGTACTCTCTTAAACTTAGTGCCCATGGAGTCAAGTTTTGCCTAAGACAGGTAATCAAGGCACAATTCCTTGTAGATTTCATAGTAGAATACATCGGAGCAAATGAGCCTTGACTCAAGTTCACTACCTATCTAGACATTCTACGTCGACGGCTCCTTCACTAAAGGGGGGAGTAGGGTTGATATCACATTATAAGGCCCATACGAAAAGATCCTTTATGCCTTGAAATTTGGTTCTTAGTAAGTAGTAATGATGCTGAATACAAGGTGGTCATCACTGGCCCAAAAATTGCTAAAAATGTTAGGGTAGAGTATATGTACACTTAGATTTCATGTTGGTTGTATAACAGGTTGAGGGAGAATATGAAACCAAGGACGAAACAATGGTCAAGTATCTACATTTAGTATAGGGCCTTATGGAATTCTCTTCCTAGGAAGTCAACAAGATCCCCTGAGTAGAAAATGCAAAGGTAGACAGACTACTTAGGATAGCCTCATCCACCATCCTCGCATCATATGATTGCAATAAGCTACTCTTCATACAGTATCTCTCCAAGCAAAGTATAGAGGTACAACAACAACAAGTCACTGAAACAATAGAAGTAACCCTCGAGCCCTCTTGGATGGACCCCCTTATGCAGCACATCAAGATCGGGGCATTACACGAGAATTGAGTGCATGTAAAGAGGCTAGCCTATATCGTAGCCAACTATATGTTGATTAATGATATACTTTACCGACAAGGACATATGATGTATCTTTGGGGGTCATACATATAGAGAGATACCATAACGAAGCAAACAAAAAAGAAGTAAAAGAAAGCTAGCAAAGTTTAGGTAGTTACTAATTGAATATAACGTACTAGTCAATCCTACTCGGCTTACAATTCACTGAATATGACTCGCCAATCTGAATTGAATGGTCACTCACTACTACTCTTTGTTAAAGGGAATAGATAACAGTAGAATAGTAATGAGAACACTAGAGCTACTAAAAAAAAAAAAAACTTGAATAATTGTCTAATGTTGATCAATGTGTCTACATACATTTAAGTGGAGTTTTATATGCCCATCCTTTTGGGTTACTTTATATGTATGAAAAGATAAAAAGGGGTATCCTTACAATTGGGATATATAATAAATGCTAAAAAGAGTAAAAGAGACAAAGAATATTCAGTATGGAAAAGTAAAAAATCCTTTTGGAATGTTGTGCCAAAAGAGACGTGTCACTCGATGGTTGGATGTTAGAAATATGGTACAAAGTGGGTAAAAAAGAGCAAGGAGGGTTTGCGGTAAGGGGCCGACTTGATCTAGATCAAGTAGAGGCCCAATTAGTCTTATTGCAGAGTAGTTAACTTGAGTTGGGGTTGAATGTTTGTAGTCAGCTCGAGAGCTCAACTCGGATAGTCTTGGGGCTATCTTTTCAGATAAGTATAGCTACCTAGCAAGAGCAAGTCTAGCCTATGTGAGGGTCTAGTAGTCAAATCGACAGAAGATTAGGTTAAGATAGGAATCTTCGTCTTAGATAAAGCCTTGAGTTAGTATTCTCTAAGTGAGTCCTTAAAGTCCTCTAGCTTGGCTACATGTGATTGGTCTATGGGTTTGATCCCTATCATCCACCTGGGGGTCAAAAAGATTTGACCACAAAGCCGAAGTGGTCTTTGGTTGTTCTTCTTAATCATTTGTAGGGCCTTCTTTTGGTTGGTGTGGAATCAAGTCAGATACGTTAAAGGTAGAGGAAATACCATAGTCATCAGGTAACTTAATCTAGTAGGTGTTGCGGTTGACTTTCTTTAAGATCTTGAAGGGACCATTAATACAAGGGGATAGTTGGTTTCGTCGCAAGTGTGGGAATCGTTCTCGGCTGAGGTAAATCCATACTAAGTCTCTTAGTTGGAAAGAAACAATTCAACAGCCTTAACTACTATTCTCTCATTGTCTTTGATTGAACTTGGCAATCTTCCTGATTATAGACAGGTGTAGCTCCTACAATTCTTGAGCTTGATTAACTCTAAATTGACTTTCTTCAGCAACTGTAGGGATATTGATCATATCCATAGGGATAGTAGGATTAAGGCCATAGATAACCTCCAATGGAGCCTTCTCAATAATGTTGTAGATAGTTCGATTGTATACAAATTCCATAATTAGTAGACACAGATCCCAGTCCTTCAAGTTCTTTCCTACAACAGCTCTGAGTAAGTTTCCTAATGCCATATTCACCACTTTAGTTTGGCCATTAGTTTAAGGGTGGCTACTAGAGCTAAATACAAGTTTAGTTCAAAGTTTTCTCCATAAAGTCTTCTTCATAGAGTCTTCTAGAAATAGCTCAAAAATTTTGTATATTGATTTGAAACAATAGTCTTCGACACTCTATATAGTTGGACAATTTCTTGCAAAAACATATTAGCAATGTATAAAGCATTGTTAATTCGATGGCACGGAATGAAATGTGTTATTTTGTTGAAGCAGTCCACTACAACAAATATAGAATCTTTCCCTCTGGATGTTTGAGGTAACCTTAAGACAAAATCCATGCTAAGGTTAGCTCAATGTAGGTTAGTGTTGGCAAGAGCATGTATTTTCCATGGAGCTCCCTTTTCCTCTTAGTTTGCTTGCATACTTTACAAATACCAACTACCTTATGGACATCTTTAACCAAACCAGGCTATCAAAAGTTCTCCTTCAACAGATTGACTGTCTTGGTCTCTTCGAAGTGACTAGATAATCTACTACCATAAGATTCCCTAACCAATAGCTCACATATGGAATAGTTTGGTATATACAACCTTCAGTCCTTGAATAGATAGCCATCCTTAAAATAATATCCTCCAACAACTACTCCTTTTCGGCACTATTCAACAATTAGATCGAAATGAGGGTCATTAGCATACTGCTTAGTGATAAGTGAGAATCTTAGTAATTTTGTCTTTAAAGTGATTAGCAGGGTTTATCGTTGTGACAGAGTGTTGGCAACTACATTTGCACTTCCTTTCTTACATTGAATTACGTATGAAAATCCTTCCATGAACTCTAACCACTTGACTTATCTCTTCGAAAGTTTGTTCTAACTCTTAAGATGCTTTAAAGACTTATGGTCTATATAAATAACAAAGTCTCGTAGCAGTAAGTAGTGTTGCTAAACAATAACAGCTTGAAAAAGAGAGTATAACTCTTTCTCATACACAGACTAATTCAGAGCAACACCATTAAGCTTCTCATTATGGTAAGCCACGAGTCGTTGTTCTTACATCAAGATGGCACCAATTTTGACGCCTGACACATTGCATTCCAGCTTAAACGGTTTGTCAAAATTTGGTAATGATAGGATAGGAGTGGTAGTAAGCTTTTCCTCGATCTCCCTGAAGTTTTGTTTAGCTTGGTTGTTCTACTTGAACCCTTCATTCTTCTTTGTCAGCTTAATCAAAGGGCAACTATGATATTGAATTTTTTGATGAATTGCCTATAGAAAGAAGTTAGGCTATGAAAACTTTGAACTTTAGTAATATTTTTTGGTGTCGACCACTCTAAAATAGCTCAAATCTTCTCTTCATCTACTTGGATTCCTTCCCTTGACACTACAAACCTAAGAAAAACCACATCATTTTTACAGAACATGCATTTCTTCAAATTCCCATATAACAACTCGGCTCGCAAAATGTCAAATACTGCTCAGAGGTGTTAAACATGGTTGTTCAGGTCAATACCGTATACCAATATGTTATCGAAGTATACGACAACACATTTTTCAATCAAGGGATGCATCACATGGTTCATTAACCTCATGAATGTGCATAGTACATTAATAAATCCAAATGGCATAACCAACCACTTATAGAGTCTATACCTAGTCTTAAAGGTGGTAGTCTTCCACCCATCTCCCAATCTCATATGGATTTGGTGGTAGCTACTTCATAGATCAATCATTGAAAATATTTTGGTACCATAGAGCTCATCCAACATGTCATCAAGTCTTGGTATCGGATATCTATATTTGATAGTAATTTAACTGATTGCTCAACTGCCGATGCACATACGCCACGAAGCATCTTTCTTTAAGACGAGCAAAGCTAGTATTATGCAAGGGCTCATGCTCTTCCTCATATATCCTCACTTTATGAGCTCATACACTTATTGTTTCAACTCGATAGCTTACTTTGGGTTCATCTTGTATATAGGTCGGTTTGGCAAGGCGGTGCCTAGTTATAGATCAATATAGAGCTCTATGCCTTGGACTAGAGGCAATCCTTTAGGCAATTCCTCAAGAAACAGATTGGAAAACTCATTTAACAGGCTTTGAATCTCATTAGGAACATCCTCTAAATCTCTTATCTCTAACAATCTTCTAATCAATTGAAACATAGGTTCTTTAGCCTTTTCAGTAGCTCAAAGCTCTCTTTAGCTCATCACTAAGGTTTTTTTCTTATTAGCTCAAGTGAGCTGGTTATGGGTCTCATTTACTTGGGTTAGTGTAATGGGTTGCAACACAATCTTCCTTCCATCCTTAACAAAGGCATAGGTATTCTTATATTCATCGTGAGTAACATGTTGATCGAATAACCAAGGTCTTCTAAGTAACAGATACACTTACCAACACAAATCTTCACTACATAGCTCATAACTCTAGACTTACTCCACACGAACACACTATAGTAGCTAAGGAAGAAACACAACAACCATTAACAGCAAAGCAAACCAAAAACTTCACTCCAACTTCACATACTCTCTCTCGAAACTATGCTTTGATACTAGCAAAGTTGATGTGTCTCTAAGGATTATACACATGGAGAGACACCACAACAAAGCGAATAGAAAAGAAACAAAAGAAATAAAAGAAAGCAAGCAAAGTTTAGGTAGCTACCAATCGAATATGATACACTAATTGATCCTACTTAGCCTACAATCTGTCGGATATGACTCACCAGTCCAAATTGAAGGGTTACTTATTACTACTCTTTGCTAAAGGAAATAGATAAGATTTGAAGAGTAATGAGAACATTAAGATTGCTCAAAGGAGACTTAAATAATTGTTTGATGTTGATTAATGTGTCTATGTACATTTAAGTGGAGATTTATATACCTGTCCACTAGAGTTACTTTACATGTATGAAAAGACAAAAAGGGGTATCCTTAAAATTAGGTTACATAATATATACTAAAAAGGGTAAAAAAGATAAAGAAATTTAGTATATGATGAGTCTTTAGGGTGGAACACACGAAGAGGCACCATAACGAAGCGAAACAAAACAAACAAATAAGAAAAAGGTTAGCAAAGTCCAAGCAGCTACCGAATATATATGACTCACTACTCGATCCTACTTAGCTTACAATTCGCTAGATATGGCACACCGGTCCAAATTGAAGGGTCACTCACCACTACTCTTTGCTAAAGGGAATAAATAAGAGTTGAATAACAAGAATACTAAGGTTGTTCAAATGAGTAATTTCTATATTAAAAAGGATATGATTCTGTGTATAAGAAAAGTGGGGGTTTATATACTTGCCCATTAAGGTTATTTTACATGTATGAAAAGACAAAAGAATATTTTATAATCATGTTACATGAATCATACTAAAAAGGGGTAAAAAGGACAAAGAATATTTAGTATGAAAGAAAAAAAATAATTCTAGAACATTGTGTCAAAAGACATGTGTTGCTTGATGGTTGGACATCAGGAGTATGATACAACATAGGCAGAAATAGGAAGCACTAATAGTCAAGGGCCGACCTGATCTGGATTAAGTTGGGAGCCAATCTATCTAGTTAGGAAGTCAGCTGAATTGGAGTCAAGCGCTAGTGGTCGGTTGGAGAGCTCTGCTTGGCCATCCTTTCCCAGGTTACCTCCTAGATTAGGACTTCGTAGCTAGGCAGGAGCATGTTGGACACACGTGAGGATCTGAGAGACAAGTCGACAGGAGATTGGATTGGAAAAGGAGTCTCTATCTTAGCTATAGCTTAAAGTTAGTATTTTCCGTGTGAGCCCTTGAAGTCCTCTAGCTCGGCTTCTTGTGATCGATCCAGGGGGTTAATTCTTATTAGTATGGAAAAGTAAAGAATCCTTCTAGAATGTTGCATTAGAAGACACATGTCACTCAATGGCTAGACGTCAAAAATATGGTATAAAGTGGCCAAAAAAGAGATAGGAGGGTTTGTAGTTAGGGGCCAACTTGATTTGGATTAGGTCAAAGCCCAATTAGTCCCCTGGAAAGTAGTTAACTTGAGTTGGGATCAGATGTTTGTAGTTAGCTTGGGAGCTTAGCTTGAATAGTCTTGAGGCTGTCTTCTCAGATAAGCACAACTACTTAGCAAGAGCAGGTCTGGCCTACGTGAGGGTAAGGTAGTCAGATCGATAGAAGATCAGGTCGGGATAAGAATCTCCATCTTGGATAAGGCCTCGTGCTAGTATTCTTCGAATGAGTCTTAGATTCTTCTAGCTTGGCTACCTATAATTGGTCTAAAGGTTTGATCCCTATCAACATAGCACCCTACTCCTTAAATGCCTTTGGACAGAAGAGGGCACCTAAGTCCTCAAAGAGCTCTACGTAAGGATTTGTAGCAATCATATCCAATCCCAAGCATTGTACCTTTGAGCGCTCAAGTTGGGTTACTGTTGACCAATGATGAAAGAAGACGCTAAGACCATGGTCTAGAGATGTCATTCCTACCAAAAGCATACACCAATCACTCATGCCCCTAATTCATTATTATACCCCTTAACAAGCCCATGGCCATTCGTGCAGCAGGGATTAGACATCTTTGGTCCCTTCCCAAAATCCTCATTGAGCCGACAATTCATTCTAGCATTAGTAAATTACTTCACTAAGTGGGTAAAGGCATTGGCTATAGCCACCATCACAACATGAGCTGTCAAAGGATTTGTGCTTACCTGCATACTGTCATGTTTTAGAGTACCCTATAGGTTGATCTCTAACAATGGAAGGTAATTCGGTAGTGATCAATTTAAAGACTTCTATAATAAGCATAACATCAGGTTACACTACACCTCAGTAGCCCATCCATAGACCAATGGCTAGGTTGAGGTTATAAGGATTTATGCTTACCTACATACTGTCTTGTTTTAAAGTACCCTATAGGTTGATCTCTAACAATGGAAGGCAATTCGGTAATGATCAATTTAAAGACTTCTATAATAAGCATAACATCAGGTTACACGACACCTCAATAACCCTATATGATAACCCTCAATAGTCTGAAGAAGAAGGTGGAACGAGTAGGAGGTAGGTGGGTTGATAAGCTCTTTAACATACTTAAGGGATATGCATGACGCACAAAACTTCAACCTAAGAAACACCATTTTGTCTTGTGTTCAAAGTAGAAACCATCTTCCCAATTAAGTTGGAATTACCCACTAGTAGGATCTAACAGTTCAACATGAATGCCAACTGCATAGCCTTACAAACAAGCCTTGACACCATTGATAAGGTTCATGATGCTGCATAAGCATGTACAATGGCCTATTAGCAGCAAGTTGCTTGATATTACAATTGTAGTATCCGACATAAGGTTTTCCCTCCTGGAGACTTAGTATGTAGAAAGTTAGAAGCTATTGATTTAGAGGAAAGGTAGGGCAAGCTCGCCCTTAATTGGGAAGATCTTGTACAAGTGGTTTATGAAGTGAGAAAATGTGCATACAAGCTCGAAACACTGGAAAGGTAGCCTATCCCTACAACGTAGAATGCCTAAAACCTAAGACCCCACTTCCCTTGAGTATGGTGATGAGAATCAAAAGCACTTGTAACCACGGTTGAATCTAATAAAGTGATGAAGTTTCATGCATGTATCTCTCTTCTCTTCTTACTCCTCATGCATTCGTGCAATACCTGCTACACCATGCTGCAACTTCAGGTTGATCTCCATCCTTAAATACACCTTCTCTTATTAGTTTTTACACTAACATAATGGAAGCATGCAAGGGCATTAATCTATATTGAGCCTTCAACCTTAGGTCAATTTTCTTCCCCAAGCTTTGCCCAAGTTAGTTCATATACTAATGCTATGAGTACCTTTCTCATGCATCGATTTACGTCGAGCTCTCAACCTTGGGCCAATTTTCATCCCTAAGCTTTGCCTAAGTTAGTTCTTACACTAATGTTGCAAGCACCTTTCTCATGCATCAATCTACATTAAGCCCTCAACCTTAGGTCGATTTTCATCCCTAACCTTTGCCCAAGTTAGTTCCTATACTAATGTTGTTGGTGCCTTTTTCAGGCATCAATCTACATTGAGCTCTCAACCTTAAGTCAATTTTCATCCCTATGCTTTGCCCAAGTTAGTTCCTATACTAATACCATGGGCACCTTTCTCGAGCATCAATCTATATTGAGCCATCAACCTTAGGTCAATTTTCATCCCTATGCTTTGCCCAAGTTAGTTCTTACACTAATGCCATGGGGACCTTTCTTAGGCATCAATCTACATCAAGCCCTCAACCTTAAGTTGATTTTCATCCCCATGTTTTACCCAAGTTAGTTCGTATACTAATGTGTGGGCACTTTTCTCGGGCATCAAACTACATCAAGCCTTCAACCTTGGGTCAATTTTCATCCCCAAGCTTTACCCAAGTTAGTTTCTACACTAATGCTATGAGTACCTCTCTTAAGCCTTGATTTACATTGAGCCCCTAACCCCGGGTCAATTCTTATTCATAAACACTTGCTTATGTTAGGCATTATTATAGCAAGTACTAAACATAATTTGAGGTTAAACTAAAACTAAAGGGTAAAGGAAAACAAAATAAGCAAGCGACAAACGATGAGTGAAAAAGGAAAAACATTATTTGGCTAATGAGATAAAGTATAAGGCTTAATGGGTTGACATATTAACCCAGATTACATTTAAAAAGAGAAATAAACAATACAAAGGCATGCAACTACTTTCAACGCTACAGTAATACACTTGACTTGAACAACCACTCTCGACTTTGACTCGGCTTCTTGCTTAGAGCTCTTCTCCAAGAGGAACTCATCTCAACTTCTACTCAGCCTATGAGTTCCTAAGGGGTAGCTGTGATTACCTCCTTATGCTCTTGCAAAGCTAAGCTTTGAACTTTAAGGGTCTTAATGACACTCAACCTCTAAGTGAAGGTCCTTACTCCACCTTCTAGAGCCTTTCTTCTACAAAAGCAATAATGGGGACAGTTGATCCAACTACTCCACTCGAAGCATCAAGCTATCGAGGCCCAACTAGCAATAAAGGAAGTTTGATGCTTTCTATATAATGAACCAGAGGACTTGCGAAGCAAAGAATACCCTATGAGTGCCTCGGTCAATGGGTTATGGTAGAGAAAAGACCCTATCTACCACCACAGTCACTACAGTCGCCCTCGCTTACTCAAGATCATCTGAGACAATACATATAGAAGCCACCCAGAACCTCGTGCAAACAAGTGCCCCTGTGATAAGACCATTGCAGATAAGCGATGGGTAGCAACTAAGCTTCCCTCTTTCGTCACTATTATTAAGACAGAAAAACAGGAGGACCTACAAACAGCTGTCTATGCCTCATAATTACAACTCGAAAGAAGAGGTTAGTTAAGACCCCTCCTTAACTTAAGCACTCCATCCCTCAACATGATGACCTTAAACGTGCTCAAGCCAGCTCTTATCTATACCCTACTATGTTGTCTGGTTATTTGGCTTAGTAAAGCAAAGGCCCATGAACCTTTTATATAAAAGCCATAGGATGTCCCTAATGTACACGTATCGACCATTACGTGAACCCAACACATTAAGAACTTAAGTGATGCCTGAGGAATTGACAACATGCCATACACATATTAAATATCTTTTAGAAGGCATTCTTCTTACTAGGAACATATGCTGCCCGAAATAAACTCTATCAAGGAAATAGCTTATGTCAGCAAAGATCCACCCTATCAAAATTGCCTTACCAAGGAGATCTTATGACATCAGCACAAGATTCGCTAGAGTAGGCTCATTACCCTATGATGCTAAGCCCTTACAAGAACCCAAAGAAGTACAATCTTCTTGGGAGGTAAGGATACATCGACCTACAAGTAAGCATTGTCATAAGTACAAAACACGTAGATAGAAATCAAGGGCAAACATAAAGTGATAGTATACTGGGAAGTGAGCAAGCTTATAAGTGAATACTAGCGAACAGGTACAAACCCCCTACTTAGAGATAAGGAATTCGAGCAATTTTGTGATGAAACATAAAACACCAAACTGCTCAAAAAACATTATCCTCTGTACAAAAGACTTAGATGAAAAATGAATGGTGTTTAAGCACACAACAATAGTAAAACACAAGAAGTAGCGACCAAGAGAAAAGTGTAGACACCTTATTTTTGCAAACACACCAACGCCCACCCCCCCNGCTGTCCTATCCTTCCTTTTATAGGTTCAAGGTAGCTCTTAGAGTGTTGTCCCCTCTTCTATTCATTTTAGGGTTTTAGCCACCCTTAAGGGCACTTCCTTTCATCATCAGTTTCTTTTAGCAAGCAAGCCCATAAGGCGCTTCTCTTCACCAAGTTCTTAGCGAGCTTATAAGGCACTTCTCTTCATCAAGCCTATAGGGCGTATTCCTTTACCAATTTCTCTCAAGCAAGCCCATAAGGCACTTCTCTTCATTAATTCCTCTTAGCAAGCTCATAGGGCGCTTCCCTTCATTAAGTCCTTTTAGCAAGCTCGTTGGGTGCTTTTTTTTACCAATTACTTATAGCAAGCCCATGGGGCACTTCTCTTCACTAAGTTCTCTTCGTAAGCCTACGAGGCGCCTTCCCTCACTAATATTCTCGTAGTGAGCTCATAAGGCACTTCTCTTTACTAAGTTGTCGTAAAGAGCCCATAGGGCGCTTCCCTCACCAACTTTCTCTTAATGAGCCCAAAGAGCACTTCCTTTCATCATCAGTTTTTTTTACCAAGCCCATAGGGTGCTTCTCTTCATCAAGCCTATAGGGCATATTCCTTTACCAATTTTTCTTAAGCAAGCTTATAGAGCACTTCTCTTCATCAATTCGTCTAAGTGAGCCCATAGGGTGCTTCCTTTCATCAAGTCCTTTTCGCAAGCCCGTCGGGTGCTTTCTTTTACTAATTATTTGTAGCGAGCCCATAAAGTGCTTCTCTTCACCAAGTTCTCTTAGTAATCCTACGAGGCACCTTCCCTTACCAATATTCTTATAGCAAGCTCATAGGGCGCTTCTCTTCACTAAATTCTCTTAATGAGCCTATAGGGCACTTTTCTTCACCAATATTCTTTTAATGAGCCCATAGAGCATTTCTTCCAAGACTAATTTAGGGTTGCTAGTCCCCGAGAGACGCTCCCACATAGGTTAGTTAACTTAAAGTAACACAACCAAGTTTTCCAAATTGATTCTAAGTTAGGGTTACCAGTCCCCAAGAAATGCTTCCGCTTCAGTTAATCAGCCTAGAAGGGCACAACCAGGTTCTTCAGATCGATTCTAGCTTAAGGTTGCTAGTCCCCTAAAGACACTCCCTCCCAAGTTAGTCAACTTAAAGGAGCACTACTAGGTTTCAATTAAGGGTCTTAGCCAACTCTAAGAGCACTCACCCATTTCACCTAAGATAGTCAACTTAGAGGAGCACTTCTTAGTTTATCTCGAATCGATTCCAAATTTAGGGTTACTAGTCCCCAAGAGATACTCCCACCTAGATTAGTAAGCTTAGAAGAGCATAACCAGGTTTTCAAAATCGATTCCAATTAAGGGTTATTATTCCTCGAGAGATGCTCCCACCTAAGTTAATGAGCTCAAAAGAGCACAATCAGGTTTTCAAAATTGATTCCAATTTAAGGTTGCTAATCCCTGAGAAACATTCCTACCTAGGTTAGTAGCCTAGAAGGGCATGACTAAGTTCTTCATATTGATTCCAACTTAGGGTTGCTAATCCCCTAGAAACACTCCTGCTTAAGTTAGTCAACTTAAAGGAGCATTACCCAGTCTCAATTAAGGGTCTTAGCCAGCTTTAGGAGAGCTTCACCCATTTCACCTAAGATAGTTAGCTTAGAGGAGCACTTCCAATTTTGTCTCGAATTGATTCTAAATTTAGGGTTACTAGTCCTCGAGAGATGAACATGCCTAGATTAGTAAGCTTAGAAGAGTATAACCGGGTTTTCAAAATGGATTTCAATTAAAGGTTGTTAGTCCTCAAGAGACGCTCCCACCTAGGTTAATGAGCTTAAAAGAGCACAACCAGGTTTTCAAAATCAATTCCACTTCGAGGTTGCTATTCCTTGAGAGATGCTCTTGCTTAAGTTAGTGAGCCCAGAAGAGCACAACCAGGTTCTCTAAATCGATTCCATCTTAGGGTTGTTAGTCCCCTAGAGATGCTCTCGCTCGAGTTAGTTAGCTCAAAGGAGCATTACTAAGTTTCAGTTAAGAGTCTTAGCAATCTCTAAGAGTGCTTCACCCATTTCACCTACCATAGTCAACTCAGAGGAGCACTTCTAATTTTGTCTCTAATCGATTCCAAATTTAAGGTTACTAGTCCTTAAGAGATGCTCCTACCTAGGTTAGTGAGCTTAGAAAAACACAATCGGGTTTTCAAAATCGATTCCAGTTTAGGGTTGCTAGTCTCCAAGAGACACTCTCGCTTAGGTTAGTAAGCTCATAAGAGTATAACTTGGTTTTCCAAATTGATTCTAGCTTAGGGTTACTAGTCCCTTAAAGACACTCCTACTTAGTTAGTCAGCTCATTGAGGTATGACCAAGTTTTCAACATCTCTTTAGGATCTTAGTTAGCTCAAGGAGCGCTTCGCCTGCCTTAGTCAGTTAGCTTATTGGGGCACAACCAAGTTTTCAACTTCTCTTTAGGGTCTTTGCCAGTGCAAGAAGTGCTTCACCCGCTCTGGTTAGTCAGTTCATTGAGGCACAACCAAGCTTTCAACATCTTTTTAAGGCCTTAGCTAACTCAAGGAGCTCTTCACCTACCTTAGTCAACCAACTCATTCGGGCACGACCAAGTTTTCAACTTCTATTTAGGGTCTTAGCCATCTCAAGGAGTATTTCGCCTACGTTAGTTAGTCAGCTCATTAAGGCACGACCAAGCTTTCAACATCTCTTTAGGGCCTTAGCTAACTTAAGAAGCGCTTTACCCGCCTTGATTAGTCAACTCATAAAAGTATGACCAAGTTTTCAATATCTCTTTAGGATCTTAGCCAGCTCAAGAAATGCTTCACCTATCTTGGTTAGTCAGCTCGTAGGGGCATAACCAAGTTTTCAACATCTCTTTAGGATCTTAACTAGCTCTAAGAGCGCTTTACTAGTTCACCTTGGTTCATTATCTCATAAGGACACAACTAAGCATCAATTCCTCTTTCAATCTCTTGATTAGCTCTTAGAACACCTCCTCTCTCTCTTTTCACTATTCACTAAAGTCCCCAGTGGACTAAGCCTAGGATAACTAGCTATTTGTAGCACTTCTTAGGACAAAATCCACTCTTAGGGCAAAAACAGTGTCTCTTTTGTCTTTGTGGTAAAGTTTTACTCAAACTTCACCACAAATAAGAGTAGCTATAGACACCTCATTTTTGCACACTNCATGGTCGGTTTGATGTTTAGATTATGATATACTTATTCTCCATTTATTTTAATGATCATCAAAATATCACACAATCATATGATTCACATCACATTACAACCATCAACTTAATTTATGGAGATAATTCTTAATGTCATAATAAGCAATTCTAGCACATACGTTTCCCATTTACCCCACAAAAATCAAATTAAGTATATAAGATTAAGAGCACAACCATTCTACAAATACATACAAATGATAATCACAGTAGGTACTCACTTGGCCATCATTCTATTCGTCACAACAATCCTCTAGGAGTTCCAATTCGAAGGTACCTATACAAATAAAGATATTTGAGATACATATGGAATTACTAAATATTATAGTTAAGTTTTGTAAACACCCCATTTTTGTCCCCTTCTTTTTCATTTTTTCAAAATTTTTAGAATAGGATAAATGGTCCTAAATTAGGAAAAATACAAAAAAAAAATAGAAAATTAAGAAAAACAAAAAAGAAAGAAATTTAGAAAAATAAAAAAAATAAAAAATTTAAGAAAAGCAAAAAAATAATAAATTTAGAAAAAATCACAAAAACATAAACTTTAGAAAAATACAGGGTTTAGGAAATTTAGAAAATAATAAATTTTTTAGATAGTTTAGTAAAATATAATTTTTAATTTAGATAAAATAAAGAGATGGTTATTAAGCTTTAGCTTAGATTTGAATCTAGACTAGGATGACTTTGTCCAAGCACATATAAATAAGGTATAGACCAATAACTTAACGAATATGCACTTATACATTGCATTTGGGTTTGACTTGAAGACCAAGGGTTTAACTCTCATTAAAGGTAGAGAATGCCTTTTGCTTTTATTTTTTCTATGCTCAACGAACTACTACTTATCAAGAGATCACTAGGTCAGGTATCTAGTTGTGACACATGGCACTTTAGGATTGGTCTTGACAACACATTTTCCTTCCTGCTTCTCTTCTTTCCTTTTCTTTCCCTCCCTTTCTCATTTAAAAAAACTTACACACAACAATGGGGGCTCTCTATCTCTCACATAAACCCTAACCATACACCTTGGTCACACCCTAAAAAACCAACCACAACTAGACGCAAGTCAACAACACCCTCACTCACGATCCACTTGACATGCACACCATACTAGACTACACATAGTACACTCATCGATCCCTCTCAATCTCCATATGCAAACCTTACTCCTTTAGATTTGATACATCCATGACCCTATTGTTGCCTACACCAACCCATACACCAACCGATACATGACCTACTCCCTTTACGTACAGTTGACACATTAAGCCCCCTAGCTACTATCTACTTCACCACTATCAGATCAACCTCCCTCACACTCAACACCCACACATCACAACCAAACTACCTTCAACAACCACCCTCTTCAGCCTAGACCCAAGCCATTCACTACAAAATTACGGCCAGCGAAGCAACAACAGATGTGGACACTACCCTTTCTCTCATTGTCCTCCTTCTCGAACCCCATACTCTAAATGACCCAAATCAGTGACTTAACCTAGATCTACAACACATACGACTGCACACCCTAAACCTATCCTTATACAACCTAGTACCGCTACCAACTCTATCGACACTAACCAAATGGCTAAGTTAGGCCAAGGCACCCATCCTATACCTACTAAGCCTCATAAAATACCTACGAAAGTAGGTTTACCCACTTTAAAGGTCATCGGAAACTATCCTTGTCCACTCGTCGCGATCACTACTATTTGTTCGCAATTGCGCACATGCATAGCATGTGGTTGAGTCGGCTGACTCGGCCCTAACTCAAAGATCTAACTCAATTGACACTGACCGACTTGGCTCCACCCCTACTGACCCATTGATCCAACCCGTACCTCTCTAATCTGATTTGGGTCTGGCCCTTTTTTTTGTAAATTTACTGTTTTGTATTTTCTTTTTTTTTTTTTTATTCCAATTGTAAATGTAATTGTAATAAAAAAGAAAAAAGAGGAAAAGAAAAGCAAGAAAAAAAAAAGGGGGGATATAGTAGTTTAGTTGCTTATTTATTTATTTTATCTAATTATAATTGTAATAACTAAAAAGAAAAGGAAAATGGACAATTGAAAGAAAAAAGAAAATAAAAAAAAAAGAAAAGAAAAAGAGAGAAGCTTAGATTTATTTATTTATTCTTTTTAGAGAAAAAAAATAAGTATAAAATAAATAAAAATGAACAAATCAACTTATCACTTTGAAAAACAATTTTTCAATAAGAATAAAAAAATAAATCAACCATTTTTCAAACTAGGGTGCTTTAGAATTTTCAAAAATATAATTCAATTTAGGACCCTTTGAGAAATTTTCTTTAATTAGCATCAAACCGGGTAAAATGTAAACCCAACCTTTTTTCGAAACTAAAATCAATCAACCCACTATATTTTCAATGAACAAACTATAAAGGTCTAATGTCAAATAACGGGTA
Organism: Lumnitzera littorea; assembly: GCA_024138015.1. Taxonomy (NCBI): domain Eukaryota; kingdom Viridiplantae; phylum Streptophyta; class Magnoliopsida; order Myrtales; family Combretaceae; genus Lumnitzera; species Lumnitzera littorea. The sequence goes on along the minus strand of JAMXBB010000001.1, from coordinate 124,481,338 downwards.
CGTAAGCATCCATACGTATGAGGTGACTTAAAATATAGAATGTTTTCTTTTTCCCATCTTTGTAAATTTTTTTTCAATTTAATTAATTTAGTCACATGTGATATGATTTGTTATTTAGAAATTGAAAAAAGGTATTATTGAAAAACAAAATTAAATTTGGAAAGTTAAAAGTAGTACCTGTTTAAGGTTTAATAGGATAACTTTCGGATCCAAATCTTTAATATTAAAACTATTTTGAAAATCAGTTTTATCGAAAAATTAGTAGTTAAATTATAATTAATTCACCAATTAGTTATAATTTAACTCTTTTTCTCAACTTCGGTTGAGTAGCGACTCCAAAAATATTTTTAGAATATAAAAGAACCGGTTTTTTTTAAACCCTAGTTGAAGGTCAGTATTAAATGGATAGAGTTTAATAATGATCAGTTTAAAGAAGACTAATTTATAAAAAACCGGAAGAAAAAAACCAAGTTTAGCAGCTTTGCAACTCCATTAGGGACATTAAGAAGGCTAGCTACTTAAAAACTTTCCAAAATTAAAATTGCTTTTCAAAATACTAATGTTATTTATTTATTTGTTTGTTTATATATTTATTTGTTTATTTATTATCGACCTCATGTGTATACTTTGTTTTGATTATCATATTTATTTTGCATACAACATGCATTGGGACATGGGGGGTGGGGGTCATTTGTGCAGGGCAGATGCAGTCAAACCTAGGCCATTTTAAGAACCTAAGAGGGGGCCCATTGTATAAGCTCTAGGTGTAATAGGGTAACCATCACTTGGGGTTGATTAGGCCACTCTACTTAAGTTGTAATGTAAACAATGAAAGTGTTTTCTAAAAATAAGTGAGGTCACAAAGTTTAAGTACCTTTTAGAACCCACCTTAAATTGTATATATTCCTCTTCAAGCTTGAGTTAATCTATTACTCTTAAGAATTGCAATCTTGCTAATTGTTCAAGAGTTTTTATGCAATCAAGTTTTTGAAAATAACAGTAGGGTTGCAACTTAAGGAAGTAATGTATTAACGATCCTAACATCTACATATTTTCAAGTACTTTCTTTTGTTGCATTGATAACTAATTCTTATCCATAAAATGTGTAGACCTAAGAATGGCAAATAACCAAGCAAACAATCTAGAGAATGATAGGCTACATGACATATCTAGGATTCGCGAGCAGCTATTGAAAGATGCGATCACCTATCTGAAAGAAAAGCTTAAGTGTTCTAGAGCTCATAACCAGGCTTTAAGGTCCCTTCTAGCATAGGTCATTGGGGAAACCTATGAAATGATAGGCGACCTTAAGGCTCATCTACGAGACTTAATTTAGGGTTTTTTCCAATTTATATCTAGAAAGAGTCTAGAATAAATGTCAAGTTCTAACATAAATGTTAGGTTTTTTATATTTTGATCTTTCGCAATAATAAAAATTCTCTTTAGTTCATTGTTCATCGTTCATTGTTCTTCACTTCTTTATAAATAGTCTTTCAATAGGCATTATTCTAATCATTGTTCCCTTCCATTTAAGGAAGTGTAAAATCTCATAAACTTGTAAATAGAACCCTAAAAATCATTATCCTTATTTGTAAATAATTTTCTTACTTTCTATAAAATAAAAATTTATCTTTTTCTCTCTCTCTTTTTTTTTTTAAAAAAAAAAAGAGGAAAAAGAAACAAAAATTGAAAAAATGCAAATGAAAAGAAAAGTTGCTAACAACTATAAATCCTTATGGGCTCAAGAAGCAACCCAAGCTCGAGCCTTTAGCCCACTTAAGTAGCTAGCCTAAGCACTTGGCTTTTAACCCATATAAAGCCCTTCGACCTACTAAAGAAGCCAACACAAGCCCTTTAGCCCATTCAACCTAAATACTAGCCCTTTTGGCCCATTCAATCTAATTACCAACCTTAGGCCTATTTAAGCAACCTACATAAATACAAGCTACTTAGCCCATTGATTTGCTTAAAATATATAAATAAAAATAAATCGTAAATACTCTAGCGAGTATACTGGGTCGGAGTCAAGTAATATAGAGAAAGTAAGGTTGTCGATCCCTCAAGGACTAAGAAATTACTAATCCTATGCTAGTTCTTATCAATATTCAAGCAATCAAAATTAAATTAATTAATCTAATAATTACTCTAAAACTATTGAAAAGAAAATAACTATGAAAAATCTAAAATTGAGCAATCAATTGAGAATTGTAAGAAAACAAAATCCATCCTAAATTATGCCAATCAAATTGTTATCATATTATATAGATTAATAGTTATATGGCTATTCAAGTGAAACTATTATACCTTAAAACTTAAGGATTTAAACTCTTAATTAATTAGTCAACTTCCACATCTTCCAATTAACAGTAAACTCTAAATTACAATCATATATCGATACTATGATTGTCTAATGTCCTAAATCAATTATCCCTAATGTCTTAGTAAATAATCAATCGCTGAACATCAGATTAATTTCTAATTAATTTAATTAACTCTGTTACCACATTGATTAATCAAATCAACTAAGAATTTCTAACAAACCCAATATCAACTCCCATATCATTAAGGTTTCTAACAATTATAATCAATTGAACAAATATAATCGAAATAATAGAAATTACAATCATGAATAATCCATATATCTCTTAGTCCTATAACATGAACACAATAATCATCTTAGCTATTTAGGGTTTCATCAATTCCTACAAATAAATTTAGCCAACCATTGATTTGGAAACAAAAAAACAAATATTAATTGAAATTGTAAGTAATTCACAAAATTGCATAAGAATAATTGAAATAGATGTCACCAATTCTGTATTGGAAAAGATAATCTTTAATTGCAACTTCAACTTAGTCTCTTCAGCAAAAGCAAATTCTTCTCAATGATCTAAGTGATTCTCCTAAAGAATTCTTCAAAAACTATCTAAAGATTATTTTACGACTCTCTAAGTCTAAGGAAAGTGTGTTAAAAGTCTCTCAAACAATAAAACATAAGCTATTTATAAGAAAAAATAGAATTGATTCACATGAAGCTTCTTTTTCATGAAAGCCGATGGTATAAGTGCAAGGCCGGCTATTACGCCGGTGGTATAAACATCAAGGGTTGGCAGTGTTGAGTTCAAAGGCTACCGATGTAAGTTATAGGTTGGTTGCCTTTAATTCCAACTTGCGCGTGTTGATTCAAACTTCGTTCCTTTGCATAAAATTCCTCTAAATCATCCATAATTTCACTCTTGAATCCTCTAATTCCTGAAATGTCCAAATGAAAATAATTAAGTACTATTTCTTAATGATTTCTATAAAATCAATAATAATTCTATCATAATTTGCACTTTAAAACATAAAAAATATGCCTTTATCACCCATTAAGGCAACTAATTTGAACATAAACCACAACCCATCGAGGCAGCTAAACCAAACATAATCCTCAGCTTATAAATGTAACCAAGCCAAGTCAAAACCCTTAGTTCATTTAAAAAGCCAAGCCCAATCATAAACCAAGCCAAAACACAAAGTCAAATACAAAGGCATGTTTTGAAAGATTAAGGGGCAAAGCCATCTTTACCATAGGCCAAATAAAAAATAGACTCCTCATTAAGGAATTGGTAACTCACTTTTAAAGAAAAAGTTTAGAATGAAAAGAGGCAAACTATACCTTAGACACTAACCTGAAACACTTTGAGAGTTGAGTGACATAACAGTGACGATTCATTCCTTAAAGGAGGTTCGCTTTGAATATGATATGTGGATTAAAATGAAGTTAGGCATTCATTTTTAAATCCTAAACACAATTATCTCTTGTTTACCCTATTGGACCAATTTAAAGTACTCTCAAAATTTAAAAGCCTATCAAGAACCACCCTACAATGAGACAATTTGAAGGTTAGGGTCATTGATTAGAAGATAAGGATAAAATTGATTTATGCTTGCTTAAACAATGTTAATTCAAAAATGATTTTTATTTCTAATAAATTATTTTTCTTTGAAATGAAGAAGAGTCGATTCCTTTTTACCACCTTAAGCTTATAATGTACCTCACTCGAGCTTATAATAGAAATCCATGGATTTAGGACCTTGAAATCAGTTGAAAGGAAAAAGCTCGATAATGGAGACAACAACTCTTGGGGCCAAAAGAAAAGAGAGAACAGTAAGAGATAATGGGGCAAAGCAATTGAAAAAAAAAAAAAAAAAAAGAGGAAAAGAGGTCAAAAAATTGGGCTTAAGTGTAAGACAAAAGCCCCAAGAGATATATCACATCCAAGCAGAAGCAACAAAATTGAATCAAAAAGCTGAGAATCTAAGCCCAAAAAGCTCCAAGTAACACAAAGCCCTAAATGATCCGTCTAAGGGTTAAAGACATGAAGAAACACCATAATGAAATGAGCCGAAAAGAAACAAAAGAAAGGCTAGCAAAAGCCTGGGTAGCTATCAAATGGATGTGATATACCACTCGATTTTACTCCTCCTACAATTCGCCAGATATGACACACCAGTTTGAACTGAAGGGTCACTCGCCACTACTTCTCACTAAAGGAAATAGATAAGAGTTGAATGATAACGAGAAAACTAAGGTTGCTCAAAATGAATAATTCTATATTGAATGGTTGATTGTTTACATATCAGCAAGTGGAGGTTTACATACCCATCCACTAGGGTTACTTTATGTGTATGAAAAGACAAAAAGGGTATTCTATAGTTAGGTTACATAAAACATACTAAAAGGGGTAAAAGAGACAAATAATATTTTGTATGAAAAAGAAAGAATCATTATAGAAAGTTGTACTCAAGAGACATGTGTTACTTAGTGGCTGGACATTAGGAATATGACACAAGGTAAGCGGAAGCAGGAATGCATTACAGTCAAGGGCTGACCTAATCTGGATAAGGTTGGGAGCCAATCAGCCTGGTAAGGAAGTCGGTAAACTTGGAGTCAGACGTTAGTGGTCGGTTGGGGAGCTCGACTCAGCTAGTATTGGGCTGTCTTCTGGATTAGGACTTCATTGTTAGGTAAGAGCATGTTTGACACGTGTGAGGATTGGGCAGATAGGTTAACAAGAGACCAGTTCAATATAAGGATCCTTGTCTCGGCTTTGATTTCTAGTTAGTATTCTCCGTACGAGTCCTTGGAGTCCTCTAGCTCAACTACGCATTATTGGTCTAGGGGGGTTGATTCCTATTATTGAATCACATTCTAAAGCTTAGAAACCTAAAATATCTATATCTACTCTGAAGTCTCTCTTACCTATGCTGAATCACACAAGGTCTTCCTACCCACATTACTACCCTTACGCGGTAAAAACCCTTTCGATCTTGAAAGATAATTTATCTTTAATAAAAATTATTTTTGATACTAGGGTAAGTATACTTCTAATTTTTCCTTAAGGCTCTTGACTTGTACACTCGAGATAAATAAAAGTATTTCTTTCAAAATAGGCCCCTTCATTAGTCCTTTTTGAAACTCTTTGACCAAAAGCCTAAATTTATAATGTTGAACCAAAAAAGACCTAACAAATTTATCAAAGTATATCACTTATAAAATGGAATATAATTTTTAAAACCATAGTCGAGAGCAAAATCTAAATTAAGAGCTAGTAAGGAAGCCCTCTTTGATTAAACTAATAATGGGTTACCTTTTTCTTAGGAAATGAATGTTTAAAACCATAAAGCCCCATGAAAAAACCCTAGGGTTAAGGCCATTAAAAAACCCCACATGGTTACTAAGCATAGGGATGGTTATAAATTTGTTCCTTAAGTAAGAATTTATATCCATTGGGAAACTTTCAAGAAAAAAAAAAAGAAAAAAAAAAGAGAAAAAAGAAGAAAGACAAAAGAAAAGAGAAAAAGTAAAGGCCTATCACAAGATTTTTGTCTAATCCATGTTAGCTTGAGTAGCCAAGTTTTAAATTCACATCATCCATTTCCTTTTCAATGTGGTCACACTTTTTAAATTAACCATAACAGTCTAGATCATTCTTCCTTAATGTAGTTTTTAATGTTCATTAACCTTTTTAAATCGAGGGGCCTATCCCTAATGCCTTTTTCATAAATGGTTTCTCAATAATTTCTCTATAAATACTTGTTCAAGTTAAGAAGGTTTTCAAACCAGTTACTTTCCTTACTTTACTTCTTTAACCCTTCATCAACTTTCCTTAGGGTTCAAACCAACTCTTAGAGTGCCGACACACTCTTTTCTTCTTTTCAAGGTTCCAACCAACCTTTAAGGCACTATCTTGTCTTCTTAAGGGGTTAGCCAACTCTTGGAGCGCAAACCCCTCTTTTATTCTTTTTAGGGTTCCGGCCAGCCTTTAGGACATTGTCCCGTCTTCCATTTTTAAGGGTTCTAACCAACTCTTAGAGTGCTGACCAACTCTTTTATTCTTTTCAGGGTTCCAACAAGCCTTTGGGGTGTTGTCCCATCTTCCTAAGGTGTTAGCTAGCTCTTGGAGTGCTAACCCCTTTTTTATTCTTTTTAGGGTTCTAACCAGCCTTTAGGGTGTTATCTCGTCTTCCATTTTTAAGGGTTCTAGCTAGCTCTTAGAGTGTTGACCCACTCTTTTATTTTTTCTTTTTTAAGGTTCTAGCCAGCTCTTAGGGTGCTGACTAACTTTTTTATTCTTTTTAGGGTTCTAACTAACCTTTAGGGCGTTGTCCCGTCTTCCTAGGGTATTAGCCAACTCTTGGAGCACTAACCCCTCCTTTATTCTTTTTAGGATTTCAGCCAACCTTTTAAGGCGTTATCCCATCTTCTTTTTTATTTAAGGTTCCAGCAAGCTCTTAGAGCGCTGTCCCCTTTTTTATTTTTTTCTAAGTTCCAGCTAGCTCTTAGGGTGTTATACTCTCTTTTATTCTTTTCAGGATTCCAGCTAGCCTTTAGAGCCCTGTCTTGTCTTTCAAAGGTATTAGCCAACTCTTAGAATGCTAACCCCTCTTTTATTCTTTTTTAGGATTCCAACCAGCCTTTAGGGTATCGTCCAATCTTTATAGGGTGCTAACCAGCTCTTGGACCGTTGACCCCTTTTTTAACCTTTTTAGAATTCTAGCCTGCCTTTAGAGCATCGTCCCATCTCTTTAGGGTTCTAGCCAACTTTCAAAGAGCCACCCCCTCTTTTGTCATTTTCCTTCAGGGATTTTTAGCGAGCCCTTAGGGCGCTTCCTTTCATCATTAATTTCTCTTAAGCAAGCCCATAGAACACATCTCTTCACCAAATTCTTAATGAGCCTGCAGGGCACTTCTCTTCATTATATTCTTTTAACGAGCCCATTGGATGCATTCCTTCACAAATTTCTTTTAGAGAGCTCACTAGGTGCTTCTCTTCATTAACTTATTATAGTTAGCCCATAAGTCGCTTTCCTTCACAATTTCTTTTAGCGAGCCCACTAAGCACTTCTCTTCACCAACTTGTTGTAGCGAGCCCATAAGGTACTTTCCTTCACAAATTTCTTTTAGTGATCCCATTAGGCGCTTCTCTTCACCAACTTGTTGTAGTGAGCCCATAAGGTGCTTCCCTTCATAAATTTCATTTAACGAACCCATAGGGTGCTTCCTTTATCATTGATTCTTCTTAGTAAGCTCGTAGGGTGATTCTTCTAAAGTCAATTTAGAGTTGCTAGTCTCTTAAAGATGCTCCTACTTAAGTTAGTTAGCTCAAAGGAAAATTACTCGATTTCCATTTAAGGTCTTAGCTAACTCAAGGAGCACTTTACCCGTTTACTTAGCATAGTCAACTCAAAGAATAACTTCCAAGTTTATCTTGAATTGATTCCAAAAGTTAGGATTGTTAGTTCCCAAGAGATGCTCCCGCTTAAGTTAGTTAGCTAAGGAGCACTACCCAGTTTCAATTAAGAGTCTTAGCCAACTTAAGGAGCGCTCTGCCTGTTTCATCTAGGATAGTTGGCTTAAAGAAGCACTTCTAGGTTTATCTCTAATTGATTCTAAATTTAGGGTTGCTAGTTTACCAAAGATGCTCCCACCTAAATTAGTCAGCTCAAAGGAGTGCTACTAGATTCTACTTAAGGGTCTTAACTAGCTCTAGGAGTGCTTCACCCATTTCACCTAGGATAGTTAGCTTAGAGGAGTAGTTCTAGGTTTATCTCAAATCGATTCCAAGTTTAAGGTTGCTAGTCTACTAAAGATGCTCTCGCTTAGGTTAGTTAGCTTAAAGGAGCACTACTAAGTTTTAATTAAGGGTCTTAATTAAGGGTCTTAACCAGCTCTAGGAGCACTTCACCCATTTCACCTAAGATAGTCAGCTCAAAGGAGTACTTTCAGGTTCGTCTCGAATCAATTCAAAATTTAGGGTTGTTAGTCTACCAAAGAGGCTTCCACTTAGGTTAGTTAGCTTAATGAGGCACTACCGGGTTTCAATTTAATGTCTTAGCCAGCTCAAGGAGCGCTTTGGTTGCCTTAGTTAGTTAGCTCATATAGGTACGACCAAGTTTTTAATATCTCTTTAGGGTCTTAGATAGCTTAAGAAGTGTTATGCCTACCTTGGTTAGTCAACCCATAGAAGCATGACTAAGTTTTTAATATCTTTTTAAGGTCTTAGCCTACTCAAGGAGTACTTTGTCTGCCTTAGTTTGTCAACTCATAGGGGCACGACCAAGTTTTTAATATATCTTTAGAGTCTTAGCTAGCTTAAGGAACACTTTGCTTGCCTTGGTTAGTCAGCTTATAGGGGCATGACTACGTTTTCAATATGACTTTAGGATCTTAGCTAGCTCAAAAAGTGTTTACCTATTCACCTTAGTTCATTAGCTCATAAGGGCACAACCAAGCTTTAATTCCTCTTTCAATATCTTAGTTAACTCTTAGAGTGCCTTCTCTCTCTTTTTACTATTCGCCAAAATCGTCAATAGATTGAGCCTAGGATAGCTAGTTAAGGCACTCCTTAGGATAGACTCCATTCTTAGGGCAAAAATAATATCTTTTTTGTTTTCATGGTAAAGTTTTACTCAAACTTCACCATAAAAAAGAGTGGCTATAGATACTTTATTTTTTTCCCTCCTCCCCACTTACCTTAACTCCTTTTTATTTTTTTTAACAATTTTTAGAATAGGATAAAGAGTCCTAAATTAAGAGAAATACAAAAAAAATTAAGAAAACCATAGAAAAAAAAATAAATTTAAAAATAATACAAAAAATAGAAAATTTAAGAAAAACCAAAAAATAATAAATTTAGAAAAAAATAACAAAAATATAAAATTTAGAAAAAATAGAAAAATATAGAGTTTTGGAAATTTAGAAAATAATAAAATTTTTAGATAGTTTAATAGAATATAATTTTTAATTTAGATAAAATAAAAAGAGAGTCGTTGAGCTTAGGTTTATATTTGAATTTAGTCCAGACTGACTTTATCCATATGTACAATTTGATTGCACATATTAACAAGGCATAAACTAATGATCTAACGGATAGACACTCATACATTGCATTTGAGTTTAGCTTAGAGATCAAGGGTTCAACTCTCATCAAAAGCAAAGAATGCCTTTTACTTTTATTTTTTCTACACTCCATGCACTGCCACTTGTCAAGAGATCATTGGGCCATGTATCTAGTCATAACACGTAACATTTTAGGATTAGTCTTGACAATACATTTTCCTTCCTCCTTCTCCTCTTTCCCTCCTTTTCTCATTCAAAAAAACTCACACACAACAATGGGGGCTCTTTTTCTCTCACATAGACCTTAACTACATACCTTGCTCATGCCCTAAAAAACCAACCACAACTGTATACAAGTCAACAACACCCATACTCACGATCCACTCGACCACCCAACTGTACCATAACAACCATTTAACCTGCAGTTCTCTTTCTCTCTCTCTTGAACAACATCACCCTCTCTCTCTCTCTCTGGTTCTTAATGTGAATCAAACACCAACTATACTACACCAACATAAGGCAACTATACATACACGCACACACAATACCAGATCATGCATAGTACACTCATCGATCCCTCTCAATCTCCATCTATGAACCTCACTCCCTCAGATCTGACACATCTATGACCCTGTTACCACCTACACCAACCTACACACCAATTGATATACAACCCACTCCCCTCATGCATAGTTAACACACCGAGCCCCTTAGCCATTATCCACTTCACCACTGTCGGATCAACCTCCTTGACACTCAACACCCATGCAACATAACTAAACAACCTTCAACAGCTACCCTCTTCAACCTATACCTAAGCCATTCACCACAGAACCACAGCCAGCAAAGCAGTAGCAGACATAAACACCACCCTTTCTCTCATCATCCTCCATCTCGAACTGTATACTATAAACGACCCAAATCGGTGACCTAATGCAAATCCACAATACACATGGTTGCGTACCATAACCTTATCCTTGCACAACCCAATGCTGCCACCAACTCCACTAACGCCAACCAAACGGCCCGGTTAAGCTGAAGCACCCATCCCACATCCCACACCTATTAAGCCTAATAAAATACCCATGCAAGTGGGTTTACCCACTTCAAAGGCTGTCGGAAACCGTCCCTGTCCACCCATTACGGTTGCTGTTGTTTGTTTACAGTTGTGCATGTGTGTAGCACGTAGTTGGGTCAACTGACCCGACCTTAACTCACAGATCCGACCTAATAGACGTCGATCGACTTAGCTCCACCCCTACTAACCTACTAATCCAACTCGTACCTTTCTAATCTGATTTGGTCTTGCCCCCTTTTTTTGCAATTCTACTGTTTTGTTGTTTTGTATTTTTTTTTTATATTTTATTCCGATTGTAAATGTAATTGTAATAAAAAAGAAAAAAAAAAAGAAAAAAAGGGGGATAGAGTTGTTTAGTTGCTTATTTATTTATTTTATTCGATTGTAATTGTAATAAACAAAGAAAATGAAAATAGACAAAAGAAAGAAAAAATAAAATAAAATAAAAAAGAGAGAAGCTTAGTTTTATTTATTTATTTTTCTAGAGAATTAAAAAAATAAGCATAAAATAAAAAAATTAAAATTAAAATAAAATAAATAAAAATTAAAAAATCGTCTTATCTCTTAGAAAAACCAATTTTCCAATAAGATTTGATTTAGTACCCTTTGAGAAATTTTCCTTAATTAGCATCAAACTAGATGAAAATGTAAACCCAACATTTTTTCGAAGATAAAATCAATCAACCCGCTATGTTTTTTATGAATGAATTACAAAAATTTAATCCCAAATAACGAGTATGTAGGCAGGTAATTTAAAATATGGAAAGTTTTTTTTTTCTTTTCCATCTTTGTAGATATTTGTTCATTTTAATTAATTTAGTCGCATGTGATATAATTTGTTGTTTAAAAATTGAAAAAGGGTATTATTAAAAAGCAAAATTAAATTTACAAAGTTAAAAAGTGGTACCTGCTTAGGGTTTAATAAGATAGCTCTTGGATCCAGATCTTTAGTTTAAAAATCATTTTGAAAATCTGTTTTATCAAAAGACTAGTGGCTAAATTATAACAAATCCACCCAACTAATTATAATTTAACTCATTGTCCCAACTCCGGTCGGGTAACGACTCTAAAATCATTTTCAAAATAAAAAAAAAAAAACGGTTTTCTTTAAACCTTAGTCGATGGTCAATATTAAACAAGCAAGGTTTAATATTAATTGGTTTAAAAAAGACTAATTTATAAAAATCCAAGAAGAAAAACTAAGCCCTACAAAAAAAAAAAAAAAAAAAGAATGGAAATTAGAGACAATTATGGAGAGATCTCATTAATTTAAGTCTTCGATAATTACATAAAGGAAGATAGGCACTCCGACCCCTACCAAAATGCAAATACAGAAAATGAAATCACAAATGGCTCGCATTGCTCATTGATAGGAATCAGGCTATTGGACCCTTAACTCGCATTCGAGCCCGAGGCCTCAAAGGTTTAATGTGACGAATTCTCCTACTTTAGTTGACTCCTATCGAAGTTGAGCTGATCATAGCTGCTAACCAATTCCTAATGCCAAACTGAGTGATTGCATGTCTCTTAGAAGCTATTAGCCAAATGGATGATTGCCCTACAAACAAATCAACCCTTTCACTTACTCCTACCCGACATGTTCGAACTGACCCACAGGTCGGCAACATTGATTTCAAGAGGCCAAGAGATCCTATATAAGTCCTTAGCTATTCTTTCTCGGACGAGTCTACATCTACTTAGTAACCCTGCTTGGCTACCAATCTTGATCATATTGATTTGTCTGCATCTTCCAAGAGCATCGCCAATACATTTGTTGCCAAGTGTCCAGGACTACATAGAGAATTTGTTACATTTAATCATTACTTTTTCTTGAATATTTATTTTTACCATTTTGTATTCCTTATACATTACTTTTTTAAGATAATACCCTTTTTGTCTTTTCCATTTTTAAGTAAGTTGCCGTAATTTCTTAGGTATAAATACTCACAGTATATGTAGCCGCAGATAATTGAATCATCATTAATATACTGAATATTTCCCTTCGTGAACATTGCTCTCGTCAGCTTATTTGCTATTTCTTCGCTCTTATCCTAACCCTTAAGTAAGGCTAGATGATAAGTAATTTCATCAAACCAACTCACGCATCATATCGAGTTGTGCCATAAGTAATCGGAAGTTCCGCTATTGTGGCATATCCTTTGAAGCTATTTATGAGTTTGCTTATTTTCTTCCTTTTTCAATTTTCTCATACGCTTCCCATCACTCATTTCAAGCTTTGGGCAAGCTTGAACCCATTTTTATGATTGGCCTTGTTTACTCTTGGCTTCGGTTCGCATCATCTTGGTATTTAAGTGGAGGTTTCATTTAGATAAGTTATGTTTGTTATTTGTAAAGTAATGCTTTTTGTAGTAGTGTGTTAAAGTTGCGCGGAGGTTCTGTAGAAGTGTATTAGTAAGTAAGAGAGTAGAAGTGGTTTCTTTTGTATTTACCCTATTTTTCCCTGTTTCAAATATCTAAAAACAAAGCAAGTTCTGTATTAGTATTTTATATTGTTATTATGTTATGACTTAGTTGACTGTTAATGTGAAGAGTGTACTGTATTATTAGATTTGGAGAAATAGTCTTAGTTGTAGCTCAAACTTGAAGATTGGAATCAAATTTATTGAGGAAAATGACAAACCCGAATATTAATGCTGGTATTAGGGATGACAATAGTAATGTTGCCCACCACCCCTAAGAGTACGGACAAGAGACTTGATGAGATAGCCAATCTCCTAGTTAATTTAGCTAGAGCTATTCACACATTAGCTTACCACTTGTTGAGGCAGTATACAATACCCTACAAGCTACTCGACCTACTAGAGGTTAGAATCCTACTCAACAAGATCAAGGTGGAGGAGTAGGTAGATGAGTAAGAAGAAGGATTGGCTTGCGAGATCTAGGTGATGATGAAGAGGAAGAGTATGAAGAAGAAGAGTGAGCTAGAGCACCATGAGCTACCAACCATTAAAGCTTCAGATTCTGAGCTTTAATGGGTTTGGAAGTATAGATGATCATTTAGATTGGGAGGAAAAGGTAGAGTAAGTTTTTTATTATTACCAATATGGAGACTACTAGAAAGTGAGGACTATTGCTGTCGAGTTTTCAAAATATGCCACCATGTGGTGGAAGAACTTTCAGGTCATGAGAAGACTAGAGGGATATCGAGAGATTAATACTTGGCTTAAGATGAGGAGAATACTCATAAACAGATTTATGCCGGATACCTATTTACAAGACACTTTTGCTTGACTTCAAGAGTAAAGAGAGGAAGGTCAAACTATTGATAAGTATGTTTAAGAATTCCAAAATGCTTATGATTTTCTATGAAGTGGAGGAACCACCAACTCGAAAAATCTTCAGGTTCCTTACTAGGTTAAGAAGTGATATCTAAGACATTGTGGAACCCCAGTAATTTACTACAATGGATGAGGCTATATGGATAGCCTAACGAGTAGAGAAGCAGAGAAGAAATAAAATTCTAACTCACCCTCCAGCAAGCTAAACTAATCATCCAAGTTGACTTGGTTAGGGAAGTTACCGAGCTTAGTCAAGTACCAAGCTAACCAGAAAGGAAGATGTCCAAGTCAAATAGAAAGGCCGACTTAACAGTAACTTGCCAACCTAAACATACGAGAAAGGACAAGGACTTGGAAAGAAGATGAGCTAAATCAACAGCTTCAAGTGCCAAAGGTTTAGACCTATGGCTACCCATTGTCCAAACTAAAGGATTATGATTATTAAGGAGATGCCCTAGAGGTCAAACTTAATAACACGGACAAGGAAGCTGAGGAGAGAGGAATGAAAGATGAGGCTATGTGTTTGTGAAGGACTTAGATAACTTAATTCTAGTTGTTCAGTGTACCATAAGTATAGTGCCCTCACATAAGGAGGAGCAGAGAGAAAATTTGTTCAATATCAATTGCAAAGTAAATGATCAGTTGTGTGCACTTATTGTAGACAATGGTAGCTACACTAATATGGCATCTATCAACTTGATTAAGAAGTTGAAGTTATCGACTATAGCACATCCAAAGTCATTCCGGTTGCATTAGCTGAACTAAAGAGGGGCACTATATATCACTCAGTAAGTACTACTATCGATCTTTATTAGGAATTATTTTGATGAGATCCTTTATGATGTACTACTCATGTATGCTTCACATGTGCTACTTAACCGACCTAAGCTTTATGATCAAAGAGTTATCCGTGATGGATACAAAAATACGAATGTGCTTAAGAAAGATGGGAGGAAGATTATGTTGAACCCTATGACACAAAGTCAAGTTAGCAATTTGTAAGCCAAACTTGCTTATAAGTCCAAGAAGGCCTTAATATTGAGTAAAGCTGAGCTTTGAGAAGCTATAAAGGCTGATATGCCTATTTTTATATTGGTTAGGAGGCTACTAAAGTTAAAAGAATGAAATGAACTACCCGCTGAGGTGATAAGATTGCTGGACAAATATGTCGACCTATTTCCAGAACAGTTACTAAAGGGTTTACCATCATTTAAAGGCATTGAGCACTGCATTGAACTAATATCTAGCACTATCTTACCGAAAAAACTAGCTTATTGGATGAACCTCGAACAAGCTATTAAGCTTTAACGATAAGTCGATGGACTACTAGAGAAAGGATATGTGGAGGAGAGTCTAAGTCTCTATGCTGTCCCAGTGCTCTTAATGCATAAAAAGAATGGTTTAGTGAATGTGTATTGATAGTTAAGCCATGAACAAAATCACAATTAAGTACCAGTATCTGATCCCTAGGTTAGATGACATGTTAGCTGAACTAAGTGGAGCTAAGATCTCCAACAAGATTGATTTGAAGTCTAGCTATCATCAAATTCAGATGAGGCGGGAAGATGAGCGGAAGACTACTTTCAAAGATTTTACAAATGGATGGTATTACCATTTGGCTTGTCAAATGCACCAATCACCTTCATGTGATTGATGAACTACATGTTGAGAGATCTAATTAGGAAGTGTGTGGTGTACTTCGATGACATCTTAGTTTACAATGCCAGCATGACGAGTTACTGTAAGCATTTCTGTGCTGTGTTAAAAATTCTTCGAGTCGAGTTGAAAGATTATTTGGCAACTTGAAGAAGTGTTGTTTTTGCTAAGAGGAAGTGATATTACTAGGCTACATAGTAGGAGGAGGAGGCTTGTAAGTAGATGATAAGAAGATCCAAACAATTGTCGAGTAGCTAACTTTGACCACTTATACTGAGGTGAGAAGTTTCCATAGACTATATCCTTTTATAAAAGGTTTATCAGGAATTTCGGTACCATAGTCACACTCTTAACTGAGCGAACAAAGAAGAACACTAAATTTAAAAGGGGGATGGAAGAGGAAAGAAGTTTTACCAAAGTGATGGAAAGATTGACTTCTACACCAATACTAACTTTATCTGACTTTGAGAAGATATTTGAGCTCGAATGTGATGCATCAAGCATTGGTATAGGTGCTGTCTTAATGCAAGAAAGATGACCAATTGCCTACCCCAATGAAAAGCTCAAAGGACCTTAACTAAACTATTCCGTATATGATAAAGAACTCTTAGGTCTTATTCGAGCACTCTAAGTGTGGTAGCACTACCTATTGTTAAGAAAGTTTGTCATCTATACTAACCATAAGTCTTTGAGGTACCTCCGAAGTTAAACCAAATTATTAAGGAGATAAGTGAGGTAGATTGAATTCCTTGAGGGATTCAATTTTGTAATTAAGTATAAACAAGGGAAGAGCAACGTAGTTGTAGATGTGATAAAGGCATATTTTATTTATATTTTAATGTGCGAATTAGATAGAATTATTATTGATTTTATAGAAATCATTAAGAATTAGTACTTAAGTATTTTCATTTGGACATTTTAGGTATTAGAGGATTCAAAGTGAAAATACGATCAATTTAGAAGATTTTTATGCAAACGAATAAAACCCGAATCAAACTACAGTATGTTGGAATTAAAGGTACCCAGCCTTAGGCTGGCTTACACTTTACATCATCAACTTTGGAGCTCTACATCATCGGCCTTCAATGAAAAAGATCCATTTGACAAACAACCCTAGTTTTCTCTATAAATAGACATATGATTGATATTTTAGACAGACTTTTTCATCTTCTTTAGAGTTAGAGAGTCTTAGAAGTAGTTAGGAGATATTTTTGAAGAGTTTTTCTTTTGAAATTTATGGATCATTGAGAAGACTTCACTTTTGCTATGGAGATCATCCTTGGAGCTGCAATTGAAGTTTATTCATCAGAATTATAGAATTGGTGATCTCTATTCTATTTATATTTATGCAATTCTATGATTTTTTTTTATTTTTAATTATGAACTTCTTTGCAAATTCTATTATTATATGTGCTTTTGTTTTAATTTCCATGGCTAGCTAAGTTTAATTTGTGGGAAATTGATGAAACCTTAGATAACTGAGATGATAATTGTATTCAGATTATAGGGTCAATAGATGTATGGATGATTCATGATTGCAATTTTTACGATTTCAATTATAATTATCTATTGATTATAATTGTTAGAAACACTACTGATACGAGAGTTGATATGAGATTTGTTAGAAATTATTGATTAAACTGATTAACTAATGCGGGAGCAGTGTTAATTGGATTAATTAGAAATTATCTAGGGATTAATGCGATGTTTTAAGTTAATTATTCACTAAGACATTAGGGGTAATTGATTTAAGACATTAGATGATCATAGCATCGGGAGATGTATGATTATAATTTAGAGTCAACTATTAATTAGAGATACAAGAGTTGATTGATTAATTAGGGGTTAAGTCCTTAAGTTTTAAGATATAATAATTTCACTTGAATGACCATATAGTTATTAATTTATATAACATAATGACAATTTGATTTGCATAACAAGGATAGATTTTGTTTTTCACACATTCTCAATTAATTACATAGTTTTAAATATTTTATTGAAATTTTCTTTTCGATAGTTTTAGAGTAATTAGAAATTAGTTAATTCACAATTTAATTTTAATTGCCTGAATATTAATAAGAACTATCATAAGATTAGTAATTTCTTAGTCCTTGAGAGATCAATAACCTTACTCGCTCTTTATTACTTTATTCCGACCCAGCATACCTATTGGAGTATTCACAATTTAATTTTCTATATATTTTAAGTGAATTAAGTTTTTGGCTCCATTATCGAAGATTGAAAATATTAAACTCTTTAGTTTTGTTGGTAATTTAGGTGCACTTGATAATGTGTGTTATTTTTGCTCTCTTTGCAAGTGTTTTATGCATGAGAGTAGAAGTTTCGAAATTCTAACACTAGATTTTGAAATAGAGCTCACTTTGCATCAGTTGAGGTGAGAGAACAAAAGAAGGAGAGAAGAGATGGTAGGCAACGATGATAATAATCAGATATAGGGAGTCCCGCGAGCACTACAAGACTATATAGTACTTATGGTTATGGGTTCGACCATAAGGAAGCCTACCATTTAGGCCTATAACTTTGAGTTGAAACTATCCCTCATTTAGATGGTTCAAACAAATTAGTTTAGAAGATATCCTATTGAAAGTCTTGATGAGCATATTGCAAGATTCCTCCAATACTATAATATAGTAAAGATGAACAACCTTACAGACGAGGTTATCAAATTACAGCTCCTTTTCACTAAAGGATAAAGCTAAAGCTTGGTTTCATTCACTGCCATAAAAGTCTATTGCCACCTAGGCTGATCTTTCATCGAAGTTTCTAAGGAGATTCTTCCTACCAACCAAGACTGCAAAACTAAGGAATGACATCACCAACTTTACTAAGTTTAGTGGTGAGTGACTTTATGAGGCATGGGAGAGATTCAAGGAGGCGATCAGAAAATGCCCACATCATAGCTTGCCAGACAATCTCTTGATTGAGATCTTTTATCTTAGTTTGGATGAGACATTGAGATCCTTAGTAGATGTTGCAACTAGAGGTGCTCTAATGGGTAAGACCTATGATGAAGCAAGTGCACTGATAGAAGAGATAGCCTCTAGTATAAATAACTGGCAAAACGAGAGAAGTAAGTCAAGAGTGGCATTGGTCAATGATAGTGACTCTATGTCTCAATTAACAGCTCAAATTTCAACTCTCATTACCCAAGTAAGTAAAATAACCTCAGTATAGTCTTTTCATTCCAATCTTAATACTTTTTGTAAGTTATGTTCAAGACCACATTCGACTCTTAAATGCCTATCTAAGAATCCCTCAACTTCAACTAGTAGAGAGCAAGTGAACTTTGTTAACAATTTTCAACACAGTAATCAAATACCATATCTGAATACATATAATCTAAGGTAGTGCAATCATCCAAACTTCTTATAGAAGAATGAGAATAATGCATTTAGACCACCACCTGGATTTCAAAAGTAAGGTTCTACTCAGAATGCTCCACCTCAATAGAATTAATCTAAAATGGAAGAGCTCATGTTGAGTTATATGCAAAAGACTGACACCATGTTATAGAATCAACAGGCTACTATTCAGAATTTAGAGAATCAGATTAGTCAAATCTCTCAACAGTTGAGCAATAGACCATCAGGGTCTTTACCTAGCAATACCGAAGAGAATGCCAAAGGTATCAATACTATTATGTTGAGGAGTGGAAAAGGAAGTTGAAACAGTTGATAGATAAGTTAAAGAAAAGGAGAGAATCCAAAGAAAGGAAAAGGGAAGCAAGTGGTAGAGGAACCAAAGCAAAAGTCACCAGAAGTGAAACCATACATTCCTCCTATCCCTTTCTTAGGAAGGCTGAAGCAACAGCTACTAGATGCCCAATTTACTAAATTCCTAGATGTTTTCAAGAAGCTACAGATCAACATTCCTTTTGCAGAGGCAATTCAGTAGATGCCTTTATATGCCATATTCATAAAGGATTTGCTCACCAAAAAGAGAAAGATCAATGGGAATGAACCGGTGATGCTTATAAGGGAGTGCTCTATGATCTTCTAAAAAAATTTATCCATCCTGCCAAGAAAACAAAGAGATCAAGGGAGTTTTACTATTCCATACACTATAAGAAATTTTCATTTTGATAAAGTTTTTATTAATTCAGGTGCAAATATAAATTTAATGCCTTTGTCTATTTTCAAGAAGTTGGGACTTAAAGATTGCAAGGAGACACATGTCACCTTATAACTTGTTGACAAGAGTATCAAATACCCAAGGGGTATTGTAGAGAATGTCCTAATAAAGGTAGATAAATTTATCTTCCCAATTGACTTTGTAGGCCTTGAAATGGACGAAGATAAAGAGGTAGCCATGATCCTTGGCAGATCATTTCTTGCAACAGGTAAGGCATTGATAGACATAGAACAAGGTAAGCTTACTTTAAGAGTTATTGATGATCGAGTAACTTTTAATGTTTATGAAGCCATATAGCAATTTGATGATTGTAAATCCTATTACACTAATGATATTATTGATAAGATTACCTGTAAGTCCATAGAAGAGAAAGCAGGTTTGGATACCATGGAATCAGTTCTTAGGGATTTGGATGATTGGAGCGATGATGATGAGCCTAAGGAAGAATGTTGGGAATAAGTGTCAGAAATCAAAGCTTGATATTATGAGGAGCTAAGAGCCAGTGATAAGAAGTTAGTCCCATCATTGACATAATCTCCAGTGCTTTAACTTAAACTTAAACTATTACTTAGTCATTTAAAATATGCTTATCTTAGAACAGATGATACTTTACCAATAATTATCTCTTCTTCTTTGATAGATGATCGGGAGGAACAACTTCTAGGAGTTTTAAGAGAGCATAAAGAAGCTATTGGGTAGATCATTGCTAATATCAAGGGGATTAGTCCCTTAATTTGCACACACAAGATATTGCTGGAGGCTAAGTGCAAACCCATAATACAACCACAAAGATGACTTAAGCCAACTCTCAAGGAGGTAGTAAAGAAAGAAGCACTCACATTGCTGGATGCAAGTATTATCTACCCTATCTCAGATAGTAAGTGGGTTAGTCTTGTTTAGGTAGTGCCAAAAAAAGTGGTATAACTGTAGTTAAAAATGAGGCTAATGAGTTAATCCCTATTCATACTATGATTGGGTGAAGACTTTGTATAGATTATAGAAAACTAAATGATTGCAAAGGTCGTCGATGTGGTCTTTTTTGGTTTTGGTTTCGGTTTTAGCAATCACATCATCTACGGAGACCTCAATGTTCCTACCTATTTGTGAATTGAAGATGTGGTTGACTAGCCTTTGGTATGTAGCTCCAATGTTTTTAAGACTGAAGGGAATTTGTAGTAATAGGTTCCAAAGTCTATAATAAAGGATGTGTGGACTTTATCTTCAAGAGCCATCCAAATCTAGTTGTATCTACAGTAGGCATCTATAAAACTGAAGAGTGCGTGATTGAACGTCAAGTTAACAAGCTAATCTATTTGCAACAGGGGGAAGCAGTCCTTAGGTGCATTCCTAATTAAGGTTGGCATAATCAACGTACATTCACTACTTCCCATTAGCTTTTTTAATGAGTATTGTGTTGGCCAACCAAATAAGGTATTTTTCTTGCTTGATGAAGCTTGCTCATAGTAGCTTCTATTCTTCCTCCTTAATCGCGGCTTGGCATTCCAAGGTAAAGTTCTATTTCTTTTACTTGACAGGTCAAATCGCAAGATTAATATTTAAGTAATGAGTGGCATCGGGGATTTTGATGGTGCCTAGCATTTCTTTGAGTACATATGCGAAGATGTTTGAGTTTTGCTCCTCTAGTGTTTTGTGAATGCTAGGTGGTCATAAGAGTTGTTCTTGGACCTTATACGTAATTTTGCTGAGCAGTCAACTAAGGGGTATATACGAGGTGTAGTCTTGAAATTTTTGTCTTTGCTTGTCACGTCTATTGCATATTAAAGGTTATGGTCTGGGGTTGCAAGGCTCTAGTCGGTTCTTTGTTGAGATGCGCGTATTGTTTTCTACCTTGAAATGAACTCTAAAGGCATCTTCTTAAGTTACATATTTCTCGACTACTTGCATGAACTCGTCCAATGATTCAAGCCTATCCAATGAGACTATGTTGAGTAGCCATCTATTAGGCTCTATGCTCATTAAGAGTACTTGCAGGGTTGTTCTAGTATCTAGCTTGAAAAGTTGTAGCTTTGCTTAGTTGAAACATTTAAGATACTCAGGAGTTAAGGAAGTGTAGTTGGGATCTGCTTCTTAGGTTGTCAAACGAAGTGATATATGCGTCAAGGAGGGTGTTAAACTAGAGCAAAGCAACTTTTGCTAGCATGTTGCGGAAGGCTTTACACGTGATGACATTTAAGAAATTGTGGAGTTTCATCATCATTCAAAAGTAGATGTGGTGATCATCTAAGTTAATAGTGTCGTCACAAGTGTTTGAGTATGGCAATCTTGTACTTGGTGGGAGCGTTTTTCCAAGAATGGAAGGGATAAATGGGCCCTTTATATGCATAGGGCATAATGCCTGTATAGATGATTCAAATTTCTTCTAGTCTCTCAAGGTTTTGTTAAAACATTGCCTAATATTGTAGAGAATAGAAGTCTCTATGTAGGATTCAGGAGCTAAGGAAGTGTAGTTGGGATCTACTTCCTAAGTTATCAAACAAAGTGATAGATGTGTCAGGGAGGGTGTTAAACCAAAGCAAAGTGACTTTTGCTAGCATGCTGTGAAAGGCTTTACATATGATGGCCTCTAAGAAATTGTGGAGTTTCATCATCATTCAAAAATAGATGAGGTGATCATCTAAGTTGGTAATATCATCACAAGTGTTTAAGTATGGCAACCTTGTACTTGGCGGGAGCAGTTTTTCAAGAATAGAAGGGATAAATGGGCTCTTTATTAGCACAGAGCGCAATGCCTATATGGATGATTCAAATCTCTTATGGTCGCGTACGCTAGAGGTATGACAAACATGCTCATTTAGTTACTCCATATTCATGTCTTTATAGTCCTTTAGGTGACTGTTTTGGTAATAAGTTGTCGACTAGTTTGCTTGTAGTTGTGCACTTGTCTTTTGCTAACGTTTTGTCACGATTGAGATTTAGCCGTTCGCATAGATATTCTTAGGTTTGTTGATCATACTAAATCTGCTCATATGTATGCATCAAGCGTGTGGTGTAGAGATCATCATTTTTACTTAGCTATAAGGAGCTAATGATTGCCTCTTCATTTAGGCGCTTCGAAGATGGGTTTTAAGTATTGTAACATATTTGTGCTTACTCTAGATTCATGATATTTTTAGTTTTCTTCAAGCATTTGCTAGATAAGCAACCTAAGTTGTTGAACTTTGACATTTTCATTTTAAGGTGGTGGAAGTGTTTGGTTACCTCCATCTTAGTAAGATGCATCATTTCCTCCTATCTACAAAGCTTGTGGATAAGTGTTTTTTCTTTTAGTCATCGTATGCATGGTAGCTTGAAATGGTTGGCACCCTAATTTTGATTGTGATTGAACTAACCGGGATAAGTAGGCTCGTATGGAGGCTAAGTGAAATGGGTCTAGATTTCGCCTCCTACTCCTTGATTCCCATAAAAAAGCCTCCTGTAGATGTGGTCATGAGGGCCTTTCAATACTCAAGCTAATAAAGAAGAAGAAGGAGTGAGCACTACGGGCCCAAGAGGTAGTGCTCATCCTAGATGTACGTTATGAAAGGTGTAGGTAGTATGTTGAAATTGAGTAGAGAGAGTGAGAATGTTACTAGAGATGAAAGTAGACTTTGGAGGAAAAAAGGGGGAAAAAGAGGTCTGCCCTATCTTCGCAACACCTGGCACCTTTTATGTGAATTACTTAGATGCGTAACAATTCAGGGTTTGCTCATACCGGTCGCTAGCAAATAGCATACGCTGCAGTAGAGACTGAGCTACTCTGCAAGCGATGGGTTATGATCAACTAGGTAACAAAATCTATGGCCTAGAGGTTTGACACCTATAGAGGCTATTGGATGTGTTAGTCGTACTATAAATGTTAGACATCCATTAATGAGTTGTAGTGGAGAGTAGGTACTAAGGACAAAGGTTAAGTTAGGACATCAAGGAAGAGGTCGGTTAGTACTCGACTGAAGGTAAGTTAAGACCCCAATTGATGTTGGATGGTTGGCATGTGAGGTCCCAATGGTTAGGCCAATCTATTCAAGTATGGCATTGTACAACTCACCAAGCAATTCGCTATACAGAGGGTGAGCCTGCTATCAACTCACGCCTACTTTGACGTAAGCACATGGCTCCATAAGCATATCGCTACTGAAAGGGTGACTTTGCTGTTTGCTCACATGCACTTTAGTACCCCACACTTGGTTTGAGTAACAATCATGTATCAACATTGTTTATATCCCTAAATCATAGATACTAATTATTTAATTAAAACAAGCACATATATTAACAAATAATTATTTTTATTAAACATCATGTAAATAACCTAAATGTATTATCTAAAAAAAAAAAGACATTTTTTATTATTTATTATTTTATTTTTCAAATTGAGAAAATAGAAAAAAAGAAAGGGGAGAAAACTTACCTTGGCGTATTACCGGTTTAAGTCTAATTTTAGTTAGATCCGACCAATTCTAATAACATAGACGGTGGTTCCTAACTCTTGACTCCTTAATCTTCGAAAGCCTCAAGTGAATTTCACCAAAATCAAAGTATAGGTATTCCAATTTAAAATTAAAAAAAAAAAAACGAATCTCAACTATACACATGAACCCCAGAGTACCCATCTTGATTCCAATTCAAATTAAAATGAATCAAAATTTTGTGAGACGAAATCACACATCACACTTTATTCTAAGATGAATGAGGAATCTTCCTCTATTTTGGGAGTCTTCAATTTGCTCTATGGTGAGAGAAATTGAGGAGAGAGAGTAGGGGTTGCAAGTTTAAACGGCTAGAGAGAGAAAGTGATAATTTCTTCATTTTGAGAGCTATTTAATTCTTTGTATGTGTTGAAATGAGAAGTTAAGACCCTTATTTACAGTTTCTAAGCCTAAGTAGTGCCTACGAAACTTCCATCTTTAAGAAAGATTCCATCTTTGTGGACCTAGAAGTGAAAATGGGTTTTCCTAATTTTTTCATTTTTTCAATTTTGCACAAATTTATGGTAATTGAATGTGCAATTATATCTTAGGACATATTCTTGCCCATTTCCAATAAGTATCTTATGGTTTATTAGCAAAAATAATCCTAATTTGCTAATTTAAAATCAAGTACAAAATATAAATGTATCAACTATTACCGAAATTTTTTTATTTTTTTCATGCAAATTTCCCTTCATTAAAGATTTGGATTTAAAGTGATTTTAATCATATTCCATGTGCTCTTTCTACATCCGATTTTTATTTGATTTTATGAGCTAAAAAATCCATTGAAGTCAAGTAGAAAAAATGCGTATATTAAGACCCAAAACTTACCATTTCATTGAGGATTATGCTTCTGTATTCAAAACAAGGGAAGAGAAGGAGAAAAAAGGAGTTGATTTGATGAACTCACGTGCTACATGGTACCCAATGAATGGTGCCATGTAGCATCCATGTCAAAATCGTATTCAAACAGTACGGTACCACGTAGCACCAAAATATGGATACTACATGGCACTTTAGGACGCTGACACATGGCAGCCTTATGTACTACTACGGTCATATATATCTTTTTCTTTTTGTTTCTTCTTTCTTGAGCACGGTGAATTGTATTCTTATTATTTTCTTTTTTCTTTTTTTGAAAAATGCCTTAAATAAAACCTATCTAATTCAACTTTTAAAACATTTTGTTACACTTTTTAAGAACATGTGGAGTTTAATAAATATATGTTCAAAATTTTTCTAATTTGACCAAATTAGAAATTTGATTTTTACCCGCATTCAATTTTAATTTAAATTTTCAAATAGTAATAAAATGCTCATTTTAAATCCAATCGAGGCATGATTTTCGAGACCATTTTCTTCTAAAAATGAATTTTCAAAATATTTCAACACAAGCTAGCCGAACTTGGGCTAGAAAAATTAGTTTTTAATAAATATTCATTGTTGTTCAAAATTTCTAATTTGGTCAAATTGCATATATTTGTTTTAACTCCAAAAGCAATTTTGAACCCTAGAAAATTATTCTTACCTCAAACCAACTTAAATGGACTACCGTGTGACATTTCTCATGATTTTTAATTTTTTAATTTTTTTTCCTTATTTTTCATCTTTTTTTTTTTTTTTGTTTTCTTTATTTTTTTAATACTTTTGGTATTTTCTTTTTTTTTTTTTACATTTTCCAAAAACTAAGAGATTTTAAATTAGAGATGAATTTAGGGAAGACAAAAATGAAGTGTTTACAAGATTGCTCTACATGATTGTTCGTGCATGAATAAATTGTTTGTACAAGAAAGGAAAAAAAAAAAAACATAAAACAAAAGCATTGTTTCTCTTTCGTTTATGCTTCTTTTTGCCTGCTACAAGATTCTATAGTTCATAATTCCACTATAGGCTTGTCATAAAATTAGACGAAACATATCACCTAGCAATTATCGTATGCAAGGAAGCTGCAAATTATAATCTTTATTGCCAAGTATATGAATTTTGCAAAATAATAGATCTATTATAACTATTTTTATGTAAAATCCTCGTGACTAAAGCAACATAAGATGCATGGCTTTACTTTTGACTTGAGAAAAAGAAAGTAGACAAGAGTTCACATAGAAGAGAAAACATATGTCATGGACAGTTTAACATACTCAATGAGAACTCACTACAGATGTGGACTCATATACCCTTTAAGAATGTTAATAGCAGAGGATGCAGTGGAAATAGAAAGAAAGAGATAAAGAAGGGATAATAAATCAGGATGACTGTGCTATCTCTGGCAAATGATTTGAGTAGTTGACAAATCTCAAAAAACATGCTCACCATGAAGTCTCATTTAGTGAACCTGTTAGCTCTCCTTCTTGCCTTCATTATATTTTTTTGTAGTTTCTCCTCAACTAGTGACACAAACCATTCAGGTCTTCGAAGTTCAAAGACAATATATCCAATGGAAATACCAATTACTAATCCACATCCATATCCCATTAAGACGATCTTCCAATCAAAGAAGTCAAAATCATCCTCCTCAACAGAAGGCAAAGGTGGTGGTTGTGGAGTCTCATGCTTACCACATGCTATCGCAATCTGTGTTCCACATAATCCTGCATTACCCATGAAGGAATCCTTCCCAAATGTATCAAACTGTTTGCCTTTTGGTATCATTCCAATAAGCTCATTATATGAAAGGTTTAAGCTTCCAAGTTCAGTCAATTGTGCGAGTCCACTAGGAATCTGACCGGTGAGTCTGTTTGAAGAGAGATCCAACCATTCAAGGTTGGTCATGCTTTGGATTGATGGAGGGATATTCCCAGTGAGATTGTTATGAGACAGATTTAACCCTTTAAGAGCAGCGAGGTCACCAATGATTTCTGGAATTTCCCCATGGAAATTGTTGTTTGAGCAGTCTATCAACTTCCACGCTATAAAGACTTTTGGCAAGATAAAGTTCAATCCTTTCATTGTGATTGCCATGGAATAGCTATATGCATCTTCTGTTGACCATGGTTGTACCTCTATGTACTGTGTACTCCTATTAGAAACACGTGTCTCCTTCATTGCATCAAAATGTGCAATATATTCAATTGGCAATAGACCATAAAGATTATTGTTGGAGATGTCAAATATCCTCAAATGAGGAAATGGGTGATGGTTTAGCAAGGGCTTCACTTCACCATGGAGTTTATTGAATTTTAGGATAAGTATCTCGAGTTTAGGGAGACGATCCAACCAGTTGGGAAAAGAATCTTCTATGTTATTATTTCCAAGTTCTAAGACACTCAAACTCTTACAATTGACAACTGACCGTAGCAATGGCCCCATGAGCAGATTTTGACTTAAATCAAGTTGCAGTATATGACAATGCCGTGGAAATGTATCAGGGATCGTTCCTTCCAACCTGTTCATCCGAAAATTTAGGATATTTCCAGTGTTCTTTGTGTGATTAAACAAACATGGTGGAATAGTTCCATTGAGCTTGTTGCTGGACATGTCGACAATCCATGGATTGCTTTTGCACATAGAAAGTGGGATCTCTCCATGAAAGCTATTTGCTCCAAGATCAATCACATCCAATCCATGGAAAGATTCCAACCAATGAGTAATGGTATCACTTATCATGTTGTCGCTAACATTTAGATAGGATAATTGGGTGTAGTTTGCCAATAATGGTGGAAATGGCCCTATTAATTGGTTAGAACTTAAATCTAAAACAATGAGATTGGTCAAATTTCCTAAACATTGTGGAATCTTGCCACTGAATTTGTTACGTGGTAAATATAAAAATTGCATGGAACTCAAACTGCAGATTGAGGATGGGATTGCATCACTATGAGCAAAAGAACCTAGGGACAAAATGCTGACTTGTGTGAGGTTTCCAACGGAAGATGGCAATGGGTTTAAAATATGACATGAGGAGAGTAGTAGCATAACTAGGTCCTTTAGGTTGCCAATAGAATCAGGTAACTTACCTGAGAAGTTTGTAGAAGTAAGAGATAAACCTATGAGTTGACTGCTCCAATTAAAGTTTGGAAGTGAGACCGTAAGACCTACATTCTCTCGCAATTCAAGAGAAGAAAGATTGGGCAATCGAAAAATAGATTCTGGAAATACCCCATACAAATCACATCGCTGAAGAGAGAGTCCTGTTAGAGCAGTGGAAATGTTAAACAAGGCATTGGATATATCTCCAGATATCTTTACGTCACTGAGATCGAGATCTTCTAGCTTTGTTAGGTTTTGAACCAACAACTTTAGGGAATGACTTTCCATTTTTATTTCTTGATTGGAAGCAAGAGAAAGAGAAGTAAGCTTAGAAAAGTGAGCTAATTCTGGGGGGATGGTACCGTGAAGATGATTCATGGAAAGGTCAAGAGTCTGCAGATTAGAGAGTGGGAAAAGGATGTTGGTGATGTTGTTGATGGTTCCGGTGAGCCCGAAAGAAAGCACATCAATGCCGATGACGTCGCCGGTTTTCCTATCGCAGGTTATCCCACTCCAGTGACAACAATGAACATGTTCATTCCATGGGGTAACATTGTAGGCATCCTTAAATCGGAGCAAAGCATCCCGCTGGTTAGGAGGGCATAAGTGCTTATTCCTTTCGGAAGAAGAAGAAAAGCATGGATATATATAGGTTAGAGCAATGAGAAGCAATATAAAAAGATAGAAGCTGATGACACCATGAGATCCCATTTGTATCGGTCTTTGTTTTTACGCAAATAGGTAATTACAAAGGGTTGTTTGGATGGAGTTGCCTGTACTAAAATGAGTTTGCTTCTGCTTTTTATAGGAGATTCGAGAAAGTGAAAGCACCGGAATAAACTACCACGTCTACTCAAAGTTAAAGAAATTGGTAGGTATGTAAGTCATGTCAGATTCGTTAATTTTTTTTGGTAATTTTATTATTAGTGTGTTCATTTCTCTTATTTTCCAATTTCCCTATGATGGGAAAAAAAAAAAAAGGTTCGAAGTTTTCCTTTGGTTTGGAATTTTTTCCATAGAAAAGAAACGATTGTTTAGTTGGAAAAAATTGTCCATAAGAAACCAAATGCTCTTCGCATTTTTTGTTATATATATCTGCCAGAATTGACCATACCTATTATCTCTGCTTTTAAGTTATCGATTTTCAATTTGAATTGTCTGATATGATTTTCAACATTCTTATGCGAACTCAGTGTATTAATAAGGGATTCGAAGGAAAGGCATAAGTGCAAGACATTAAAGAATGCTAATTGTCTGATCATGCAACCTTAAAATTTTATCCCAACACAAATTTGAAACCCCGTAACAATGGAACGAAAGAAAATATTATCTCCTTTTACTACATGGCGGCATATTCAATTCAACTTTGTAAATAAAATAAAATTTCCCTACATTCGAATCAAGTCCAGACTATTCACTACTGTAAAAAAAATAAAAAAGAAAACCATTGAAAGACATTCTAGAGTTTCAATTGTTGACAAGTACTTAATTTTTTTTTATTTTTTCCACATTCTTATGTATACAACGCAGAAAGAAAAGTCTTGACCCTTTACTACGGCAATCCGTCCCATAGATTTGTAAACTGGAAAATCAGCCTCTATGGATGTATGAACACTTAGAAAAGTCTAAATGCCCATGCAATTTAGTTGTTTTTGGATTTTTCTATTGTTTGGCTTAAGTTGGAAAAAATGAAACCCAACCAAATGCTTTTTCATGTGGTCTAGAGCTTTTCTAAATTAAAGAAATTAAATTTTTGAAAAACTTATCACAACTGAACCAATTATTCCCTAATTAGTTAACTTATAGTGTAAAGTAAAAAAAGGAATCCGTTAAACCATTTATATCTCAAAAAAAATCTGTCTTATATTCTTAGATATTATATCAATAAAGGACTCTCCTTTTAAGAAACTTAACATTTTATCTATCAGTTTCTTCACATTATTTTTTTTTTTTGTTTAATTTTTGAGCCAATTATTACCTTTAAGTAAATTAAAAACTAAAAAAAACAAAAAAAAAAACAAAAAAGAGGTTAAGGACGTCCCCTATCAGAAGAACGTCCCTAGACGAAGGGACGTGCTATCTCGCTAAGAGAGGAGAGAAGGTTGCTCCACGTCGGATAGGGGACGAGCGACATTGATGGTCTTATAAGACATTTTAGACTTCTCAATCTCAACAAAAGTATATTCTCGATTGAGATTACTCCTTTAGCTCTATCCCATCACCTGTATAACAGGGTTTGTTATTTGTTCGTGGATTTTTTGGGATTTCCCTTTCTTACAATCGGAAGAAAAAGATTAAAATGATTATTCAAAATTTCATCTATACTCGATATTTTTCCTTTCTTAAATTGGCTTATTAAGCTAGGAAGCTCAATTTAAGATACAGTTTCAATAAGCATGAAAGAAATCATGCATTTATTTGTGTACAAAAGATTTCTGATAGACGTAAAATAAGATGGCAACTTTCAAACGGTTCAGTAACTAGCCGATGGGGGAGCTAAGTGCCCCACAAGGTAACCTTTCTTGAAACTCGCTTGGGATTTGGTGCAACATATAGAGTTATCTAACCCTGTGTTCCTTACTTTCTGATGGATGGTACTATATCAGTCTATAAGCTTAATTGAAAAAAAAAAAAAAAACCCCGGAACAATTGTTATCATGTTTTTAGTTGTAATTTAATTTTTGTCCGTAGGATCCAAGGCATGTGAATGGAAATTTTTAAAGATTTGGAGCCAAATCGAAATATCATCTCCAGATGTGTGGAATATTCACGAATGATTGAAGTCTCGCTTATGGGTGAGTATTAGTCGATTTACTTTTTGGCTTATATGTTATGCAGATTCACAATTCTTGACACTCATTTCACGGCAATGAACATGCTTTCTCCTTACGTTAGACTATGATGTATATTAGTAGTGGTCGTGGTGCAACAACATTCGTCAAGCCACCGTTAGGCATTCAATCATGTTTGAAGATGAAACCGCCTTTCTGACAATGGTCTAAGATGATGATTTTCTAGGAGTTGATGCTGATATTTTTCCCAAAAGTCATCTGCCCCATTAACGTTTCTGGTGTAAAGTATGCACTTCGCATTCTTTGTATTTTGCCTAGATCAATGATAATGAATATATTCGAACCTGTTGCTCTGCTTGTTATTTCTGCCAAAATTGATCATGCTATAACCATGCCGAGAAATGACCATATTCCTTTTACTGAGTGTCCGGACTTTGCCTCTTTTTTCTTTTTAAACTTATCTTATGGTTGGAAAAGAGATTTGTTATAAGATAATCTGGAGTTCAGACTGTTCGTCAGCAGTTATTTTTTCTTTTTCTCGCATATTCTATGCAAAAACAAAAGTCATGACCCTTTTCTCAAGGCAATCGGTGTTATAAACTTGGATAGAGAGGGAGTTTTAAGTAAAAGCATAAGTTGCTCGAAATAAAATATTAATGTCACATTTGACTTTCAAAAATAAGATGAGATAGAATTATAATTTGTTTTGTTGAACTTAAAATGAAATAGATAATAAATTATAAATATAAAAAATACCAATATATCCTTACCCAATCTATGGCTTAATTGTTGAATTATGGTCCTACTAGATATAAAATTATGCTAGAAAAGAGTAAGAATGGTTATTCTTTTGATTATATAAATTATTTACAATTCCACATTTAATTTTGCAACAATAGCAATTATGTGGAATAACAATTCTACCACCTAAAAGTAAAAATAGGTTTGTAGGTGAGAAATAGTTTTAAATTCTTGTGGGCTAAAGTTTCTTTGTTGTTATTAAATCTGTGAGAGGTGAGAGGTGATCATGATCAAAGGTTTGATAATGTTGCCCTAGGCAATGCTTAAATTCTTAAAAAATGATCTTTGCATACTTTTTACCTTTTTCTTTTTTTTTTTCCAAATTCATATCTTTCGAGAGATTACATACACTTTTACAAATATATATACATATACATACATACATATATATATATATATATATATATATTCCATGGGAAAGTATGAATTTTCTTTCTTTGATGTTTAAACAAGTGACTCTTTACAATAATAGTCTCAGAGTTGAATTTATGCGCGCCATGACAGTAAAAGAAAAAGAAACTGCTACCAATATGATGTTTGTCAATTCTTCTAGTTTAGCAATGAAATGGCAATGAAAAACGAAGGAGAAGAACAGTGTAAGGAAGAAGAAAATACGGTATGAAAAATGTAATGGACTTCATTAATTAACTTAGCTATTTCAATAGGTATTTATAGAGTTCCTACTATAAATATCTACTAACTACTTGCTAACTACTTCTAACTAACTACACTATCTTGAATGTAACTAACTATAACAAAATGGACTTCGTGATAGCTAACAAACTAACTAAAA
Source organism: Lumnitzera littorea (assembly GCA_024138015.1). Classification (NCBI taxonomy): domain Eukaryota; kingdom Viridiplantae; phylum Streptophyta; class Magnoliopsida; order Myrtales; family Combretaceae; genus Lumnitzera; species Lumnitzera littorea. The sequence goes on along the minus strand of JAMXBB010000001.1, from coordinate 124,448,950 downwards.
ATACTGACTTAATAAACCACACCACAACACCCCACCCCCCTCAAGCAGGAACAAAAACCTTTCAAAGACCCAACTTGAACAAGAAAGGTGTGAAAGAAGATGGAGGTAGAACTTTAGTGAAGACATTAGCTAACTGTTGTAAAGTAGAAATAGGTAAAAGCTTGACTATTTCAACTTGGATTTTTCCTAAACGACATTAAAATCCAACTCAATATGTTTTGTTCCCTAATGAAAGATAGGATTATGTGCTATATACATAGCCAACTAGTTTGCATAGTACAATAATGTGGGCCCTTCATGTGTACAACCAAAATCCTTAAGCAGATAGAACAACCATTGTAGTTCACAAACAGTAGTAGTAAGCGTGTGATATATTGCTTTAAAAGAAGACCGTAAAACAGTTGGTTGCTTCTTAAATGCCCAAGAAACAAGTGAGTCTCCATAGAAAACACAAAAGCCAATGACTAATTGCCTAGAATCAAGGCATGTAGCCTAATCAAAATCACTATACCTACGTAACTTAGAAGAAGAACGAGCTGAGAAAAACAACCCTTATCCAGGAGTTCCTTTAAGATAGCGAAGCACACGATGAGTTGCTTAGAGATGCAAAACGGTTGGTTTGTCAAGAAATTGAGAAAGCTGTTGAACAGCAAAACAAATGTTTGGTCGAATGTGTTTGAGATACAGTAGACTCCTAATGGGTCCATGAAAAACAGAAGGATCGTCAAGTGGAAGAGAACCATCATCCTTACTTAGCTTAATAGAGGTAACTATAGGAGAAGAAATAGGTTTAGATCTAAGAAACCCTGCATCCCTAAGAAGATCAAGACAATATTTTCATTGACAAAGATTAATACCCTCACTGTTTCGTATCACCTCAAGTCCTAAGAAATATTTCAACTCCCCAAGATCCTTGATTTTGAAAGCATCATGCAAGTATTTTTTTTAAGTGAGGCAATAGCATCCATTGAATCACTTGCCACAAGCAAATCATCTACATACACCGGTAAAACAAGAAAATGACTAGTAGTCTGTCAAAAAAACAAACTGTAATTTGCTATAGACTACTTAAAACCATAATAAAGAAGCACACAAGAAAGCTTCTCGTTCTATTGCGTACTGGCTTATTTCAACCCATATAAGGACTTGGGTAACTTACATACCTTAGAGGAATTTGTAGAATGAAATCCTTCAGGCAAAATCATATAGACCTCTTCATGAAGATCCTCGTGCAAGAAAGCATTATTAATGTCTAGTTGATGTAATAACCATCCTCGTGAAGCAGCAAGAGATAGTAACAATCACATTGAAGTGATCTTAACAACTAGACTAAACATATCTAGGTAATCAATACCAAATTGTTGTGTGTAACGTTTAGCCACAAGCCTTGCCTTATAATGTTCTATGCTTCCATCTACCTTGTATTTAACTTTGTATACCCACTTGTAACCAATGGGTTGTTTAACACAAGGCAATTCAATAAGTTCCCAAGTTCTATTAGCTTCGAGAGCTAAAATTTCTGATTGCATTGCTTCCCTCCATTCATGAACCTTCACTGCTTCGTTAAAACTCTTAAGCTCAATAATCTTATTAGTAGCACAAACATAAGCTTTATGTGAAGGATCAAGATGTACATAGCTGAAAATAAAGGTGAAAGAATGAGGAGTCTTAATATCACAAACATAATCACTCAAATGTACAAGAGGCCTAATAGTTCTATTAGATCGTCAAACTATTATCTGATCACTAGCTAAAGATGAAACATCAACAAAACTCTCATTACGTGTGAAATGATTAGGATAAACATTACTATCAAGGAGAGTAGGAAAAACGATATCGGTACTACAAGTATCTAGACTTTGATGATTTAGAAATGGAAAATCTAATTCATAGAAAATAAAATCCTACAAGACGAAGGATTGCTACTTTTTTATGTCATAAACTTGATAGCCTTTTACTCCCTTAACATATACAAGAAACACACACTTAACTGCTCGTGGATCAAACTTGTAGTGTAAGCGATCATGTATAGAGGTAAAATACAAACACTCAAAGCAATGTATAATCCAATGTTATGTTGAACAAAACTTGATAAGGATTATTATGATGTAAAATAGCAGTAAGAAGTCGATTAATCAGATAAACTGAATGTAAAATTCAATCCCCCCAGAATTGTAAAGGCAACCCTACTTGTAGCATTAGTACTCTAGCTACTTAAATTATGTGCTGATGCTTACACTCTACAACACTATTTTGTTGTAGTGTTCAAACACATGAAGTTTGATGAATAATTCCATAAGAAGCATAGAACTCAGGCATATTGAACTCTTACCCATTATCTGTCCGTATAACCTTTACTTTAGCACTAAATTGAGTATCAACATTAATTAATAATTGTTTCATCAAATCTCGAGTTTCTGATTTAAATCTCACTAAAAAAACCTAAGTAACACAACTAAAATCATCCACAACAATTAAAAAATAACACTTGTTATTTCTAATAGGAACTTACATAGGCCCCTATATGTCAAAATGCATAAGTTCAAAGGGAATAGCAAAAGTTGTAGTACTTAAAGGAAATGGCAATATTTTTTGTTTTGCGAAATGACAAATACTACAAGGCTCATCTGTTTCATTAACTTGGACTTCCGAATACAGCTTAGAAACTATCCTTAGTTTCTTACTTGGAGAATGTCCCAATCGAAAGTGCTACAAATTATAATGCTTGCTTTGAACCAAACTACTAGTTGCAGGACAAATTGTACTATTCTTACTCTTGAAAATTCCTCTTAAAAAACAATAAAGTCCTCTATCCATCTTAGCATATCTAATCACCTTGTAATACTTCATTTCCTATACAAAACAGTCCCTAGGAGTGAAAACAAGCCTACAATTAAGTTGTGCAATTAGCTTATTAACTAACACCAAGTTAAACGGAAAGTTAGGAACACATAACACTCCATCAAGTGTTAAGTAATCATTTAGCTTCACTTTACCAATGTGTGTAACTTAAGCTTGATGAATATTTGGCAACCTTACGTTCATATCAAAAACAAATTTAAAAGAAAAGAGGTTATCCAAACAACAAGTAACTTGATCACTAGCTCCAGTATCTACAAGCTAACTCTAGTTGAAACAAGAATTAACAAAAGAATAACAACTACCTTCAAAAGACTGAGTAACTTGTGTAGATGATTGAGCCTCTGTTGAACCAATATGCTCTAACTTATCCTTCTTAAGCAACTGGATAAGTTTGTAATACTGGTCCTTCGTATGAAAAGGACTACATACCTTCACATGGATAGATTCTACTTGATTTATTTTCCTTAGACTATTAACTCTCGGATCAGATCTTGCTTCAAAACCCAATGGAAAACCATGCTTCTTATAGCATCTATCAATTGTATGACCATTCATGCCACAATAAGAACAAATAAGCCTTTTTGAATTATTATTAGCAAACCTCCTCTATGTTCCTGATCTAGCAACAAAAGCACTAGAATAACTAAACCCTTGCTAAACATTGGACAATAATTGTCTTTCTTGTTGAGTCACTAACGAGAAAGCCTTATTAACATCAAGTAATCGTGTCCTTCACAGATAGGAAAATAATCATGTAATCCTTTAATGAATCAAATTACTTGATTAGAATTTTGATAAGTCTTCATTGTATTTATAACAATACAATTATCGTGTCCTTCACAAATAGGAAAAGGCCTCAAAATTGACAACTCATCCCATAAAATCTTGAGCTTTGTATAATACTCAATAACACTAAGTAATCCTTGATGCATATTATAGATTTCTTCTTATAGATCAGAAATTCTCAAGGAATCTCCTTAAGAAAACCGATCATGTAGATCTTTCCAAACATTATATGCGTTTTCTATCCAAATTATGTTTGCACTATAGATTTAGTTAGAGAATTTACTAACCACGAAAACACCATTGTATTGCACCTCTCCTAAGCCGAATACAGTTCATCATTCTTATCTAGTTGTCTAATGGATCTGTCGACAAACTTGAGCTTATTCTTCGACAATAAAGCTACTCGCATAGCTCAACTCTATGAATGATAATTTGCTCCTGTTAAAATCGTAGACACTAATGTAAGGGAAGGATTCTCATTTGGATATAAGTAAAATGGACTAGAAAGTTGTTTGAACTCCTTTGCCATGGTGATCTTCAACAATCAATGTCTCTAATACCATAAAAGAAAAAAGAAATTGCTACTGGTATGATGTTCGTTGCCATGGTGATCTTCAACAATCAATGTCTCTGATACCATAAAAGAAAAAGAAACTACTAAGGAGAACAACAATGTGAGGAAGAAGAAAATACGGTATGAAAAATGTAATAGACTTCATTAATTAACTCAACTGTTTCAATAGGTATTTATAGAGTTCCTACTATGAATATCTACTAACTACTTGCTAACTACTTCTAACTAACTACACTATCTTGAATGTAACTAACTATAACAAAATGGACTTCATGACAACTAGCCTAGCTAAGTAACTAACTTATCATGATCGAACCGATTTGAACCGATTATTCATTAATTAGTTAACTTGTAGAATAAAGTAAAGAAGGAACTTGTTATAAGACATTTTAGACTTCTCAATCTCAAAAAAGTATAATCTTGATCGAGATTACTTCTTTAGCTATGTCCTATCATCTGTATAACAAGGTTTTTTTATTTTTTCATGGATTTTTTTGGATTTTCCTTTTCTAGAATTGGAAGAAAAAGATTAAAATGATTATTCAAAATTTCAACTATACTAGATATTTCGCCTTTCTTAAATTGCCTTATTGAGATAGGAAGCTCAATTTAAGATACAATTTCAATAAGCATGAAAGAAATCATGCATTTATTTGTGTACAAAAGATTTACGATAGACATAAAATAAGATGACAACTTTCAAGAAAGCCAATGGAGGAGCTAAGTGCCACACAAGGTAACCTTTCCTGAAACTCGCTTAGGATTTAATGCAGCATATAGAGTTACCTAACGCTTTATTCCTTGGTTCCTGATATGATCTTGGACATACAAAATGATACTAGTAAAGACGGTTAGTATTATATAAGTTTACAAGTTTAATTAAAAAAAAATGAAAAAAGAAAGGCCAGAACAATTGTCATCATGTTTCTAGTTGTAATTTAATTGTTGTATGTGAGCTTACAAGACAAGGGACAATGAGAGGTGCCGAGGTGATATCTGAAATGATCACTCCGATGTTTTAGTTAGATTGGTGTATAAAAAGAATGAGAATACTCGAGAGTAAGAAATAGATTCTAGTGTGTGAAGTATCAAATAATTTATCATTAGTGATAGTCTTATATTTATAAGGAAATAGAGTCGACAGTTAGAGATGAGTTAGTAAACGAAAGCCATATCCACAAGTAATGGGTAATATAGCTATAATGTTTGATGTGATCCATAAATATAATAGATAGTTATTGACTTGATCATTTGACCTTTTTTGCAATCTTCTGGCAGTAGATGACTATAGTAGTTGGGCATATTGAGTTATGAGCTTAGATTAAGCTCAACAATGAAAATAGAGAGGCTAAGTTTGGAAAAGTATAGCTTAAGGCATGAACCCAATCAAATCAACACAAACTTGAGGGATCCAGATCTGAAAAGCCTTATCAACATGGCATGTGAGAGGAGATTTTTAAAGATTTGGAACCAGATCGGAATATCATCTCCAGATGTGTGGAATGTTCACGAATAGAAAGGATAGGACGCTCTGAATTCTCCATCATGGGTCAGTAGTTGTTTTACTTTTAGGCTTATATGCTATGCAGAAACAGAAGTCTTGACACTTATTTCATGGCAATGAACATTCTCCTTACGTTAGACTATGATGTACACTAGGAGTGCTCGTGGTGCAACAACATTGTGTCAAGCCACCTTTAGGCATTCAGTCATGTTTGAAGATGAAACCGCCTTTCTGACGATGGTCTAGGATGATGATATTTCTAGAAGTTGATGCCGCTATTTTTCCCAAAAGTCATCTGCCCCATTGACGTTTCTGGTGTAAAGTATGCCCTTCGCATTGTTTGTATTTTGACTAGATTAATGATAATGAATATATCCGAATGCTGTTATTTCGGCCAAAATTGATCATGCTGGCCCTGTCGAGAAATGACCATAATCCTTTTAGTAAATGTCTGAACTTTGCCCCTTTTTTTTTTTTTTAACTTATCTTTTGGTTGGACAAGAGATTTTCTACGATATAATCTTGAGTTCAGACTGTTCATGAGCAGTTATTATTATTATTATTATTATTATTTCGTGTCTATTCTTTGCAAAAAAACAAAAACCATGACCCTTTTTCCAAGGGACTCAGTGTTATAACTTAGATAGAGAGGAAGTTTTAAGTAAAAGCACAAGTTGCTCGAAATAAAATATTAATAAATGAAGATTCTATAATTCCATTATTGTTTTTTATTGGATTGATTTCATTCTTTATCCCACTGCTCATTTATAATATTTTAACCTCAAATCATTAAATCCAAAATTTATTTAATAATTAAGATTTAAATTAATGCAAATTAAGATTGAAGTAGAAAACGGTATCGATTTCTTAAAAAATAAGTATAGAACTGTAAAAAAATTTAGTTTTCAAAATAAGATGAGAGTAGAATCAACACTGCGGTTCTTAAAAATAAAATAGAGAAATAATAGTTATTATTTTGTTTTGCTCCACTTAAAATGATATAGATAATAAATTATAAATATGTCAAAAGTACCAATGTATCTTCGCTCCAATCTATGGCTTAACTTATAAAATTATGCTGGAAAAGAGTAAGCATAGTTATTCTTTTGTTCGTATAAATTATTTGCAATTCCTCATTTACTTTCGCAGCAATAGCAATTCTGCGAAGTAACTCAAAAAAGCAAAAATAGGACTGTAGCTGAGAAACAGTTATAAATTATTATGGTCTAAAGTCCCTTTTCGTTATTAAATTTGTGAGAAGTGATCATGATCAAAGGTTTGCTAATGGTGCCCTAGGCACTCCAAAATGCTCACAAAAGGATCTTTGCATATTTTTTTGACCTTTTCTTTTTTTTTTCCTTTTTTTTTTTTTTTTGCGCAAGAGTCATATATATGCTAAAACTTTCTTTATTTGATATTATTTAGACAAGTGACACAACAATAATAGCCCCGGAGGTGAATTTATGTGCACTGTGACAGGGAAACATAGGAAGACTTTTGCGTAATTGATGGCAATATTGAAGTTTTGTTATTTTCCTGTAATATACATTTATACTTCATACTAAATTGGCCGTCAACGTGCACGGGCTCTGCGTATTTTATCTACTATGTTCTAATTAAAGAAGTATATTCTAGTTATGTAAAATTTGTTTACATCCAAGCATTTGTGGAGATGGTCCATAAATAAAACAACTATACCATTATTAAGGTTTTCAATTTCAAGTAAAAAAAGAAATTATTTTTACTCTTTCTTAATCAAAACTCATGCTCTTAAAAGGTATAAAGAAAACAAAACCAAACTTTTGAATTTCTTTTGCTTTCAAATAGAAACATATAAAAATTTGCCAAATTATCAACGTCAATGAACCAAATTCAATCCCTCATTTTCACACATTGTAAACTGCATTATATTTAGCCAAAAATTACCATATAACTTTGTAAAATACTAAAATCTAGAAGGGTTGAATAACTTTGTAACTTTCAATACTAGCCGTGATTAGTGCTTAAGGATGACTTTATGAACAATTCTCACTGTCATCCACAGAGTCAGTCAATAGATATCGGAAAGAGCTTGTTCTAAGTGATTGTTTGGGCATGGATGCATGTCGCCTGTCCTAGAAAGAAAAAGAAGAAAAAAGAAGTAAAAGGAAATGTATTTCTTTTGTGCCACTGTCAATAAATTCCATTATCGTTTCTCATGCAACTGGACGAAACATATTACCTTCAAAGTGACGTAATAATTATTGCATGCATGGAAGCTGCAAATTATAATCGTCATTTGGGAACCATGAGAGTTATATGGAAATGACAGATTTTTGTGTAACTATTTCTAAAAGATCATCATGTTTAACTTGTGCAAAATAAAGCAAACAAGAGTTTTACGAGAAGAGAATACATACATCAGTTAATGGTTTGACAGACTTGATGTAATGAGAACTCACCACAGACATGTACTCATAATCCCTTTGTGCGTGCAAACAACAAAGACAAATGAAGGTAGTGGCATCGCAAAGGAGAAGATAGAAGAGGGGACGTTGGAGAATAAGAGTGAGAATGGCTATGATATCTCACAAGCGATTGATTTGAATAGTTGACCTATTTCAGCATACATGCCGACAATGAGGTCATGTTCTATTCAATCTGTTAGCTCTCCTTCTCGGCCTTATTATCTTCTTTAACAGTTTCTTCTCAACCAATAATATAAACTATTCATGTCTTTGAAGTTCAAAGATGATATATCTAATGGATAAACCAATTATTAATCCATGTCTATATCCCAGTAAGAGGATCTTCCAATCGATGACATTGTGGTCATCTTGTTGAAGCCGTTGTGAAGTTTACTAGATGCAATCGTATTATGTGATCCACATGATCCTGGATTGCCCACAAAGGAATCCTTCCCAAACGTATCAAATCGTTTTCCTTTTCGTATCATTCCTCTAAGCTCATTTTGTGAGAGGTTTAAGCTTTCGAGTGTTATCCAATTGTGCAAATCTACTAGGAATTTCACCACTGATCAAGTTTTGAATTGATTGAGGAATGTTTCCAGTGAGATCGTTGTGTGATAGATTCAATCCTTTAAGAGCTACAAGTGTAAACTCCAGAAAAATTGATAAGTCAGTTTAGAAAAATATTTGAATACTAAAATAATTTTAGTAATAATATTACTTAATATTTCAAAATTGGAATAGGAAAATGGGCAGACAAAAAACATTTGAATGATTTTAGTTGGACATGAGTTCAAATGTCTGAGAATAATAATAACAATTTAACAATGTAAGCTTATATTTTAGAGGAATGTGATATGCAGTATCCCAAAGTTCGTAAACCAAACCAAACTATAAGCACCTCAAAACTATAAGTAAAGCATCTTCTGGATTATAGTTTCATGGAAATTCAAGATTGATTGGTAGCAGAAATCTTAAATACTGCAAAACACTAATTTTTAGAAAAATAGAATTGATAACTAGAAGCATATAATTATAACTTAGTATTCCAATATGATAACAGGAAACTTTTATCTAAATGTGTATAAATAAGAGTTTATGTAACGAATTACTTTTGAGTGATTTTATACTATATATATATATATATATATATATATATATATATATAACTACTAGACTTATGCTAATAAAGTATTCTCGGAAGATTGTGTGTTGTTATTTGCATGTATATATTATCGTATGTATTTGTATAATGGCAACAAATTATGCAATTCAATAATGTATATGTATGAATGTATATATGTATATAATTGTTTCTATTGTTATATAATTATAGGTTAATTATATTTACAATTTAGAAATTATCTTTACTTATTATCATAATCTAAAAATAGGTCTATATACATTCAACCATATATAATGGTGTTATTTTGAAGTGTATTTAGTATTTATTTAAGTGTTTCCAACATAACTATGACAATGTTTCTCCTTTCTAATACAACCACTATTCCCAAAGGTTTTGTCATTGACGATATAAATAATGTTTTATGTGTAAACTCTTACTTTTGTACTCAGCGCAACTATCCTTCAAAGAGCTTATCCATGTATAAGTTGTAATTTATAGAGTGTTTATATAGTTATATTAGAATACATGAACAATAATATATTAGAAATTCCAAAAGCACCTCCTCGATATATTACTAATAGAAGTTTCATTGATAATGGTCAAATTATAAATACTATTCATATGATTAAATATGCTAGAATTATATGAAAGACTGAAATAGTGATTAAATTGTAGAAAAAAAAAAAGATATTTATAAGATCTAATTACTTTTTCCAAAATATGGGATTTTATGGATTTCTAAAATTTATAAAACACAACTTTTCTATTTAACAAATTATAAAAGGTATAAATAAAAATTCATCAAAAAAAAAAAGAAAAAGAGAAAAGTCTTATGAAAATTATCCTTAAGAAACATATAAATAATCATATCTTACTACATGAAATGATAACTATGAATTTTCGAATCATTATCATTATTTGTTGGATGCCATTTTAGCTATAATATGTCTATATATATATATATACACGTGTGTTTGTATATAAATTTTGAAATTTTAACTTATATCCTTTAATAGTAACACTTTTGACACATGTACAATGATAATATAAATGAAGGAGTCAACCACATTAGTAAAATTCAAATCATCACAATTAGTTTATATATACTTATATATATATATATATATGTGTGTGTACACACGTGTGTAAAGGAATTGAAACCTTCTATAAGGATGTTAAATAAATATAAATACCAAGATGCTTACTATTAACAAGTTCTTGGTAGAAGAAATATTGTAAGGCTGGAAATGTTATCAATGAAATTAAACAAGTGAATAATTATAATTTTATAAGATCATAAGACAAATATATTATATAACCCATATATGACATTGGAAACTTTTCTAAATTGAATTTGATCGTTGAATCAATCTCGAGATAAATTCTTTTTGGTACCCAATAAAGCTTTAAAAACCCTTAATTAAATTGTATTTAAGTAAATGAAACTCTAAAATAAAAATATGAATTAGAGCCCTAAAAGTGTTGGTCAAGGATAATAGGAAGATAATAAAACCAAGTAGTTTAATTTGGATTTTGTTGATTAATAATAAAATTATGAAAAATTATTTTCATAAACGACTGCATATCGTAACGCATGATGTAGAAGACCCTTCTTCCTAAATTTATTTCCTTTCAAGTTACTAATCTTACATTTCTTCTTATAATATTATTTTGCGTCATTATTTCTATTCTATCTACTGGCTTAATTTCTAAAATATAGTAAAATCCCATGAAAAGTAGAACAATATCTCACCAAAATCTCCCGCTCTTTCTCTGCTCTACCTTACCCTTTCCAAAACAGAGCAAAATCTTCCTATTCTCTCTCTCTCTCTCTCTCTCTCCTCCACGTCTCTGCTCTTTCTCTCTCCCGTTCCATTTGTTTTCTCTTTCCATTTTGCTTCTTCCTTCTCAGCCTTAACCCATCTTCTCATCTTTCCCATTTCTCAATCAAGTCACAACAACGAATTCCCAGACGATTACAATGCAGAGTATGTCAAAAACAACTAAACCTCAAGCTTTTCCATATCAGTAAGAATGCTCTTTTTAGAGCTCTTTCCTTTTTAAATAGTTTCAGATTTTTAGAAACTTCATTTCTTTTGCTATTTCTTATATAACTTAATAAAACAATTTTATTTATCTTGTAAAACATATATGTTACATATTGGACTGATAATTTGGCAAAAAAAAAAAAGAAAAATGATGAAATAAAATTGAATAATAATAAATAAACTCAAGTTTTGTGGCTCGACATCGTGCTGGGATTTGGTGTACAATTTCCTAAGTTTGCCACAACTGTGCAGCTTCATAATCACCATTAGATGACCTCATTACTAAATATAACACGAACATAGGGTTGATATTGGTTTATTTGCCGGTGTTATAACAATGAAAATGACCCTTCAGATCTTTCGAGTGTTAAAACAATTCGTACAGGGATGTGGTCCAGTATTATGGAGATGTCTCTGTGCTAGAAGTGTGGTATTATTGCCGTGAAGTTTGTTCCTTCGTGCAGAGAAATATATTAATTTGTTGGATCTATGATCCATTTCCATGAAACACACGTGTAACCAAGTAAATAAGGAAGGAGAAAAGATTTTTAAGACCATAATGTGGGAACTTTTGGGTTTTTAGTATTTGGGTATTAAATGGAAATGTTCAAACTTGTCCTCGGGTATATAATCGAGTTCAACAGTTTCAAAGTTATGTTTTTGAATTTCTGATCTTTGGCCTGTGATTTTATATTGGGTTTGGGAGATGTTTATAATTCGTAACCGAAGAAGGAAAATAATAGTAAATAAATAAAATATAAATATAAATAAATAAACTTAAACTTTAAGAAATTTGTCCAGACATGACTAAAGAGCGGTCTTAGGCATTTGAGTTTTCTTATAGTAATATGCTTGTAGTTAATCAATTGAAAATTTAGAATTAAAAAGAAAAAAGGAACAAGGAAAAAAACGAGTGCATGCTGGTTAAAATAATTGAACATTTTTAATTTCCCTCCTCTTGAGTAATGACGCTACTTTATATCAATCAGTAAGTATAATTATGAATTAAGAAGTAAGGTATGTATATAAATCTTCCAAGATTTGGCATTTGGGCACCACCTTCGATTTCGTAAGGGAATAACTTTACAATTAATAGAGTGGAAAGCTTAGGGACAATTAAATGAGAGAAGAAACAAATAGAATAAGACATCCATATGTATATATAGAATGAAACACACTTGCAAATAATCCTAACTATATAATTTTAGTGGATTGTGTTATTAGTAAGTGTCAGGTTGTCAATGATATAAATACAAAAATGTGTTGACGTATGCACCTATTGAGGATCACTTGCAGATAAATTAAACTCAACTATCCACTCAAGTATATGCATATTAAATATAGGCAAATTATAAAATAAAAGCAGGAGATGTGTGGTATTTGAAAGAACTAAATAGTGAATAATAAATAAGCAGGATGCATATATAAGCTTATTGTTAACAGTATAGTGTATCATATTTGTTTATGTACAATTAGGTAACTACTTAAGGATATTTATGCTACACATGTCATTTATACACATGTCATAACAATGGAGTATAAATACTCCTTACATGTACTACTTTCAGTAAGTTAGAGAATTGATTCATTTTTGGTTATTCACACATCTATTTCTTCCTCTCTTTCGTAAGCTTGTTTCATGGAGATTAAACAAGAAATCATGACCAAGTTCTTATAGTGTATCATATTTGTTTATGTATAGTTAGGTAACTACTTGAGAATATTTATGCTACACATGTCTTAACAATAGAGTATAAATACTCTTACATGTCTTGATTTCAATTGATTAGAGAATTGATTCATTTTCTGCATGTCTCTTTCTTCCTCTCTTTCGTAAGCCTATTTCATGGAGATTAAACAAGAAATAATGACCAGGTTCTTCCACATGGTACAGAGTTAAGTGATTCTTAAACTCTGTTCTTTTCTTATTGTTATCCTCTATTTTGATTGTGCCGTTCCTTATATTTCTTTTCGTTTAGTAAAACAATGAATGGTGAGAAATCTAAGTTAGTTTTAGATCCAAATGATCCAATGCATTTATCTAGTTCTGATAGTTTAGGAATGATTATTACTAGTGTGATTTTTAATTGAGCAAATTACTTAGGATGGAGTCATTCAATTAGACTGGTGCTAAGTGCTAAAGCAAAATTAGGTTTTATAATTGGTGATTGTAAAAGACTTTATGAAGACAAACAAAGTGGTGTACAAAATTGGATTCACTGTGACTATATGATATGTTGTTAGATACTTAATACTATGACAAAAGAACTCTTAGAGGCTTTCATGTATGCCCAATCATCTAAGGAACTATGGGATGATATTTTTGAGTGATTTGGAACGGGTCGTTGCTTTACCAACTACAACATGAAATTGTTAATTTTAAGCAAGGTACAATGAATGTCTCAATGTATTACAATAGGCTTAAAAAACTATGGGATGAGATACACAGTCTATTTGGTTTGCCTAAATGTAACTATAGGGTTTTAGTTAAATGCAGTTGTAATTTGGTAAGCAAAATTTAGGAGAGTGATAATAGAATTAAGCTGATGCAGTTTTTGGTAAGGCTAAATGATGTTCTTAAGGGAGTACGAAGTCATATTATTTGAATGGAGCCTCTATCAATGGTAAGCAAGGCTTATTCTATTATATATCAGGTTGAAAAACAAAAGCAAACAGTTAGCTTAATGGGGAATGTAGAAGAAATCATACTAGTTGTATATTAGTTGAAGACAACTTCAAAATTTAGTTCTTCTAATCGTAAGGATAGAAGAAGTAAGACTAGCATTAAGTTTCTAATTTGTGCTCATTGCAAGAAACATGGGCACTCAGTCAAAAACTACTTTGAAATTACAGCTTTCCCAGATTAGCTTAAACAAAAGGAGAAGAGGCCTGCAACAAATCCAAAATTAACCACTCATGTTGCTGCAATCCATGTAGATACACCATTTGAGAATCATGACATACTAATAAAATTGTTGATGATCATGATTTTATGCAAAGGATATGTTCTGAAGTTGTTAGAATGATGAAGACAAATGTGGTTGATAAACAAGAGCAAGATGCTTCAATGAATTTTGCTAGTAAATGTTCTTATTCCTTCTCCCATTTGAATAATGCTTTAGCTCATAATAAGTCAATGTGTGAATGGATTGTGGATACAGGAGCATCAAACCATATTACACCCTTCAAATAGCTCTAAACTAACCAACATACTCTATTGAACCCAATTAAAGTGACTCTTGTTAATGGTACTACAAAACCAGTAACCTGTATTGACCAATGTTCTTCTTATGCATGCTTTTAAACACAACCTACCATCAGTAAATAGCTTACTTATCAACACAAACCTAACTGCAATCTTTAATACTAATAATTGTATGTTTTAGGACTAGAAAACTAAGGCTTATGTTGCTAGAGGAAGAGCATGCAAAGGTTTATATGTAATGAGTAGTGGCAGCATCAATGTTGTTGATTGTACACTTGATGGTAGACCTTCTGTACTTTTTTCTCCTACTAATAACACCTTTTACAGCATGTTATATCCAATCAATTTGCTATTTCTTCACCTAATATCAAGGGGGTTCCTTTAGAACTCCTACACACTCGACTAAGACATATATCTTTGTCCAAAATGTAACATCTTGTTGATTGTAAGAATAAAAATATCACTCAATTTCCTTGTGACACTTGTCATATTGCAAAATTTCATCAGTTACCTTCCTCTTCTAATACTTCAATTGCTTCTAAGCATTTTTATCTTATTCATGTTGATCTATGGGGTCCGTACAATACAATGTCTTTGAGTGGTTGCAAATATTTTGTAACAATTATGGATGATATGAGTCATAGCACATGGATATACTTGATCCTACATAAATACCATACCCAAGAAAGACTTGTTGCCTTTCTTTCATATGTTAAGAACCACTTTTCTCTCACACCAAAGACCATTTACATAGACATTGAGAGTGAATTCTTATCTCAAGAGTGTCAAACACTTTTTAAAACATTTGGTATCCAACACCGAAAAAGTGCAGTATATACACCACAACAAAACAGAGTTGTTGAATGAAAACATAGGCATTTGCTTGACACAGCTCAAGCTCCTAGATTACATGCAAATCTTCTAAAGACATTTTAGGGAGTGCATACTTATTGCCGCTACATTGATAAATAGAATGCCTATACAATTGTTGAAATAGAAATCACCTTATGAAACATTATTTCACAAACCATCAAGCTACACACAACTAAGAACCATTGGTTGTCTTGCTTATGTAGCTACTACAATTACTTCAAGAGACAAGTTTGATCCTTGTGGAAGAAAATGTGTATTTGTTAGATACCCATTAGATCATGAAGCTTATAAACTCTTTCATCTTGATTCTCGTCAATTGTTTATCAGTCGTAATGTTATTTTTTATGAGAATCATTTTCCTTTTAGAGTCTCTTCTACAATTCCAAACACTAGTTCTCCTTCTCCATCTTTATTTCCTCTTATTGTCAGATGATTTTCATTCCGATACGCAAACACCTACAAAACGAGAAAATGGCTATAAAGGGTGCTGGAGGTTACTCCGGCAAGACCACTTCGATGCCTAAGTCAATCATCTTGTCATGTAAAAAGAATTATAAAGTGTTATGAAGAGTAAAAAAATAAAAGAAGGTCTCCTTACCTAAGAGTCTTGCTTGATATTTATAGCCGGTCAACGGAAGCTATATTCGACTAGATTATTGGACCTAGTTTAAGTATTATGTTGGCTAAATATGCTCACTGAATAATTATAAAAAAATACCTTTCAAGACCTCCAGTCAAAGAATCTGTTGAAGATGAGCTACTTGATATACATTCACATACATTGTTAGATTTTGTCCTATAGTCTACTACTGTTCCTACTTGTTCTTCTTTTCCAGATGTACAGGTTAGAAGGTTTAAAAGGATTAAACGACCACCACCTTGGTTAGACAGCTTTGTTCATAATCTCAAGATTATAAGCCCTGTAATTGTAAGATCGGATTTAATATGTAAAGTTTAGGGCGATCGGTTAAAGGATCCGATCGAGTCTAAATTATAAAATTAAGCTAGAAATATTAGTAAAAGTGATCCTGTAAGTTTAAATTTAAGAAAATAAGTAATAAAATAATACAACATTGTAATATCAAATTTTAAGTATATTACATGTTATTTATCGGAAATGCGTAAAATGAATTCCAATAACTAACGAATTGTTAGAGATAAATTATATACACACTAAAAATCATAGAATAACATAAATAATATTTAAGAGTATTTTCTTATACTCCATATGTATTTACGTGTAAGTAAAAATATGCAAATTACCTAAAATGCCTTAAAAATGCTAGAAAAGTACTAAATACTTAAAGAAAATTATTTAAAAAATCAAGGAAAATTTAAAAAAAAAAATTAGAGAAGTGGGGAATGATCTAGATTTAAGTCGTAGCAAGTCAAGGAGGAAAGAAAAAAATCGACCAATTAAATTAACACTCTTAAAAAGTCAAATTGAAAGAGAATAAAGTAATTATCTCATCAAATTAATATACCAAAATTCTTCAAGAGCTCTATAAATAGTCAAACTCCACCAAAAGCTCATTTGGTTTGTTTAAGGTCTTTGAAAATTGGAGAGAACTGAAAAAAAAAAAAAAAAAGAGAGAATTAAGGTTTTTCAAAAAATTACAAAAAATATGTATAGTAAGAGCAATTAGACTTAACCCATGAACCACCATCAATTAGAACCGAACCACCACCACCACCTAGAACTGAGCCACTACTACCACCAACACATTCCACACCTACCACCTAGACTGGTTGACACCCCTTAAACTGCCATTGGTGGTCCAAAGTCTAATAGTTAGCTAAGTTCAAAATTTAGCTCGACTTTATGTAATTTATTAAAATTATGAATTTTATTATTCTAATATTTTATTGTATGTAGATTTAGGAAAAATATTGATTAAATTTAATTATACCTGTAAACATATGGTACTTAAGAAACCGTACAAAACTGAACATATTTCAAATTAGAATTAAATAGCCTTAGGAGTATAATTTTGAGCTCAATTTTTTTGTATAGATTACTTAAGTGATATAAAACAATGCTATGAAGCTCTTTTTTAGAAATTAATTTTCAAAAATTTTAAGTGATTTTTAGATCCTTAAAATATGTATATAATTAGGGATTTTTGGGGTTTAAATTAATAGTAATTGAATAATTACTGATTTAGTGAATTATTAGGTGTCTTAAGCTATTCATTTCTGATGTAGTATGATAATTGTGACATTTAGGGTGTCAGATGTGATTATTAAGGTATTATGTAGTAAATATATATAATTTTGATAATATGAGGAATTGAAATTACGATAAATTTAAAATATTAGGTTAAAATGGATATTATAATAATGATGTGTAATAAATCTGGTAGGAAATATCAATTTAGGTAATTATATGAAAAATGTAAAATTTTCTCACATTGGGAGTAAATTTTGTACACTAATAAGGATTTAAATGTACTAGGTAGAATAGAATATTAATTTAAGACCAAAAGTGATAATTAAGATACTTGAGCCTAATATGATTAATTTCACATTAATGTTCAAATCGTATTTTTAGGATTTGCGTATAAGACTCATAGTTAGAACTGATTTAAAACCTAAATCAGAATCAGATTCAAAAACCAAATCCAGAACTAACCTAGATTGAATTAGTAATAAATAACATGTATATATGAAGAATTGAGTCAAATCATAACCTAGAGTATATAAATATATATATATATATATATAATCAAGATATAAATACTAAAAACGTATTTATATTATATATTATAAGATACGAAAATAAGTTAACTTGCCACAAGTGATTGAGTAAACTAAGGATACTAAGTAAGTTCGGTTTAATACTTTATCGTATTTTTTAGTACTACTTTGAAGTACTCGGAGGTTTAGGATTATATATGATTATGCTTATAAGTAGTTATATGCATGTGCTTGGACATATTGACTTCGTGCTGAATTTTGTATTGTGTTTGGTGACTGACATGAATTGAATAGTGTGCAAATTTGTTTAATCACCTCAAACCGTACCTAATCATAATCGACTTAAATACCTTAATTAGACATACATCGCAACTCTTTAGTGAACTATTAAGATTCTCTAACCAAACAACGACAACTTTGAAAAAGATAGCATTAGATAGTATAATGGTCTTTTTCTAATCCTTAGCTAAACTAAGTGAGAAAAGAGGAGGTCGCGATGAGGATGCGATGAGGATGAAGACATTGGTTTGAAGGATAGTCTTAAGGGGAGCGATGTCTCCATTGCACAAACATAAGTTTGGTTGTGAATTGTTGCATTAATGGAAACTCCTCAACCTAGATTAGAGCGAGTGAAATTACTTTGATTTCACAACGGACCAGACAACGTTGTGTGATGGCACTTGCTTATTGCATTATATATAATTGATTGTTTGATAACCCTATTTGTACTTGTTATACATTCATAAGTTTCCAATTCAACTTATTGAGCTGTAGTTGCTCATACCCATATAGATTCTCTTACAGGTTCTAACTTCTAACTAATATACCGTATTATAATTATCCTAAGGTCAGTTCTCTTTTGAAGATAAGAGAAGTGAAGATCAATCGATTGAACGATCAAGTTCTTTAAGATCTTGTCAATATTTCTAGGTTATGAACTGATATGTGATATATAAGTTAGCAAACTATTGCAATATGTAAAATCTCCTAGGAATTCTACAATAACGTAAATATGTATGTATGTATATATATATATATATATATATATATGAGACTTAAGGTTCTAGTGCTTTTTGTAAATTTTAGCTTAATTTTTTAACTGAGTTATTTACTTTAAAGCGAGGAGTCGTAGAAGTTTTGTATAGATTATATCTATGATAGAGACTATGAGATCAATTACTGTCATAGGTTAGTTTATACAGCGGGACTGTTATAACTTTACGGCTTTGGGGTGTAACAAAGATAGATGGTTTGCATCCTGAAACACAAACCCTCCTTCTTTACCTTCAGTTACCAAGGGTTATCCCCTTTTCTCACAAGATTCTTTTACTTCATTCACTAAGACTATGTTTAATGTAGACTGTAATATCCCATAAATTAGCAATCAAAATATGAACACTTGAGTATTGTAACAAAGCCATGTCCTTATACGATCAGGATCGATAAATCGAGTAAGCTAAAAGCTTACAAGAAACATGATAACTCTAATTAAGGAATCCTCATACACATGGAAGTCAAAAATATAATAACATATCAAAAATATAATTAAGATAGTGAGAATTTGCTCCATATGAGACCCTAAAATTGAGTTTAAGACTATTGTACCTAAATTTAAAGCTTTCGAGAAAAGTTATTCGATTAAACCCAAATTTTACGATTAAGATAGAAAAGTTAGTTGAAGTGATTTGGTGAAGTTGGATTTTAAAAATAATTATCCAAAATCTCGACTTAATATAGTGTAAAAATGATCAAAACCCTTAAAATCGAGCTCGGAATGCGACGAGGATTTAAAAATAAATTAATTAGGCAATAAAAGAAAATAGTATAACATAATAGAGTATATACGTATTTTTATGAGTATACTCGGTATATATAATAAATATATTTGTAAATTAACCTAAAACTATATAATTATACATAATAAGCATTAAATTTGCAAAAATTAAATAGGAAATATATCTTAAAAATAAAAGACATGTTAGAAACATGGTTATATGCATATAATTACTCTTTACGTATGTTACATATATAGTGTATATATACATAAAGATTAATATAATAATTAAATATACTTAAATTATTAAAATATTACTAAAATTTAACCAAAACTTATCCAAATGATGTGGGAACAGCTAGAATCCATGTGGCACTTCAACAACAACTGGAAATGATGACTCAAAAGTGAATCATCAACAATATTTTTAGGAGTCTATAGAAATTTTCAAAGAATTATTTGGTAACTCAAGCTATTTATTATGAATTTATGTAATAAAATAACTTAAATAACGAACCAATACCCAATTCTAGTAATAATAGGTTAAAATATGATAAATAGTTAAATAAAAACAATCTATTTGTGTATTGATCAGATTGGATAAAAATTATATTTTTTAATATATTTAATGATATTTTAATAACCGGGATACGTTATAGAGGTATTAGAGTTAGATAATACTTATATTATGGGTTATATTGACAAATTGGGTAAAATATGGTTTAATAACATAAATTATGTATAGTATGATAATATTTGATTAGATACGTATAATTGTGTTAAAAACTCAAATTACCTGTTAAAAGTCATCTCTAGAAATTAAGACTTGTAATACGTGTCGTTAAGTCTATACAAGCTCAACAACACTATTTTTACTAAAATTAGATAAACCTAAGTAATATAACCTATATCTCTATGATATTACTGATTTACGTACTATTATAACTCTACCATAATCGAAACGTGATTTAAATGACTAAAAGTACATTTTAATACAATCGGAATGATATATTATACATAATAGTATAATTACGTACATTATTAATGCTTAATAACTTGACTCGACCGATATAATGAAACTATATATTATTATATAAGGAAAATAATAATATACTTTATATATATATATATATATAACCACTTTAGATAAGAGCCTGATGCTTTCGTAATCATTACGAAAACTGAATTTAGATTTTGTATATATAGGGCCTCCCAGTGATTCGACCATTGATGACACAAGTTTTTCAAAGTGAGTGTTATGACAAGTAAGATCAATGCTTTACCACATTTTAGGATATTATTTTAGAATATCTAAGGACTTTGGTATATATTGGCTGTCACACCCCGAAGCGGTAGAGTCGTAACAGCCCCACCGTGTAAACCATCCTAAGATAGAAGTTGGCCTTACAATCGCTATCTTAGATCTGATCTACACAAGGCGTCCACAACTAACCCGCTTTGAAGTAGACAGTTTGTAATTTAAATAAATCATTTAACTATAAAAGTGAGGAATTATATATATATATATATATAGAGTATAATTCAGTTATTATAATTAAGGTTTACAATAATTTTCCATAATATAATTTCTAGTTATTACATTATTCAGAAATGAAAAATAAGTCTAAAGTAAATACTTAGACCTTAAAAATATGTGTTTATTCCTCAATGTTTTTCCTCACTCCCCAGGATCCAGCAGTTGCTAGCTTTAGAGTAGTTGTTTGCCACTTCTTAGCCAGCACCTGCACGACGTCTATAGGGATGTAAGCAACCACAGCTCAATAAGTAGGGACGGAGGACTTAAAACTATACCAGAAATACAACAAGGTTTTCAATCACTTATTAGATGCAATGCATGTGCAAGCAAATGCCATCGCACGATATTGTCCGGCCCGTCGTGAGATTAGAGAAATTGCGCCCGCTATAATCCGGGTTGAGGAGTTGCCATTAATGTAACAGCAACTCACGACCAAACCCAGGCTTATGCAATGGAGACCTCGCTCCTCCCGCGACTACCTTCAAACCACTGACTTCACCCTCGCCGCAACCTCCTCTCCTGTCACTTAGTTCGACTGAGGATGAAGAAGGGACCATTATGCAATCCTACGCTATCCCTTCCGAAGGGGTCGGTATTTAGCCAGAGAGTCTAAGTTCCCCTAATGGGTTGCCACGTATGTCCGATTATGATTACTGGTCATATATTTGATTAAGTCCACTTTAGGGTGATCAATCATTACATACAAATCATACAATATGTGCTAGAACAACAAACGGAATCATAGCATCACCCATAATCAAGCACATGCACACATTCAACTATCTAAAAAACACAACCAAGCATAATCTTAAGCCTCCAAAATACAACATCGTATTAATCCCAACTTGCCTCGACTCCTCACTTACTCACTCGAGGTCCGATTTGCTCAGGCCATCGCCGATCATCCCTATAACACGAACGTGGTTTCAGCTTTTTATATAAATATTATAAGTTCATTTTATCCTATAACGCTTATTGTTAGGTTTTGTTTAAGGTTTAATATGCCTAATTATCTAGGTATTAAGTCCTTTTCAATTATTCTAGGTTTGGGGTTAGATTCAGGTTTGGTTTTCGCATTAATTTCTAAATTAGGTTTTTAGTTCGATTTCTAAGTAATGTTTTAGATTCCAACCCTAGAAATCCATTTCAACCCATAATGTGAAATTAATCACATTACTTCTCGATCTCCTAAATACTATCGTTACTTCTAATTAGTATTTTATTCCATCCGGTACACTTAAATCCTTATTTATGTATCGAATTTACTCCTAATGTGAGAAATTTTTACATTTTTCATATAATTCCATAAATTCAAGTTTCCTATCAGATTTATTGTACATTTTTAGTATTCTCATAATATCAATTTTTATTCTAATATTTTCTATTTAGTATATTTCCAAAAATTACATATTATGCATTATTGCCTTTTATGTACATAATGCACTTCTAATATTTCTATCACTTTAATTACCATCCCTAAACATCAATTATTATTTCAAAATGTCTAAATCTATCCTAAATCAGATTTTACTCCAAATTTCCCTAATTTACGAAATTAACTATTTTTCCTATTACTCATTTACTACATAATTAACCTAATAATTACATCTAACACCCTAAATACTACAAGTATCATACTCCATCAGATTTCCACATCCTAAAACATCTACTTATTCACTAAGTTAGGAATTAATAATTTAATTACTTAATTAACCTTAAATTACCCATTTTATGCCTTATTTTAGGGCCTAAAAATTATCTAAAAATTTCGAAAATTAATTTTTGAAAACGGGCTTCATATCACTGTTCTATATCATTTGAATAATCTACACAAAAATTTTGGGCTTGAAACTACACTCCTAAAGTCATTTATTTCTAAACCAAAACAGTTTTACATGATTTCTTAAGGACCATATATTACGGGGCATTTTTTCATCAAAATAATATTTTTCCTACAAACTACATACAAAAATATTCTAACATAAAAATATTCATAATTTTCTAATAATATTTACTATTTTTACAAAATTACACAAGAATCGGGCTGGAAATCGGACTCACCGATTTGGGTGGCTCTGGCCACCGCGGGCCACCATGGCCTTATCGGCCGGCTTGGGCGCTGCCACCACCGTGTGTTGGTGGTGGCCGTCCACTTCCAGCTACTCGTCTGGTGGGGGTTCCCTTCAAAAGCCTTAACTGCACAGTTTTTCTTATTTTTTTTATAACTAGAATTTTTCTCTCAATTTTCACCTCTCCTAAATTTTCTTTGATTTGTAACTGTCCAAATGAGCTTCTGAATTTTTCCTGCTATTTATAGGGCTTTGGGGGATTTATTGTGCATTAAATGGGACAAGACAATTGCCTTATCCCTTATTTTTTTGCTTTTGTGTTGTCTTAATTTAAATGGCCGAAATTTTTTCTTATTTTTCCCAGCTGCCACGACCCAATTCTAGATGATTCATGATTTTTCCTGAATTTTCTTGATTTTTCCTTAATTAATTATGAATTTTCTTTAAGTATTTAGTATTATTTTAGCACATTTCGCGTATTTTAAGACATTACGCGTAGTTATACTTACATGTAAATTCATATATAGTACAAATAAATATTATTAAATATTATTTAGGTCATTCTATTATTTTTAGTATACATATAATCTATCTCTAGTAATTTATTAGCTATTAGATTACACTTTTTGCCTTTTCAATAATTAGCAATTATTATGCTTAAAATTTGAAAATTTTATAGTCTCCTATTTTATTATTTATTTTCTTAAATTCACGTTTACGGGTCATTTTTACTAATATCTATAGCTTTATCTTATAATTTAGGTTTGATCGGATTTTTCAGCCGATCAAAACCTTGAGTGACTGGTTGTGGGGCTTACATTGGCTTGTAATTGTAGTTAGCTATTTGTACGTATACAATGCTTATAGTTGGGTTTCGATTTGCTGTGATGGGAGCTAAGCTCCATGATACAATTGTTCTGTGAATATTATTATTGAATTGTTTGAGCTTAATTGATTACCCTAAAAAGATAAACTAACTCAAACCGAGCTTAATATCTAATTTGATATACATCGCAACCCACTCGAGGTAATGATTAGGATTCTCGGGCCAAACATGGATTCCCTTCGATGAGGATAGCTGAAATGGTTCTTTCCCCACCCTTAGCCAAACTAAGTGATAGGAGAGGAGATCGCAATAAGGTTCGGGGCTATAGTTCAAAGGTAGTCATGGGAGGAGGGTGTTCTCCATTGCACAAGTCTCGGTTTGGTTTCGATCCGTAAGTGTGTAACGTCAATCTCCTCAATCCGGATTAAAGCGAGTGAAATTTCTCTAATCTCACGACAAACCGGATAACGTCATGCAATGGTATTTGCTTGTACATACATTGCAACTAACCAACTTGATTGAAAACCCTGCTTATGATATGCTGAATGCATACCTCTGTCTCCACCCCACTTACTAAATAAGTTGTCGTTCAATCCCCTATAGTTTGTTTTGCAGGTTCCAAATGGCTTATAAGTGCCTACCCAACACTATAACCCTAGTAAACTAGGATGGGGAGCAAGATACAACAGGAAATGGCCAGTTATTACCTTTAGTATTAACTTTTTACCTCTTAAAGAAAACTACACAAGACTCCTCAAAGGGCTTGGTAGTTTTCAATGTTTTAGTCTATATATGAAATATAGATACCTGTAGAATTTAATACTACTCTTTTATAAGGTCAAAATTACAAGTTTATTATTACAAATTATTTCAAAGGATTACAACATAGCCTTATATCAAACAAGTATCGAATTGAATGCTTCAAAGGGATAAAGTCGAGTATACCTAGTGTGAATTAAGTCTAAGATAGCAGTTGTGAAGACAGTTTCTATCTTAGGATAGTTCACACCGCGGAACTATTACGACTTTACTTTTTCAGAGCATGACATAGACCAAAGCTAAAAATAGACAAGGTCAGTCGCAGAGATGAGTCCAAGCTTACCGAAAGCCTGAAGAAGGTGATGAGATTGTGCAAAAACAATAAAAGTAAAGTAAGCAAACCTACGAACAGCTCTGAGGATATGACACACCAAGGAACTTCCGAGAACTCATGACACAACTCGATATGACACATGAGATAGTCTAATGAGGTTACTCGCTACCTAGCCTTGCTTAAATATTAAGATAAGAGTAAAAAAAAAGTAAACAAGCTAATGAGAGCAATGTTCACAAAAAGGTATATTCAGTATATTGATGATAAGAGGATGATAATGATATTACAAACATGTATAGTACGTACTTATACTTGAGAAACTAAGGCAACTTGCCTAAGTTGGAAAAAGACAAAAAGGACAACATTCAAAAGAAGTAATATAGAAGGAATACAAAGGGTAAAAATGAAATTTCAAGGAGATCAATGATTATTAAAGTAAATTCCTTCACATAGGTCTGAGACACATAACAACAACTCATTCGAGGATGCTCTTAGTCGAAATAAATAAGATGGTGGGGCCAAGATGGATGGTTGAGTAAAGCTGTCGAACAAACCTAAAATTGTCCAAGAGAAGGTGCCTTCAAATATGTGATGGGACTCTCGGTTTCTCGGCACCAATGTTACAAAGCTAAAGAGTCAACCCGATCAGGGCCAAGCAGATGTGTAGGGTTAAGTTATCAGCAGGGCGTTAGTCTAATCAGTACATGACTTCCGAGAAATGAGGAATTACTTGGCTTTCACACAAGGAGTTGGTCGGCAGTAAGGATCAACTTGACTTCCATTAGAGTTGGTTAGAGTAGAAGAATTTGTCTTATTAGTCCCTTAAGGCTTCAAGCCCAGCTGTATATCAAAGGTCCAATAGTCTAATTCCTATCATTCCCTCTTGGATGATTTGGATTTAAGGTCAAATGTAATTGGTCTTCGCTCAATTCTTCCTCAAGGTGATAAGGGCTGACGTCAGCAATGTTGAAGGTGTCAAAAACCTCATAATCTTCGGGTAGTTCTAAGCTGTAAGCATTGTCATTGATTTTTTGGAGGATTTTAAAGGGGCCTTTAGCTCTGGCGGACAGCTTTTTCTTCCTCTTGCTTGGGAACCTCTTTTTGCTCAAGTGCAACCATACTTAGTCTCTAAGGTAACCTATATCGACTTCCTTCCCTTAACCTTTTCTCGCATTTTCTTGGCAACTTGGTCAATCTATCGAATAACCCTTATCGTAGATATGTTGTAGAGACTATACTTGGGCTTTCGCATCAGGGTCTTCTTGTTCAGATATGAGTATAGGGGTATGATCAAGGGGTAGCTTAGGATTAAAACCATAAACAACTTCGGAGGGTATCTACTCGATGGTGTCATGTATTGTAAAATTGTAAGCAAATTCTGCCACAGGCAAACAGACATCTCAATCAACCAAGTTCTTACTTACTATAGCTTGGAGCAATAATCCCAAAGTACGGTTGACCACTTCTGTTTAGCCATCAATTTAAGGATGATAGTAAGTGCAAAATAGCAATTTAGTCCCCATCTAATGCCACAAAGTCCTCCAGAAATAGCTTAGGAACTTTAGATCTTTGTCTAAGACTACACTTCTCAAAATGCCGTATAACCAAACAATTTCCTACAAAAAGAAAGAAACAATAGCCAAAGCATTGTTAGTCTTAAAGCAGGGCACAAAGTGTACCATCTTATTGAATCTATCTACAACCACCATCACAGAATCTTTGCCTCGAGCAGTTCTAGGTAATTTAATGATAAAGTCCATACTCAACTTAGTCTAAGGTTGGGTCAAGGTAGGTAACGACATTACTTTCCCTTGCCAATGCAAACCGAGGCCAAGAATAGACAAAGTCAGTCACAAGGATGAGTCTAAGCTTACCGAAAGCTTGAAGAAGGTGATGGGATTGTACGAAGATAGTAAAAGTAAAGTAAGCAAACTCACAAACAACTCTGAGGATATAATGCACCAAGGAACTTCCGATGACTTACGACACAACTCGACATGACGCATGAGATGATCTGATGAGGTTACTTACCACCTAGCCTTACTTAAGAGTTAAAAAAAGAGTAAAAGGAGTAAACAAGCTAACAAAAGCAATGTTCACAAAAGGGTATATTCAATATATTGATGATAAGAGGATGATAATGATATTGTGGCTACATGTATAAAGGGTATTCATACCCAAGAAACTAGGGCAACTTGCCTAAGTTGGAAAAAGACAAAAATGACAACGTCCAAAAGAAGTAATGTACAAGGAATACAAAGGGTAAAAATGAAATTTCAAGGAGATCAATATTTATCACAACAAATTCCTTCGTATAGGTTTGGGATACATGGCAATAACTCATTCAAGGATGCTCCTAGTAGAAATAAACAAAATGGTAGGGTCAAGATGGGTGGCCAAGCAAAGGTACCGTGTAGACCTGGACCCATCCAAGAGAAAGGTACCTTTGGATATGTAATGAAACTCTCGGCTTCTCGACACTAATGTTGCGAGGCTAGAGGTCAGCTTGATCAGGGTCAAGCAGATGTGTAGGGTTAGGCTATCAGTAGGGCATTCGTCTAGTCAACACATGACTTTTAGAAATGAGGAGTTACTTAGCTCAATACAAGGAGTTGGTCGATAATAAGGATCAACTTAGCTTCCGTAGGAGTCGGTTTGAGTAGATGGATTTGTCTTGTTAGTCCCTCAAGACCTTAGGCACACATCAAAGATCCAATAGTCTGATTCCTATAATTCCCTCTTAGTTGATTTGGATTTGGGATCAAATTTGAGTGGTCTTCACTCAATTCTTCCTTAGGGTGATATAGGCTAATGTCGGTAATGTTGAAGGTGTCAGAAACCCCATAATCTTCAGGTAATCCAATCTGTAGGCATTTGTCGTTGATTTTCTAAAGGATTTTGATGGGGCCTTCAGCTCAGGCGGACATCTTATTCTTCCTCTTACTTGAGAACCTCTCCTTGCTTAAGTGCAACCATACTAGGTCTCTAGGCTAAAATTGTATCAACTTCCTTCTCTTGACCTTTTCTCGCATTTTCTTAGTAGCTTGGTCAATTTGCCGAGTAACCTTGTCATAGATGTATTGTAGGGATTGTACTTAGGCTCTCATGTCAAGGTCTTCTTGATTAGATATGGGTATAAGGGTATGATCAAGGGATAACTCGAGATTAAAACCATAAACAACTTTAAAGGGGGTCTACTTGGTAATATCATGTACAATATGGTTGTAAGTGAATTCTACCACAAGAAAACAAACATCCCAATTAGCCAAGCTCTTTCCCATTGCAACTTGGAGTAGTGATCCTAAAGTACAATTGACCACTTCTATTTGTCCATCAGTTTGAGGATGATAGAAAGTGTTGAATAGTAGTTTAATCCCTATCCAACACCATAAAGTTCTCCATAAGTGACTTAGGAACTTCGAATCTCTATCCGAGACTATACTCCTTGACACACCATGTAAACGAATAATTTCCTATAAAATGAGATAAGCAATAGCCAAAGCATTGTTAATCTTAGAGTGGGGCACAAAGTGTACCATCTTATTGAATCTATCCATGACCACCATCATAGAATCTTTGCCTCGAGAAGTTCTAGGTAATCTCATGACAAAGTCCATGCTCAACTCAATCTAAGGTCGGGTCGGGATAAGTAATGACATTACTTTCCATTGCTCAGCTTAGCATTTAACCCTCTTATAAGTAGCACAACTCTCAAGAACTTAGTGTACATCTCTTCTCATTATCAACCAAAAGAACAGCCCATTCAACAAATCATATGTCCTCTTCTCTCCAAAATGTTCAAAGATTCCACCAAAATGAGCTTCGCTAACAAATAACTCTTATAAGGAACAGGTTGACACATATAACTTTCTAATTTTGAACAGATATCTATCTTCCACATGATACTCGTCCACTATTCTCCTATTAGCACTACGCTCGAATATAGGTTCGAAATGTGGGTCTTCAAGGCATTGTTCCTTGATACTTACAAACCTCAACAATCTAGTCTGCAACTCAATCAAGAGGACATGTCTCCTTGATAGAGCATCAGCAACAACATTGTTCCTGTCTTGTTTGTACTTTATCACAAAGCTGGATCCTTCTAGGAATTCAACCCACCTCGCTTATCACTTCAATAACTTGGTTTGACTTCTAAGGTACCTCAAAGACTCATGATCGATATAGATGACAAACTCTTTCAGCTATAGATAATGCTGCTACACTTGGAGTGCTTGGATAAGGGCTAAGAGTTCTTTGTCATACACGAAGGCCCTCTGAGCTTTTCGCTGTAGTAAGCAATTGGTAAACCTTCTTACATTAAGATAGCGCCTATGCTAATACCTGACGCATCACATTCCAACTTAAAAATCTTCTTGAAGTCAAGTAAGGTTAACATAAGTGCGGAAGTCAACCTTGCCTTTACTTCAACAAGACTTCCTTCCTTTCTTTCTCCCTACTTAAATTCAATGTTCTTCATCAATTCAGTAAGGGGTGCGACAATGGTACTGAAATTCCTAATGAACCTTCGATAAAAGGATGCCAGTCCATAGAAACTTCTCACCTCAGCACAAGTGGTTAAAGTCAGTTACTCAACTATAACTCAGATCTTCTCATCATCCACTTGCAACCCACCTCTACCAATCGGCTCGTAGTACATTAAGCATGGCATGAAGATGTTCACAGTGGCTTGCAAGGTTGGTACTATACCCAAGGACATCATCAAAGTACACTACGACACACTTCCCAATCAGATTCCTCAATACATGGTTCATTAGTCGCATGAAAGTGCTCAGGGCATTTAACAAGCCAAAAGACATTACCATCCATTTGTAGAGTCCATGCCGAGTTTTAAATGCTATTTTCCACTCGTCTCCTTGTCTCATTTAGATTTAGTGGTACCTTGACTTCAAATCTATCTTGTTAAATATTCTTGCACCACTTAGTTCATCCAACATATCGCCCAGCCTTAGGATGGGATATCTGTACTTAATCGTAATCTTATTGATAGCTTTGCTGTCCATA
This sequence comes from Lumnitzera littorea, assembly GCA_024138015.1. Taxonomy (NCBI): domain Eukaryota; kingdom Viridiplantae; phylum Streptophyta; class Magnoliopsida; order Myrtales; family Combretaceae; genus Lumnitzera; species Lumnitzera littorea. The sequence continues at coordinate 124,418,507 of JAMXBB010000001.1, read as the reverse complement.
CACATATCCCAAGTTCTATCCTTTTTGGGCACTAAGAGTGATGGTACAACACAAGGGCTGAGACTCTCCCTTACATAGCCCTTTTCCAAAAGTTCATCAACTTGTTGCTAGAGCTTAAAAGCCTGCTCGAGATCCATCCAATAAGTTGGTTTATTTGGTAGGGCAGCACCGAGTATCAAATCAATGCAGTGTTCAATGCCTCAGAGTGGAGGTAACCTCTCTAGTAACTATTCAGGAAATAGATTGGCATATTCATTCAACAGTTCCTTGACTTCTAAAGGTAGTTTACCGTACTCCTTCAACTTTAGGAATTGCTTAATTAACAAAAAGGTCGGCGCATTGGTTTTAATAGCCCCTTAGAGTTCGGCTCCACTCAATACTAAAGCTTTCTTTGATTTGTGAGCAAGTTTAGCTTGTAAATTGCTAACTTGATTCAACATCATAGGGTTCAATGTAATCTTCCTCCAATTTTTCTCAGGCACATATGTATTCCTATATCCATTATGGATAACTCTTGATTGTAAAGCTAAGATCGGCCCAACAACACATGTAATGCACACGTGGGCAATACATCACAAAGAATTTCATCGTAATAATTCCTAATAAAGATCAATAGCAATACTTACTGGGTGACATGTAGTACTCCTTTTTAATTCAACCAATGCAACTTATATAGCTTCGAATGTACAATAATCGGCAACTTTAGCTTCATGATCAGGTTGGCAACTCCCACTATCTATTATGAGTGCACATACCTAATCATTCACTTTACCAATGATATGGAATAAATTCTCTCTCTACTCCTTCTCATGTGAGGGTTCCAAACTCATTGTATATCAGATAACTAGGATCAATTGATCTAAGTCCTTAGCAAACACATCTTTCTCAACTAATTCATTCTCCTATGTGGTTTTCTTCTCAAAAACAGTCTCTTCGTTAGATTCCTCATCAATACTATCCACTTCAAGCTTCAAGACGTCTCCTTTGATGATCATAGTTCGTCGGTTCGAACATTAAGTAGCCATGTACCCAAACCCTTGGCATTTAAAGCATTTGATCTAGCTCATCTTCCTCTCAAATCCTTACCCCTTCTCATATGTTCAAGTCAACATGTCACCATCAGGTCAGCCCTTCTGTTGAGTCCTGACATCTATTTGTCTAGTCGACTTAGTAATTAGTTGAGCTCGATAGCTTCCCTAAATAGGTCAACTTAAATGACCAAGTCAACTCATTAGGGGTCGAGTTAGCATTCTGCTCCTTCTTTGTCTCTCCACTCATTGGGCTATCCTTATAACCTCATCCAATGTGGAAAATTGTTAAAGTTCCACAATGTCTCAAATATCACCTCTTAATCTAGTAAGGAATCTAAACATAGTTTGGGTTGATAGCTCTTCTACTTCACAGCGAATCGTAAGTATTTGGAACTCTTAAACATACTCGTTAATTATTCAGCCTCCTTACCTCAACTCTTAAAGTTAAGCAAAAGTGTCTTGTAAATAATTATCCGACGCAAACCTATTTCTAAGTATTCTCTTCATTTCAGGCCAACTATTGACCTCTCTATATCCTTTTTACCTTCTCATGATCTGAAAGTTCTTCCACCACATAGTAGCATATCTTGAGAACTAACAGCATCAATCTTCACCTTCTCTCGATCCTCATATTAGTAATAATAAAAAACTCGCTCAACTATCTCTTCCCAATCTAAATAATCATCCGTACTCTTAAAACTCCTGAAGCTCAGAATCTAAAGCTTCACATGATCAATAGCTGAGGGTACTCTAACTTACTCTTCTTGTTCATTTTTTTCCTCTTCATCATCATCATCATCCATATCTCCTATGTCAATCTTTCGTCATATTCGTCCTCCTACTCCTCCACCTTGAACTTATCGAGCTGAGTTTTGTCCTCTAGTCAGTCGAGTGGCTTATAGGTTATTCTGTAAGACCTCAATAGGTCGATAGGCCATCACATGAACAACTCTAGTTAAATCAACTAGGACGTTGGCAACCTTATCAAGTCTCTCGTCCGTACTTCTAAGGATGCCTTGGGATTGTCAACCATGGTGGACGACACTACTATTGTCATCCCCAACACTAGCATTAACACTCAAGTCTGACATTTTCTTCAACAAATTTGGTTTCAAACTTTGAATCTGAGATACAACTGACACTATTCCTCCAAACTAAACAACATGCATACTCTCTACACAAATTTCCAATTAACCCATAAACACTTTCAACTATACTAATGAACAAATCACTACACTAAAACTTACTCTATTTTTGGATGTTCAAAATGGGGTAAAATAAAGTATACCCGAGAACAAACTTCCACACTCTATTACTTACTCAAACATTCTAGGGATTCTCTTCACAACTACGACACACTACTACAACAAACTCTACTTCACAAAGCACAAATACAACTTACCCAGACGAAACCTCTTCTTTAATACCAAGATAATGCGAACTAAGGCCAAAAACAAACAAGGTCAGTCATAAGGATGGGTCCAAGCTTATCAAAAGCTTGAAGAAGGTGATGGAATTGTGTGAAGATAATAAAAGTAAAGTAAGCAAACCTATAAGCAGCTTCGAGGATATGACACACTAGGAAACTTCTGATGACTCACGGCACAACTCGATATGACATACAAGATAGTCTGATGAGGTTATTCACCACCTAACCTTACTTAAAGATTAGGATAAGAGTGAAAAGACTAAACTGGCTAATGAAAGCAATGTTCACAAAAGGGTATATTCAGTATATGATGATAAGAGGATGATAATGATATTGAGGCTACATATACAGCGAGTATTTATACCTAAGAAACTAGGGCAACTTGCTTAAGTTGGAAAGAGACATAAAGAAAAATGTCCAAAAGAAGTAATGTATAAGGAATATAAAGGGTAAAAGTAAAATTTCAAGGAGATCAATGTTTGTCGTAGAAAATTCCTTTACGTGGATTTAGGACACATATCAGCAACTCATTCGAAGATGTTCCTAGTAGAAATAAATAAGATGATAAGGTCGAGATGGAAAGCCAAGCAGAAGTGTCGAGTAGACCTAGACCCATCCTAGACGAAGGTGCCTTTAGATATGTTATTGGACTCTCAGCTTCTCAGTACTAATGTTACCAGGCTTGAGGTCAGTTCAGTCAAGGCTAAGCAGATGTATAGGGTTGGGTTGTCAATAAGGCATTGGTCTAGTGGGCACATGACTTCCAAGAAATGAGGAGTTACTCGGCTCAGCACAAGGAGTTAGTTGACAATAAGGATCAACTCGGCTTCCACACGAGTTGGTTAGAGTAGGAGGATTCATCTTGTTAGTCCCTCAAGACCTCAAGCCCAACTGCGCATTAAAGGTCCAGTAGTCCAATTCCTATCATTTGCTCGACTCGACATTTAGCCCTCTTACAAGTAGCACAACTCTCAAGAACTCAGTTCACATCTCATCTCATTCTCAGCTACAAGAACCACCCTTTCAACAACTTATATCTCCTCTTCTCTTAAAATGTCCAGAAAGTCCACCAAAACAAGCTTCCTTGATAAGTAACTCTCATAAGGAATCGATCGGCACACATAACTTTCTACTTCGAAACAAATATCCATCTTCCACATGATACTCATCCACTATTCTCCCGTCAACACAGTGCTTGAATATAGGTTCGAAATGTGGGTCTTTAGAGTACTGGTCCTTGAAGCTTGCAAACCCTAACAATCTAGTTTACAACTTGGTCAAGAGGACATGTCTCTTTGATAAAATGTCAGTAATGACGTTGTTCTTGCCTCGCTTGTTGCTTCAATAACTTAGTCTAACTTTTGAGGTACCTCAAATACTTGTGATCGATATAAATGACAAACTCTCTTGGCAATAAATAGTACTGCCACACTTGGAGCACTCAGGTAAGGGCTAAGAGTTCTTTATCATATGTGAAGCAATTCAATTGAGGTCCTTTGAGCTTCTCATTGTAATAAGCAATTAGTCGGCTTTCTTGCATTAAGACAGTGAATATACCAATACCTAACGTATTACATTCTAACTCAAAAATCTTCTCAAAGTCAGATAAGGCTAATACGGATGTAAAAGTCAACCTTGCCTTTACTTCAACAAAACTTATTTCCTCTCTTTCTCCCCGCTTAAATTTAATGTTCTTTGTCAATTGGGTAAGGGGTGCAGCAATGGTACTAAAATTCCTAATGAACCTTCGATAAAACAATGCCAATCTATGGAAATTTCTCACCTCGACACAAGTGGTTAGAGTCAACTACTAGATAATAGCTCGAATCTTCTCATCATCCACTTACACCCCACCTCCATTAACTATATAACCTAGAAATACCACTTCCTCCTGGCAAAAACTATATTTCTTTAAGTTACCGAATAACATCTTAGCTCATAGTACATTGAGCACAATACAGAGATGTTTACAGTGGCTCACAAAGTCGATACTATATATAAGGATGTCGTCAAAGTACAACATAACACACTTCCTGATTAGATTCCTTAATACATGGTTCATTAGTTGCATGAAAGTGCTCAGGGCATTTAACAAGCTAAAAGGCATTACCATCCATTCATAGAGTTCATGCCGAGTTTTAAATGTTGTTTTCTACTCGTCTCCTTGTCTCATCCGGATTTGGTGGTACCCTAACTTCAAATCTATCTTGTTGAATATTCTTGCACCACTTAGTTCATCCAACATATCATCCAATCTTGGGATAAGGTATTTGTAATTGATCATAATCTTATTGACAACACTGCTATTTATATACATACACCAAGTTCCATCCTTTTTCTATACTAAGAGTGCCGGTACAACACAAGGGTTGAGACTCTCCCTTAAATAACCCTTTTCCAAAAGTTCATCAACTTGTCACTAAAGCTCAGAAGCCTGCTTGAGATTCATCTAATAAGCTAGTTTGTTTAGCAAGATAACACCAGGTATTAAGTTAATGCAGTGTTCAATGCCTTTGAATGGGGGTAATCCTTCGAGTGATTGTTCTAGAAATAAGTTGGCATATTCATCTAGTAGCTCCCTAACCTCATGGGGTAGCCTAATTTGCTCCTTCAACTTTAATAGCCTTCTAACCAACATAAAAGTCAACATATTGACCTTTATAGCTTCTTGGAGCTCAGCTCTACTCAAAATTAAAGTCTTCTTGGATCCTCAAGCAAGTTTAGCTTGCAATTTGTTAACTTGACTCGATGTCGTAGCGTTAAAAGTAACCTTCCTGCCATCCTTCTCAAACACATACGTATTCTTAGAACTATCATGGGTAGCTCTTTGGTCAAAAAGCTAAGGTTAACTTAGTAAAACATGAGATGCACACATAGGCAACATGTCATAAAGAATATCATCAAAATAATTTCTAATAGAGATCGACAGTAAGACTTGTTAAGTGACATGTAGTGCTCCTTTCTCATTCAGCTATAACTTATACGGCTTCAGATGTGAGATAGTTAACAATTTCAGTTTCTTAACCACGTTAACGAATGCTAAATTAGTGCAGCTCCCACTATCTACTATGAGTGCACACACTTGATCACCTACTCTACAAGTGATATAAAATAAGTTCTCCCTCTACTCCTCCTCGGGTGAAGGTTCCAAACCCAATATACGTCGGACAACTAGAGTCAACTTGTCTAGGTCCTCAGTAAACATATCTTCCTCGACCAGTTCATCCTCTTGAGTGGTTTCCTTCTTAGGAACAACCTCTTCCTTGGGTTCCTCACCAGTACTGTCTACTTCAATCTTTAGAACATCTCCTTTAATGACCATAGTTTGTCAGTTTGAACATTAAGTAGCCATATGCCCAAACCCTTGGCATTTAAGACATTTGATATAGCTTGTCTTTCTCCTAGATCCTTTCCCCTTCTCATATGTTCGAGTCGGTACGTCACCAGGTTGGCCCTTCTATTCAGCCTTAACATTTGTTCATCTGGTTAGCTCGGTACTTGGTTGAGCTCGATAGCTTCCCTGAATAGGTCGGCTTGTCAAGGGTCGAGTCAACATTCTACTCCTTTTCTGTCTCTCCACTCATTGGGCTATCCTTATAGCCTCATCTAATGTGGTAAATTGCTAAAGTTCTACAATATCTCAAATATCACTTCTTAATCCAGTGAGGAATCTGGACATGGTTCAGGCTAATGGCTCTTCTACTTCACAGCGAATTGTGAGTATTTGGAACTCTATAAACGTACTTATCAACTATCCAGCCTGCTTGCCTCAGCTCTTAAAGGCAAGCAAAAGTGTCTTGCAAATAAGTATTAGGCACAAACCTGTTTCTAAGTATCCTGTTCATTTCAAGCAAAGTATTGACCTCCCTATATTCTTCTCATCTTCTTATTATCTAAAAGTTCTTCTACCAAATGGTGATATATCTTAAGAACTCAATAACAGCAATCCTTACCTTCTTTTGGTCCTCATACGAGTAATAATAAAAAAACTCGCTCAACTTTCTCCTCCCGATCAAAACAATCATCCACACTCCTAAAATCGCTGAAGCTCAAAATCTAAAGTTTTACATGGTCGATAGCTCGAGGTATTCTAACGCGCTCTTCTTCTTCATTACATTCCTCTTCATCATCCATATCTCCCATGTCAATCCTTCGCCGTACTCGTCCTCCTACTCCTCTACCTCGAACTTGTAAAGCTAAATTTTGTCCTCTAGCAAGTTGAGCAGCTTATGAGGCGTTCTGTATAGCTTCAACAGGTTAATTGGTCATCGTATGAACAACTATGGTTAAATCACCTAGGAGGTTAGCTACCTCATCAAGTCTCTTGCCCGTACTTCAAGGGGTGCCCTAGGATTGTTAGCCATGGTAAACAACACCACTATTGTCATCCCCAATACCAGTATTAACACTTAGGTCTGTCATTTTCTTCAACAAATTTGGTTTCAAAGTTCGAATCTAAGATACAAATGACACTATTCCTTCAAACTAAACAACACTCACACTCTCCACGCAAATTTCCAATTAACCCATAAACCATAAACACTTTTAACTATATAAATGAACAAATCACTATGAAGGAAATCAAAACCCTCCACCACGAGCACCATCACCACCAAGAGAACAAAATAGACAAGATTTACCTCTACCTCTTTCATAGGAGAATATGCCTATTGGACAAATACTTGCCAATATGCATACGATAATGAGAGAGCAAGGAATATTGATTCAACATCCAGTTGGCACATGACTTCCGAGATATGAGAAGTTACCCGACTGGGCATAAGGAATTAATTGGTAGCAAGGATTAGCTTGGCTTCCGCAAGAGTCAGTTAGAGTAAGAGGATTCATCTTGTTAATTCTTCAAGGCCTTAAGCCTAGCTACGCGTCAGAGGTCTAATAATCCGATTCCTATTAATGTTACCTTCCTAACTAATGTGTTCACAATTCATGAACCATCAACCCATCATAAAGCTAAACATGATGCAAGAAGAGTTGAGGCAATGAATTAAGACCTTTTATCTCTTCAATCCAATCGTACTTAGGACTTTGTTACTTTACCACCTGGGAAAAAGCCCATTGGTTCTGAATGGATATACAAAGTTGAGTATAAACCCAATGGTACTATTGATCTCTTCAAAGCAAGGTTAGTTGCTAAGGGTTTTACTAAGGTTGAAGGAGTTGATTACACTCACACTTTTTCACCCATGGCTAAACTCACCACAGTTTGTGTATTGCTTGTTGTTTCTATTACTAAACGTTAGCATATTCATCGGCTTAACGTTAACAATGCTTTTTTAAATAGATTCATTAATGAAGAAATTTATATGGAGCATCCTGAAGGGTATTCTTTAGTTGCTCCAAGTCAAGTTTGTAAGTTGATACGGCCATTATATGGCTTAAAGCAAGCCTAAAGACAATAAAACAAAGAATTCACGAAATTTATTTGTTCTCTTGGTTTTGAACAATCCCAAGCTGACCATTCTTCGTTTACATGCTCCAATGCTAAAGGTTTTTTAGCGCTTCTAGTCTATGTTCATGATGTTTTGCTTATAGGTGATGACTTGGATGCAATTTCTACTGTAAAGACATCTATTGACAAAGCCTTTATAGTGAAAGATTTAGGAGAAGGTTGTTTTTTTCTTAGGATTCAATTACGCCATACTTCTAGTGGCATATTTCTTCACCAACATAAGTTTTTGCTTAACATTCTTCAAGATGCAGGTCTTACTGATTGTAAACCAGTCATGCAACCTTTTCCTACTTGTTTACAACTTGATCACATATTGAGAAAACCTTTCGGTGATCCTTCTCTATTCAAACGTTTGGTAAGACGATTGTTATACTTAACAATCATGTAGCTAGATATCTCTTTTCCCATTCAACAACTCATCTAGTTTGTTGGCTCCCTTTGTACCATACATTTGCAAGTAGTACTTCATGTGCTACGTTACTTAAAAGGTAGTGTTGATACTAGTCTTTTTTATTCATCTTTATCTCTATTGCATCTTCATGGATATTCTTATGCTAATTGGGGCTCTTCTCGTGTTGATAGAAATCTTTATCTAGTTACTATATATTTCTTGGTTCTTCCCTCATATCTTGGAAGAGAAGAAAACAACATATCGTTTCTACTTCATCAACTAAATAGGAATATCGTAGTGTTGCCTTTACTTTTAAGGAACTTCTTTGGTTATCTTTCCTCTTACAAGCTCTTCATATTAATCTAGTTGGACTCTTCACTAATAGTGAATCAGCTTGCTTGCTTACTGATAATTCGTGCTTCCATAGTAGAACGAAGCACATTGATCTCAATGTTCATTTCACTCCTCATCACATTTCTATCAGTTTTCTTTAGTTACACAATATTCCTTCTGTCATGCCTTGAATAGGAAGAGTTATAACAGTCCCGCCATGTAAATTAATCTAAATTAGAAGTTGACCTCACAACTGCTATCATAGATACAGCTCACACAAGGTGTACAACTCAACCAACTTGAAACATCTATTCTAATACCTATTAATAACCAAACCTGTGGTAAAGCTTTTACGAAATACCTGTTCTATACAACCTATTGTCTAATACCACAACAGTATTTATACAAATATTTTACGTCCAAAAGTAAAGTTTACAATCAGAGTTTATTAAAAACCACATGTTTTACAGTCTATATATAATAAGTTAGGAAACTAGTGAGCTGCTAGGAAATTCCCAATTTGTTTCCTCAAAAACTAAAAAAAAAAAAAAACAAAGTCAAAAGCCTAGGTTCGGTTGATTCCTCAATCCTCACTTTCCCAAACAGCAACACACTAACTTGGTAACGGTGGTATCTGAACATCCTAACCTTACTCAACACCTATAAAAGAGTTTATAGGGATGTGAGCACAATTAGCTCAGTAAGTGGGACGGAGTTAGAACAGTACTGTACAAGCACAAATAAGGTTAATAATTACGATAAAATACAATGCAATCAAACAAATGAAATATCGCACAATGTTATCCGGTCCACTATGAGGTTAGAGAAATTACATCCACTCCAACCCGAATTAAGGAGTTTCATCGCAACTCAAGTCAAACCAAACTCGGACTTATGCAATAGAAAACACCCTCTTCCCATGACCACCTTCGAACTATGGCCTCTAACCTTGTCGCGACCTCTTCGCCTATTACTTAGTTCGACTAAGGATAAGGAAAGAACCATTTCAGCTATTCTCATCAAAAGAAGTCGGTATTTGGCCTGATACTCTTAATTGTTTTCCTTAATGGGTGTTATGCATATCTAGTTTTATTTTAGTCGAATAAATGTTAGTTTTAATTAGGGGTAGCTGACAAGTTCATACAATACAGAATCAATGCAAATATGCAAAACAGTACACCAAGAAGTTGAACTCCTGTCACGACCGAGTATTATCCACACACACAACATGTGCATAATCAATTAACTATAAACACAACTAGAAGTACTCTTAGGTCTCCGGATACTTTAAACAGTATCCAAACAGCAGTGAAACCATAATCCCAACTTACTTGTTTAGACGTTTACTATTGTTGACTCAAATCATCAACCGTCTTTGTATTAGAAGATTCTATTTACACAAAAGACCTAAATTCAATTTTCGTAATAATTACAAAAACATTATACTTTAATCTAAAATGATTATATATATATATATTATTTCCATAATATATAGTCGTATTATCACTATATATCGAATTAAGTTATTAATTGTTAATACTGTACATCGTATATACTATTACATATTATATATCATTTCAATCATATCGAAACGTACTTTTAATTTATTAATTTACGTTTTAATTCCAATAAAGTTACCGAAATACGTACATTCTTGAATATGATAAAGTTATAGGTTAAATTACTAAAGGTTGTCTGTTTTTAACTAAGTTAGTGGTATTGGTTTTATATAGACCTAACGACACGTTTTACGAATCCTGTTTTTAAAGACAACTTTTAACAGGTAGTTTGAGTTTTTAATACAATTATATGTAATTATATAAATATGATCGTATTATACATAATTTACGCTATTAAATTGTATTTTACCTAATTTGTCCATATATTGTTACAGTATAAGTATTATCCAACTCTAATATATTTAAAGTGTATCCCGATAAAAAAATATTAATAAAAATATTCATTTAATCTAATCTGATAAGCAATCATATATATAGTTTTTATTTAATTTATTTTAGCTTATTAATATTAAAAATACACCCCAACTTATAAATTAAGCTATTTTACTTAGTAATTTTCTTAATAAATAGTTCGGGTTACCAAATAATTCCGCGAAAATTTTTATAAACTCCTAAAAATATGGGGAATTCAGTTATCACTTGGTTTCAAGTTTTCAACATATCACCTATATATTCGTATTGACGATTTTACCACTAAATTATCATAAATTACTCAATTATGATTCTTTTTACACCAAATTAATTTCAATCTGACTTAATACTATAATTATTTATTATAGATCAATACATGTCTATTTCATCCATTAATTTTATAATTTCCTATTTAATTCATAATTTTAGCCTATTTTCGAGTTATTTTCAAGCTAAAAAATGCCATAAATATTAAAAATATTCAAATAAAAATTCAAGCTACTTAGCAATTATCTATATATCATATACATCCTATACAAAAATTTTCAGCTAGAAACAACATCATTTAATACATTTATTTTATAATTCTAAATTTAGATGAATAGTAGATTTCTTAAGAAAATATATTAAATATTACAAATTTTTCAAAAATAAAAATATCACGTGAAAGCATGTTCAAAATAACCTAAGTGCAATTTTTTTCAAAATTTTCTGGGTAGATTTACTGATTTTGAAAAATTATTGAAAAATAGGAAAGGGAATCGACCTTGATGCTCTTGGGTGCTCTAGTAGCCGGTAGCGGTTGGATGGTTGTCGGACGGCCTAGGTACAGTGGTGACTAGTAGGGTTTGGTCAGGCTCCACAGCAAAATCACTTTAGGTTATGATTTTTTCCTAGCACGAATTTTCTCCTGTTTTTCTTAATTTCTTTTTATTTTCCATGATTTTTTCTAATTTTTTCTTCTAAGTGTTTCTGATTCCAAACTGCTAAAATTTGCATGTTTGATGTTTTTTCCCTTTTATAAGGCCTAAAAGTCGGTTGAACAATTTTCCTCCAATTATTTTATATATATATATATATATATATATTGTCTTCCATCTTAATTGAACAAAGCAAGAGGTGTCCTATTCTCCTATAATCACTTTTGAATCAGCAATATAAAATCCCAAATTCCTGCCATGCAAATTTTCCAGTAAGCTCCAATGCATTTAGATAAGTGTTATTAAATATTTACTTAAATATGAATATTATATGTTAAGATTTAATTATTTAATTAGTATATAAGTATATACCCTATATAAATAACACGTGAAATATATAACTTTACTCATATAATTAAGTTTCTAACATATCTTTGATTTTTAGGATAAGTTCTCTTAATTAATTTTATGATTTCAACGAAATATATTTATAATTACGTAATTTAGAGATAATTTATAGGTATAATTATTATTTATACCAGGTATACTCATAAAATTACGTATATATTTATATAATAAATTATACTATATTATCTCATTTTATAGCTCAATTAATTTATTTCTAAGTTCTTATCGCAATCTGAGCTCGATTTTAAGAGTTTCGAACATTTTAGTGCTATATTGAATATTCCTACTTCTAAGGGCAAAATTGGGATTTTAGGTCATTATTTTTAAAATCTAACTTCACTGTATCACCTCGACTAACTTTTCTATCTTAATCGTAAAGTTTGGGCTTAGTTAGATAAGTTTCCCTAAAAGCCCTAAATCTTGGCTCGGTTGTCCTAAACTCAATTTTGAGAGCTTACACCTTCCACTTCACAACTAGCTGATGCAATGACTAAGGGGGTAAGGGGGTTTATAGTGTATCATATTTGTTTATGTATAGTTAGGTAACTACTTGAGGATATTTATTCTTCACATGTCATTTATATACGTATCATAACAATGGAGTATAAATACTCATTACATGTACTGATTTCAGCTAGTTAGAGAATTAATTCATTTTCTATTATTCGTATATCCCTTTCTTCCTCTTTTTCGTAAGCTTATTTCATGGAGATTAAACAAGAAATCATAACTAGGTTCTTCCACACTTTTTGCCAAGACCATGATGATATAGATGTATATTTTCTACACCTCTATTTTATGATAGACATTTATATAATAATACGTAAATTTAATTGGAATAAATATCAATCAAATATTCTTTTATGCATCATGTGCTTCCATTATTGAAAAGTTTAAACTATAGTGTAACAAATTATATTCTTAAATAACGTAGAACATATTTAAAAGAAAAAAGAATGTTTGATAGCCCTTAATTCTAAACCTAAAACAAGGAGCCTAAGAGATCTTATTAGACTGCCATCCTATGGGAAAGATAGGATCTAAATTTTTAGATAATTGAAACAAGTCTAAATAGCCTCACTTGTAGAATTAAATTAGTAATTGGATCCACCAAATCAATTTAGGAGGACCTATCTCCTTATACCTACTCAATTAAATAAGTTATCCTTTAAATTAACAAATGATATACAACTCAAATTAATTTAAGTCAACTAACTATATAATAAACTTTAAGAGTTAATCTTATTGAGAATGGAATCGAAAATTTAGTTAAATGTGCACTAATGAGCTCATCTTACCTATAACGGTGAATGGATTCAACTTTTCGAAACATTAATACTCTTGAGTAAAATTAGGCTTCTCAACCACTAAACAGCAACTAATTGTTCAAATTAAAATGAATAGGCTATGTTAATTCAAAATGTAGGCCATAACCAGGAATTAAGCAAACTAACCTTAACAATTAGCTCCATGAAACTTAGCTCCTCTAGATACTTATATAAACCTTATTATCTCTTTAGGTAACTCAATGGCCCATTTCAAGGAATTCCTAAGGATTTTGTCAAGTGGGCAATAATACCCAAGTAAGGGAGTTCTATGATCTACTATTGCTTGCTACTTGATGCTTGTATACTATTTGTTGGTTAATATTGATTGTTTATTGAATGATTAACTGCTTTATGTGCTATCATCCGTATAGTCACCCAAATAACCGAAGATATAAATTATTGGCCTAACTAACTAGATATATTTGTCCCATGTACTTAATTTTACAAGTATACAAATTGGAGTGTCCAATCTTTGCTAATTTTTATAGATCGTTCACAAAATACTTTTCGGAAATGTTTTCCTAGTGACTAACAGTTATAGAACTTCAACATAGCTTGAAAAAGCTAATTTTTCTAAAATCCCTTTTGAGTTTTCAAGAGCTCCTTTTTATAAAACCTTCCTATGTGCTCTTAAGAATCCATTAACAAAAAATTTGAGGCAAAGCAAATGGATTACTATTGGATAATTAATGGTAGATGGCTTGAGTCAGGGTCCACTTAGTTTGGCCTTTGTGACATTATGGATTGGATATTAGATGGATAACCTAAGTTAGGGTCCATTCAATTTGACCTTATGGCATTAGTAATGATTAAATGAAAGGGGATACCCAGGTTTACCTGGTACATGAATGTCTTATGCCAGGGTTCATAAGGTGAATGTCCTGAGTCAAGGTTCACTTATAGGATTGTTATCTTGAGTTAGGGGTACCTAACACTTGGATACAAGTGTAATCAGCGTGTAGGTGACGTAACTCTACACCATCATTTCGGACTACTATGAATATGTTGCTTGCATTTATTGTAAGCCCTAAAGCTGAACCAAGTAACCGTAGACTTGAACTTAGAACACAAGGTTTAAGGCGATCGGTTAAAAGATCCGATCAAACCCAAATTATAAACTATTGAGAGGAATATTAGTAAAAATGACCCCGTAAACGTGAATTTAAGAAAATTAGTAAAATATGAGACTATAAAATTTCTAAATTTTAAGCATAATAATTGCTAATTACCGAAAAGGTGAAAAGTATAATCTAATAACTAATAAATTACTAGAAATAGATTATATGTATACTAAAAATTTTAGAATGACCAAAATAATAATTAGGAATGTTCATATGTACCCCATATGTATTTACGTGTAGATAAAAATACGCGAAATTACCTAAATTGGCCAAAAACTAAGTAAATAATTAAAGAAAATTATAAATTAATTATGGAAAAATCAGAAGAGGATAAGATGATCCAAATCAAGTCGTGGCATGTCAGGATGTGCAAAAGAAAAATCAACCAATAAAAATTAGACAACATAAAAGCCAAAAATCAAGGATAATTGGCAAAGTCTTGTCAAATTAATGCATATTAATTACAACAAACGCCTATAAATAGGGGAAAAATTTCTAGAAGTCATTTGGACAGTTTAGCATTTAGGAAAAATAGGAACATTGAAAAAATCGAGAGAAAATCTAAAAAAAAAAAAAAAAAAAAAGGAAAACTGTGCAGATTGGGCAAGTGAGCTAAACCTACCTCTCACCACCACTTAGGACCAAGCCACCACCACCACCACCACCCTACACTAAACCCACCGTCTGGGCCGGCCGACAACCTTGGACCGGGTTTGGACGGCCAGAAAGCTTCGAACCGGTTAGTCTCTTATTTACCCCGATTTTTGAATAATTTTGTAAAATTAGTTAATTTGCCTAGAAAATTATGAAACTTGTTATTCTGAGGTTTTAATGTATGTAGATTTAGGGAAAAATATTTATTTAGTTTAATTACGTTTGGAAATATAGGATCCTTAACAAATTGTTCAAAACCAAGCATGATTAGAACGGAAAATAAATAGGCTTAGGAATGTGGTTTGGAGCTCAAATTTTTTCTGTAGGATGCTCATATGATGTAAAACAGTGCTATAAAGCCATTTTTTTAAAATTAATTTTTGAAATTTTAAAGTTAATTTTTAGCCCTAAAATGATAGAAAAATTGGGTGATTTGGGGTTAATTAGGTGATTAAAATATTAATTACTGATTTAGATATTAATTAGATGTTTAAGATGTTAATCTCTGATGTAGAACCCTAATCCTAGCCTTTGGAGTATTAAGTATGGTTAATTTAAGAAATTAGGTAACTAATATAAGAAATTAGTAATATGTGAAATTGTAAATTAATAAATCTAAAAAAATTAGGGTTATTTAGATAATATTATAATAGAAATCAGAAAAATAATAAATCTGAAATAACATTTAATTTTAAGTAAATGTCTCAAAATGTAAGATTTTCACACATTGGGAATAAATCCGATACCTCAATTAGGGTTAGTATGTACCGAATAATTTAGAATATCAAATTACGACCCAATAGGATATTTGGACACTCGAGCTTAATGTGATTAATTTCACATTAGGTTTCGAGCATATTTAAGGCTTAGGAATCAAAATTTAAAATCTCATTTAGGATTCGAATACTGAAATAGAGTACAACGAATCATTAGGACGTAATGGGTATACACGGAAAAAAAAAGAGTTAAAATATAACTTAGAATATGAAACCATAAATTATAAGTACTAAAAAGACCTATTTGTATTATAGGATACCCAGAGACACATCAACTTACAAGTAAGGAATCGAGCGATCGAGAAGTTAGGTTATTACTTATTGTAATAGAGTACTAATTTTGTAGTATTCAGAGACTTAGGCTAGTATATGATTACGATTGTAAGTAGTTTACACATGTGTTTGATGTATCTGAATTCGTGTTGAAATTTGTATTGTGAGTGACTTTGTGACTGATTGAATTGGTATGAAATTGTTTGAACACCCTAAACGGAATTTAATCTTAGTCGACCCTAATAATCAAAAATGTCATGCATTGCAACCCGTTAGGAGATCATAGGATTCTCCAACCAAATACCGACCCCTTTGAAAAGGATAGCGCAGGATTGCAAAATGGTCCCTTCTTCATCCTTAGTCGAACTAAGTGACAGGAGAGGAGGTCGCGGCGAAGGTGAAGTCAATGGTTCGAAGGTAGTCGCGGGAGGAGCGAGGTCTCCATTGCACAAGCCTGGGTTTGGTTGTGAGCTGCTGCATAACATGGAAACTCTTCAACCCGGATTGGAGCAGGTGAAAATTCTCTAATTTCACAACGGACCGGACTACGTTGTGCGATAACACTTGATTATTTCATTGCATGAAAATAATTGCTTGATAACCCTGTTTGTGCTTGTATGCATTCATGAGTCTCCAATTCAACTTACTGAGCTGTAGTTGCTCATACCCTTATAGATCCTTTTGCAGGTTCTGATTTCTGAACACCTCAAGTACTATGCCGCCCTACAATTACCCAGAGATTAGTCTTTTTGAAGCCAGGAGTGTGAGGATCAAATTACTTAGTATAATGTGTAACTAGAGTGACCTTGTAGTTAAAGATTAAAGACTGATAGTGTAAAACTTCGGTGATTATATAAAACTTTCCGGGAAGCTCTGTGGACTTACTTATAACTATCTATGTTTATTAGAAATTTGTAATATTTATCATAATTGTAGTATAACTGTTATTCAGACTGTTTACTTCAAAACGAGGAGTCGTCGACACCTTGTGTAGATCATGACTATGATAGGCACTGTGAGGCCAGTTACTATCATAAAATGGTTTACACGGCGGGACTATTGTAACTCTGCGACTTCGGGACGTAACAGTTCTCGGTTGGTATCAGAGCGTAGTTTTAGTAAATTCGCTTTGAAGCGTCATACCTTAAAAGAAATAGACAGTATAGGAATATTGAGAGTGGGTAATATGAAGTGGGCAATAAAAGATTGCATAACCATAATCTTTAACATAGGAAATATTAATTGGTTTAATTATAATTACAGGGTCGAAGGGGAAAACTAATTCATAGTTGGATACGGTTTGGATGGAATGGAAAAGTATCTCCTATTGATTATAGGGTTAAATTACAATGGCTATTGATGGAACTAACCGATTGGAATATATTTAGACAATTGATGAGATCATTGATAAGTTTCATGATAAAATGTGTTATAGTTGGAAGGATGAATGGGCATGGATGGAGATGAGTTTAGGATCCCAGTATAATAGATACACTACTATAGCAGCTTTTGAGCAAAGATGGTTGGAGAAGGAGGGGATTATAACCTTGATGATGCCCTTACGGTATTTTCCCGCTAGGTTGGAGGATAAGAGACCATACCCTGCTAGTATTGTACACATCTCTGCTGACATTCCATACATTCCTAAATAGTACCCACCAGGGATCATTGATTGGTTTCCACAGTTTCCAGAGCTTGCTGGGGATGGTATAGAGATACTATTGAACCCTAACCCTGAACTTGAGTTTGAAATACCTGAACCACCATCGGAAAACCCACCTCCAGTTGAACCCCAAGATGGAGTTCATGTCGAGGAAGACCTAGAGGAGGATCTAAAGGAGGACCCAGAAGAGGACCCAGAAGAAGAAGAGCCAGAAGAAGACCCTGAGGAGGAGCAAGAGAATGAGAATGAGCCAGATATAGATATACATACTGTAGTTATGCAGGTGATCGCAGACACTGTGATAACTGGTACTGGAGCTGGTGTTACAGCTGAGTCGGATGATGATGATGTGCAAGAGGTGATTGTGATTCCTGAGACTCCAGAGATCATGTTTATAGACTCTGCATCAGACAGCAAGCCTGAGGATCACTCTGTAGGAGGCTATGTGGCTCACACCTCCTTTGATGGAGTAGGTACCACAGATTCAGAGGAGGATTAGCTTATTTAGATAACTGACTTGTTTTAGTTAGATTTTTAGATATGATCCAGTAGCAATTTTGATGGAAACTGATGTATTTTAGGATCTTTTGATGTATTTTGTAGCTTCTGGATCAAGTTAGATCTACGTTGTAATTAAGTTTGATGTAACCTTTTGTCTTGTACAGTTATAAAGATCGAGTCTGTATTAGATTATGTAAGTAATGATATAATCGAGTTGTAAATTTGATGTATGTATTTGAAAGATTATTGAGTTGTATCTTTTGTTTTGAAGTTGTAATAGTAATGATGTAAGGTTGAATGAAATATATAATGGAAGTTAGACTACTAAGTATGTTGACTTCAATGATATTGTCATTACTATTTGATATGAGTATATATTGCAAGCATTTATTCATTTATAAACATTCTTTAAACAAAAGTAGGGATAACTTATAGATAGATATGAATGCAGGATTATAAGTTAAACTATTAAGCGATTATGGCTGAAGCTAGAAATGGGAGTAGTCAAGGAGGAACTGAAGGAAATCAAAACCCTCCACCACGAACACCATCACCACCAAGAGAACAAAATAGACAAGATTTACCTCTACCTCCTTCACAGGAGAATATGCCTATTGGACAAATACTTGCTAGTATGCATACGATGATGAGAGAGCAAGGAATATTGATTCAACATCTTCTGACTGGTGGTAATGTGGGAAATAGGAGACCTCAAGAAGTCGAACAACGAATGGAGCGACCTCAAGAGGTAAATAAACTTCCTAAATTTATAAAAGCCAACTGTTATTTTAAAGGGGAGATGGGTAGGCCAGATCTAGCTGATGATTAGTTAGCCCAAATCGAACGAAGTTTTGAGGCTTGCAGAGTCCCTGAATCTTAAAAGTTATCTATTGGTACGTTTATGTTAAAGTTAGCTGCGAGAGTATGGTGGGACTCGAGAGTAAGGCAACTTGGAAATAACATTGATTGGCAACAATTTAAGAAGGAATTCAGGGAGTATTTTCCTCATAGTGTGCAAAACCGAATGGTGCAAGATTTGTTTGAACTGAAAAAGGGAGGTATGAGTGTAACCCAGTATGAGACTGAGTTTAATAGATTGTTACAATACGTACCTGGCTCATACTAAGATAATGTTGAGTTGAAGAAAGATTTATTCCTTACTGGATTTGACCCCACAATGTGTTATAAGTTATTGGATTATGGTTTTACCACTTACAATGAAGTGGTAGATAAGGCAAGACAACTGGAAGATAATCGTGTGAGGATACAAGCAATGTGGAATCAAAAGATCAACAGAGGATATCGACCAGGTCCATCATTTAAGAGATCATATCCTATTGCCTCTAGTAGCAGTTCTGGGCAGAAGAGAAGGAGACCAGTAACTCTGGCTAGTAACCCAGCGCAGTCAATACCAAGTTTGAGCTTTTATGACAAAGATGGAAATGTCAAATGCTGGAAGTGTAGTGCAAATCATTTTCCAAGAAATTGTGCTCAGCTTAAGGGGAAATGTTTTATATGTAGAGATCCAAACCATGTGCTGAAGGCATGCCCTAGGATGAAATTAGTAAAGTATAATAAATGTAATCAGCGTGTAGGTGACGTAACTCTACACCATCATTTTGGACTATTATGAATATGTTGCTTGCATTTATTATGTATACATTCATTTCATATATAGCTAGATTGCATGACTTTGCTATTAATATTTGATAATTTACTTAAACAATAGTAGCAAGGAACAAACTCACTAAGTCTTGGTTTTGCTTACCCCTCCCTACTCACCACAAACCGAAATAGTTTTTCTTGTAAGTTGTATCAAAGCTGGGAAATGGTTGTGAGCCAAGCGATGAGAGTATAAGACTCAAATTATGGAGGATAAGTATAGGATGGAATAGTATTTAGACTAAACTTAGATTATGTGAGGAAGAATGTTAAAACATGTGTTTTATTTTT